>JBAMJR010000076.1:4450000-4715000 GCA_038501785.1 Myoxocephalus aenaeus | reverse complement strand
ATATTCGCAATACTTCCTGTTTGTGAATGCAGCATAACACCGCCTTTGCTGGTCGGGCTAGAGTCACATAAGCATCGCAAAATATCAAGTTAAATGCGTCAGTGTTGGGAAAATGTATCGGCTAATTTTAAGTGCCTCATCACCCAAATCAATCAGATTATATTTATTTAAATGCGCTTGCTGGCAGTATACACATGAATATATACTTATGAGGATATATGTACTGTATGCGCGTATGTATCATATGTGTATGTACATGTATGTGTAGATTACCATATAACTAGGAGTTTGAATATGTGTATGGGCGGATCAGTACCGTAATCATTTTCTACAATAATGGTACGTATGGTGTACTAATAACACTGTCATATAATTATGAGTGCTTTAACACATCCATAAGTTTCTTAAGCGCTAAATAAACATTACGAACAGTACGCCATGCAGCGGCTTTGCCGATGTTCTCTACATCGCAGACACTGTACAAACATGTACCAGTCGCAAAAAAGCTCAAGGCTGTGATACAGTCTGCATACAGTATGTGAGACGTGCGATGCTCTGCTGCGCTGTGGTGTTTAATGTACGATTCGAGGAGGTCTCGGCAGAATCTATAGCGCTGGTACAGGAAGTCATGATGATGTGAGAACGGATCTTGGCGATCTCAAAGAACTCTCTCCCTATAAAACTAATACAACTAATATCGCTCCTTCATCAATGAGGAAGTGAGCTGCCTTTTTTGTCCGGTGGGAGTGGCCAACTTATCCAGTGAATTTCACTAAACCTGCTGTGGCGCAGGTTAAGGGATTTCGATGTGTTGCTATGGTGATTTATCTAAACTTGCTTAGAAGAACCGAAAAGCCTGACCTATGTCATCTTATCCTGAAAATTATCCAGCTAACTCAGTAAACCAGATACGAAAAATACCCCCCTGGATGACCTCATCAACAAGCGACACTTCCTTGAACCGGAAGTCAAGATACTACACAATATATTTTGAGATGCGTCCAATGAATGTTATTGCTACAGTTTGCTGAAAATGGCAGGCTCCTTTGTGCACTCTGCCATCATGGTGATGCAGAGGGCACAAAGCATTGAGCTTGCCTTTTTACAGATAGGCGATCTGTATCTGCGGCCAGATGGGAGTAGAGGGAAGCATGAGTTCAGAGTGAGTCTGGGGTTGTGTACTATGGTGTGTGTTTTGCATGTGATGGCAGCGTCAATGAGGGTTGGGAGGCTGGAGGAAGGGTATCCAATGATTTTAGAGGCATTATGATTTATTTTGAGATTATTATTTTTTTGTAACAGGGACCATGGTAAAGTAGCATTTGGAGCAGTAGAGGGTGGGGTGCAACTGTGTGCAGTGAGTTTTCAGATGGCGGTGATTTGCTTTTAGCAAATCAACCTTTCTAGTGCTGTATGACTGAAGAATCCTACAAAGCTTGTGTTAGATGAGTCTACTTTCAAATATTTTAAAGCTACCTTCTGTGCTGCATCCTTCTATTCACACTCCTTTTATAAATACCTTTGCAATGCTTCTCTGTGCCACACTATGTCACTGCTATTCATCCAGAATGCGAAGAGAAAGCTGGCTCATACATGCAAAGAGGGGAAGTCTGGGAGAGAGCCTGAGGCATGCCAAGTATTGACTTGTTTTTTCTTTCCCTGACTGTTTATGTACAACTTTATTTCCAGGGTACGTTCTAATTATTTCATGCCAATTCTCTTGAGAAATAAGAACAAGAAAAACAAACCAACAACGGGAAGTTTATTCTCAAATTCTGTTTTTATTGTAAAGTCATACAGAGAGTGAAGTCCTTCTGGATGTCAATGATTGGATGTTTTGGTTGCTACTGTGTTGAAGATTTCATAGCATGGATTAAATAGCTGCAAGTTTAGGGAAGTGTCCAAGGTTGAGGTTTCTCTTTATTTCACTTCCACAGTGAGGAACCAATAGCAATCAGAAGACACACCTCTTTAGCAACACCAGTACTTTGCCACTTGATCTGATCATAGATCAAACCTGCTTTGACTTTGGTCAAGGGCCTGCCGTTTCAAATGACCTCCTCATATTCTACCTCTGACTAATGGCTGTTTACACAAAGATTTCTCTGATCCTGCCTCGCAAAGACACACACATGAAAACATGCGCGAGTTCATTATAAGTGTGCATTGTTAAAAGCACTTTCCCCAAGTCCCTAGTCTCCTGCCGGCTCAATTTGGGTAAAGCAATTTAGTTGAATTGCTCCAGCAAATCACCAGCTGTACAAATGAAGAGCAGGATGCACAGAAATGAAAGCGCTCCACACACACACATTGGCTGCGGTCGAATAGTCCATTTTGGTTAGGAACCTTCCTAACTGAGTGAAATGACCCGGAAGTACCTAAGTGGTCGCCATGATAAGTGCCGGTCGAATTGTCCAAACGCAAAGGAAAGGAGCTTCAATGCTTCCTAATTTAGCTCCTTTAGCATAGGAACCACTGGACCTTCCTTACGAAAGGAAAGGAGATAATGCCGACCCACAATTCCTTGCGGCGGCAACATTTAAAGTGACGTATCATTCGGCCGTTCACGAGTACAGACGATCATGACCGACACACGCAGATCATGTAAATAACTGTTGCTATAACTTGGAAGCACTTTCAATAATCTGTTAAACCTGCTGGCAAACTAAAAACGTTACGTTGCTGAAAAGTGCTGTAAAGTGATCAAACTGACGTATTTTATATTCTATCTGGTGTTGAACTGCAGCTTCAGCCCTCATTCTTTTATTTTATTTGACTTCAGTTACAGAAGCTTTAGTGAAAGAGTTAAACTGGACGAGCTCTTCAGTCTGAGTCATGTTTCTGATTATCATCTTTTTAATCAACTATTTTGTCACATTACAATAAAACATATCAAGTCAACACGAGTTGTGTGATGTTTCATAAACTGTTGTATGCATATTTTTATGATCAGATTATAATCTGCATGTAAATAAACCATAACAACATAAAGGGATATGAGACACACATATATGACACACATCGTTTGTGGGATAACGTATTTAATTCAGCATGTTTGAAACTGAACAAAGAGACAGTTTTAGTAGCTTTGTACGTTGGTTTCACTTTCATATTCCTTCGTTCATTTCTATTCCAACCTCGTTATTAAAGTAATACTATGAACCGGGTTGTTTATGTCGTTATGACGCAACACTGTAAGAAGACGGACGAAGTATATAAACTGCGCTTTTTGTAGTCCTTCTTCAGAACATTGTAGTTTCACCGCTGGCTACAGACTGACGTCACTAACATGCGCCTGCCGTCGCGTCATAACTACGTCGCTTAGTGAAAGTGGAGTCGGATTTGCCAAACACCGCGGTTGTCTTCTCCTAACTCCTTATGAATTCTCCTTCCCATCTTTCCTTAACCCCGTGACGTTTTCCACAGAGGTTAAGGAAAAGTGCTTAGGGTTAGACGTTAGGAGGTAATTATTTGACTATTCGACCGCAGCCATTGACCATTTCACAGAGCAAGAGGGAGGGGGAAGGGACGGCATGTATGGGGGCAAATCAATGTCAAAACTAGAGAGCGCAAATGAGCTCCATGAGAACGCGCAAATCAAACAGCTGCACGCGTAATTTACTTTGACGAGCGCTTTTACATCACTACGCGAGCAAAATCCCCTCTCGAAGTTTGAACCTGCTCGCTCTCGAAGCTTTAACCTGCTCGCTCGCGTGTCTGTTACCTGCTCGAGTAGATTTTCTTTTTAACAGTAAGTGGGCGGAGCCAGTCACCAGCGATCTCTACATCTAATTGGTTACAATCCTCGGCTTCGGATTGGCTGGAATGCATTTCACACCACCACACGGAGAACAATGGCGGATGAGAAAACACAACTGAAAGTTGACGTTCTCTGAATACTACTGTCATTGAGTCACAATATGTAATTTTAGGATGTTTTCAGGCGCGAAGTTATTTGTTTAAGCATCCTAACACACAGAATTACAATAAACTTAAGGCAAAAAAATTATAAAAATAAGGCACACAATATAGTATTGCACAAATATATGTATAAAGTGCACTATGTATTGCTACAATATCCAAAGTATGGCCGTGACATGAAGTCACAGCAGGTGTGTGTGTGTGTGTGTGTGTGTGGACCAGCCTGATGGCCTGCGGGTAGAAACTGTTTCTCAGTCTCGTGGTTCTGGACTTCAGACTCCTGTAGCGTCTGCCTGATGGCAGGAGCCAGAAGAGTTACTCTGGTGGACTAAATGTCTTGAAGAGATGAACTGTGCAGTTTTTATCACATACTGGAGTGCATTCCTGTCCTGCAGTGCAGCTTCATACCACACTGTGATGGAGCTGTAAGGACACTCTCCACCGTACATCTGTAGAAGTTGCTGAGAATCTTGGGTGGCATGCCAAATGTCCTCAGCCTTCTTAAGAAATACAGTTACTGCTGGGCCTTTTTGATGTTCTGCAGTGCGTTATGAGACCAGGTGAGGTTTAAATTCCTCGGAATTTACAGGTTTTCACCCTTTCCACCTGTGTCCCACCTAATTTGAAGTGGTGTGTGCTGCACCCTCTTCCTCCTTGGGTCGATAATCATCTCCTTGGTCTTGTCTGCGTTCAAGGAGAGATTATTATCCCGACACCAGGCCACAAATTCCGCCACCTCTCTCTTCTGTACGCCGTCTCAGCCCCACCAGTGATCATTCCAATGACCGTCGTATTATCCGCACACTGGATGATGCTGGTGTTTTCCTGGGAGGCCACACAGTCGTATGTGAAGAGGGTGTACAGCAGGGGACGCAGTACACAGCCCTGGGGGGTCCCCTGTGCTCACAGGTCTTGTGTCAGATGTGCGGTTGCCAACTCTGACTGGTTGGGTTCTGCCTGAGAGAAAGTTCAGCACCCAGTTGCAGAGAGCAATGATGGTCATATGTTAAAGATGCTATTCAGTTATATTAGAGCCTAAGTAGAGGTAACCAATGGAAATGTGCAAAAGACTTGAAGTTCCAAAGAGGGATTCATAAATATTTTGGGGTTTGTTGATATTGCGTAGTATCTCTATTGATATTGTTTTTAATAAGGGATCTGCATGCCATTTAGTTTGTTGCATACGCCTAATAAATACCAAACTGGGTTTCAAGGCAGTTGATGTATCTTGGGTGTGTCAAAATTAAAGAACTGTTTAGGAAGGGTCAAATACAATTACAACACAAGATAAAAAGGACTAAATAAGAGGCACAGACCTTTTATTCTATTGGAGGCACCGCCAGTTAATTCAGTTTTTAGAATAAAAGAGCAACTGTTGTAGGAACCATTATATTATATCATAGCGCCATCACTTTTGAAACTGTACCCAGGACCAATGTTCCCTCTAATTTTTTCCGGCACTGAGCAATTTCTTTTATTTCTGAGCGCACATTTCAGCACTGTGAGCAATTCGCAACCACGCGACCTGCCGAAAATGACCACAAGCCTGCGTTAGCCATAGGGGATTCAAAGAGATGACAGCAAATGCATCAATATGTATACAAGGTTGATATTTATTCAATATCCTTTATAATGGCTGGACTTTGGGAACATTTTAATGATGGTGTTTTACCAAGTCAGTTTAGTTGAACTTAAAGGATCTTTGTTGAACTTCAATAAGGGGAGGTTATGACTGGTTCACTGGTTATGACTGATAATGATATATATAAAAAATAAAAGTATCAAAGGTGTTTAGTCATTTCTCAGCAGGTACAACATTTAAGTGGAACTTCATTGAAAGAAAAATGCTAATGCAGTGCTTAACAATAATTATAGGCCTATTAAATTGACATGGTGTCATTTTTCCTAAAGGTAGCCTATATAAACAATTTAATAACTGGAGTAGTTTGCAACAAACTAGGCTACAAAACATGTCATTTGAATGTCATTGAGGGAGATAGGCCTATCTGGCTATGTGGGTCATCTTGTCTGCAGGCCTATGGAATACACATGTCTCTGAAGAACAGCATCTGAAAAACAGGTTAACCAAAAGAGAAACACGTTTTCCCACGAGCGAACTCTCCTTTCGCTTTTGCCTCCGAGCAGAATTTGCTTTCTTCATATTTAAATATGTCTGAAAGTTTCATCCTACCTGTGTCAGTTTGGACTATTTCATCTAGCCACTCATGTTTAAACGTTAGGCAGACCTTTTTCTGGGGCACCTGCTCTGCCTTTCTTTTCACCATGGTATCTATAACTGCTGGAGCAGGGCCCACCAAGAGTAGCCTAAACAGCGCCGGCCCTAGCTCATGTGGCGCTCTAGGCGAGCTTCACTCCTGGCGCCCGGAGGAGGACAGCGGGGGTGGGGGGTGCCTACGGAGGCAGAGCGCTAGCAGAGGTACAGAGCGCTAGCGGATGTACAGAGAGCGCATGTCGAGAAACGGGACGCTGATTGGCCAAGAAGACTTGACACGTCACATCAAAGATCTTCTATTGTGGAGATGGCTCACTCCTATC
Source organism: Myoxocephalus aenaeus (assembly GCA_038501785.1). Taxonomy (NCBI): domain Eukaryota; kingdom Metazoa; phylum Chordata; class Actinopteri; order Perciformes; family Cottidae; genus Myoxocephalus; species Myoxocephalus aenaeus. Next base: position 4,708,523 of record JBAMJR010000076.1, on the reverse strand, counting down.
TCAGAAACACTGGAGCAAAAAAGATTTTTAACCCCTGAAAAAAAATCGTTTGCGCGGTCTGAAAAATCTATTGCGCGGCCACTTCGACTGGCCTGCGCGGCCGCGCACGCGCACAGCTTAGAGGGAACACTGCCCAGGACCCCACCCATAGTACTACTACACCTAGCAGATTCATATAGCTACATGGGACGGGTGTAACATAAATAAACACAATATATATATATATATATATATATATATATATATATATATATATATATATATATCTCATTATGTGTATCTGTTTATATATATACCTGAGACTCCTCTGTCTCTCAGGTCTGGTGAATTTGTCACCCATTTGCACAGGTTCATGCCGGCGTGAGACAGAATCTCCTTTGCTGTTGTGGTAACTAGAAGTGCTTCATCCACATCACATGAGCTGGAGATAAACTCATCTACGTAGAGGGAGTGCCTCCACTGTCTTAGGCTGTTCCACTTCATACTGCTTAATATGGTTTCTTATTGTTGCAGCTAACAGGAACGGGCTGGATGACACTCCAAAAAACACTCTATTCATTCTCATGATGTGCAGCTCATTCTCAGTCTTTGGTTGGAGGTCCATGTAGCCACAGGAACCTCACAGCATCTTTGTCTCTTTTTGCTAGTTCTATCTGCAAGAAAGCCTTGGTGATGTCTGCCGTAAAGGCTATCTGGTGGAGTCTGAATTGTATCAGCACATCTAACAGGTTTGGGTTCAGGTTGGGCCCAGCCAGTAAACAGTCATTAAGGGAGGGGCAACTCTCTACATGTGATGATGCATCAAATACAACCCTCAGTTTAGTTGTCACCTTATTTTCTCGAAGAACAGCATGATGTGGCATGTAGTACTTCACAGCCTCAGTTTGATCTACTGCTGAGGTGTGCTCTGGTACATCCTCACAGATGCCTTGCTGCAGATAATCTTGTATGACATCAAGTACAGCGTTGCATCCATTTTCAGTCTCCTCTTGAGGCCTTCAAATTGTCTCCTTGCAACTCTGAAGTTGTTTGGGAGATCTGGTCTGTCAGGTCGCCACAGCAACTCAACTCTGTAACGGCCATCCTTGTACTTCTTGTACTTCTTGTCTTCTGAAAGTTCTGAAGAGCTTCTGTTTCTTCTGGGCTCTGGTTTTTTTCATGAACAATGCCCAGTGACTCTACTTCCCAGAAAGCATGTAGTTGTTTGGCTATTTGAGTGTCCTCCTCTAGGCAGATGTGCATGCAAGTGGCATCGTTTACACTGGATGTGGTAACTGGACCCTGCAGAACTCATCCGAAGCTGCTTTCAACGGCTACTAGTGATTCTGTCACCCTCTGAACTTTGCCAGTCACTATTCGCCAGTAATAGTCTGCTCCTATTAACACTGACACTTCTGGATCCTCAGTGCCCTGTGGTGGAAAATCAGCAAGTTGAAGACCTTTTCTCTTTAACTCCTCTTGGATAGGTTCACTGGGGATCTTTATCACAGCCGTGCACACTTGCAGGGTTTCCACTGCTTCAATCTCAATTTTTTGTTGTGTATTCCATACATTTCCCAGTGACACTCTCACGATGTTGCGACGTGCAATGACAGGTGTGATGGGAAGATATAGTGTTGTAATGTTGGAGAAGAAGAAGGGCCTGAATCGAACCTTAAATGACCCTCAGAGATGAAGACCAGATAGGAGGTGAAGCAGATGTACTGAGATCAAAGGACTGTTGATCTTCCTTCATTTGCATATGGGGAGTCGTAAACAGATAAGAGGTTGACTTTTCAGGACAAAGGGAGATGTTTTCCTACTCTGATGACGAGAACCGTGGGTGTTCATGGTTCTCGAACAGACTAGGTACTCTGTTTTCTTTCATGGGGGGTTTGGGGGCGGAGACCTGATTGTGTTAAAAGGGGGATGATGGCTGTGGTTCCATTGAAACTTGTGTCACAACTGTTTTGAGCAGTTGCTGCAGACTTTTCCTCCTAAGACAACTTTGATTTCTTTTGATTTGAGACTCCATTCCTTTTTAAACAGATTTAGTAGGGAAAACTTCCAACACAGAGGATACGGTCCTGGTATTCCTGAGCAGCTGCAATCTCTGTCTCAAGCACATCTGTCTCAGTTCCGTCTTCAATGCCTTTGTCTAAGTCGAATAAACTTTCTTCTTTCGTCGATAATAGTGATAACAGCTCACATAGTCTCTCACAGTCTGGCACCTCTCCGCTCACCACCTCTTCAATGTTAGTTAACAGCTTCGTTGTCGAGGTGCGTATTGCTTTAAGCTTCTTTTTCATCCGTTCATATTGTGTGGCCATCTCTCCAGCTAGCGTTAGCTTTAGCTTCCAACTTCATCGAAGTTTAAAGTTTCACAGTCCTGACTTCCCGGGTTTCGGCACAAATCTAATGAAGTGGAGCTTCTAATGAGGACCAAGACACGTCTTGTATGAACGGAATCACTTTACTGGTGAACTGCAGTATTACAAACTGTTCATGTGATTCAGAACATTGTTAGCGTCAACGAGCACGTATCATTGTACTTTCTGCCTTCAAAGTAAAAGCACTTCCTGTTTCCATGCTCTTCACAATAAAAGTAAATCATGCAATCAAACAAGTTACAACACAGCCTGATAGTAAAAAGAGAGAAATTATCCTTTCTTTTTTTATTGTTGTGGCACCTGAAGGAAGGCTGACTGACACAAAGATATCTTCATGATTGATGAAGTTCAAAGTGCAATTTTCCCATCTGTATAACGAGTAGGTTTTTGAGAGATACCAGACAGATTAATGTCACCAGGTTGTTTTTGAAAATCTATATCCAGAAATCCTGTAATTTACGAGGTCCATGTGAAGATGACAAACCAAAGATTCTAGCAGCCAAATTATGTGAGCAGAGTGGAAACTCAATTAATTGTTTTAGATAAAAGGACATGTGAGCTGGCACAGTAAAACCTTTTTATTTATTTTTCGACAGTGGACCAACCAGTTGACTCCCACTGAGCTGATTGGATTAGAGCAGATTACCAAACAGGATGCTTTATATTTACAAGGCTGCAGTCAAATAGTCAAAAAATTACCTCCTAACGTCTAACCTTAACCTCTGTAAAAACGTCATGGGGTCAAGGAAAGATGGGAAGGAGAATTCATGAGGAGTTAGGAAAAGACAACCGCGGCGTTTAGCAAATCCGACTCCACTTTCACAAAGTGACGTAGTTATGACGCGACGGCAAGCGCATGTTAGTGATGTCGGTCTGTCTGCAGTGGTGAAACTACAATGTTGTAGTCCATCTCGGACCACAATAAAGCGCATCTTAAATACTTCGTCCATGTGTTCTTACAGTGTTGCGTCATGCAGTCGACATAAACAACCCGGTTCATGGTATTACTTTATTAACGAGGTTGGAATAGAAATGAAAGAAGGAATATAAAAGTGAAACCAAGGTATTTTTCAGAGAGTACAAAGCTACTAAACTGTCTCTTCAGTTTCAAACATTCATCCATCCATCCATCCATTTTCGGCCGCTTATCCGGGGTCGGGTCGCGGTGGCAGCAGGTTCAGCAGGCCGACCCAGGCTTCCCTCTCACCCGCAACACTTTCCAGCTCATCCTGGGGGACCCTGAGGTGTTCCAAGGCCAGCCGGGAGATATAATCCCTCCAGCGTGTCCTCGGTCTTCCCCGGGGTCTCCTACCAGTTGGACGTGCCTGGAAAACCTCTAATGGGAGGCGTCCAGGAGGCATCCTGACTAGATGCCCGAACCACCTCAGCTGACTCCTTTCGACACGAAGGAGCAGCGACTCGACTCCAAGCTCCCTCCTGATGTCCGAGCTCCTTACCCTATCTCTAAGGCTGAGCCCGGCCACCCTACGAGGAAGCTCATTTTGGCCGCTTGTATCCGAGACCTCGTTCTTTCGGTCACGACCCAGAGTTCGTGACCATAGGTGAGGGTTGGTCAGGGGTGTCAAACTCATTTTAGTTAAGGGGCCGCATGCTGCCCATTTTGACCTCAAGTGGGCCGGACCAGTAAAATCACAGCATATTAACGCATACATAATGACAATATTTCTCCCTGTTTAAATCATTGGTGAAGGTTTTTGGATGATAAACTCTATTTTAAGGTCTTTCTTCAATAAACTAGAAACATAAAGACCAACAATTCAGACATCAGCCCACTGTTTACGTGCCTGGGCTCTACAGATTCCCTCCCAGTTGGGCAATATCTTCAGTAAAGTCAATGCTGTGATAATTTGCCTCTGTGGCTCAATGGTTACCATGCACGTCTTATAATCAGAGGATCAGTGGTTGGAATCTCGACTGAGGTAGTTTTTCTCACTAATAATTTTTTTTCAATATAATTATTGTTTTTCTTTCAAATTTTAACAATTATCCTGCAGGCCGGACTGGACCCCCTGGCGGGCCGGATCCGGCCCGCGGGCCGTATGTTTGACACCCCTGGTTTATGTGTACATTACAATGCATGAAATATGATAATTAATAAGGGATATTATTATGAAGGATTTGTAATTGCATGCATATGAAGGTCACTTATATTTACTGTACAATGATTAATGTGTGAATGACTGTTAGAGATTGCATGCTGCATACTGCATGTACTGCCGCTTTAAGGAATTGTAGTTCTCTTGTTCGCCTGAGGTGGCGGAGTTGAACATTGACTTTTGAAACTTTACCGGTCAGAAGAAGAAGAGGAAGACTAGCTCCGTCACTTTAGCTGCGGGCCAATGGACGAGTAAAGCGGCAACCAGAGGTGTGAAAGCGGGACTTAATGAGTAGGAAGGGCTCTAGGCGCCATGAATGGGAGATATAAATTAACTGTATGACGAGAAAATGTTCTCTTTTTCCGGCTACTAGCGAGCGAATCGGACCTGCGTGCCCGTGGAGTTCGCTGTGGAGCTAAAAGAGCTCGATCGAAAGCATAAACTGTCTGTTTATCACTGTTTATGAAATATTCTTTTATTATAACTTTTCTGGACCCTGGACCTTATTTCCCGCATCACCTCCCAGGATTTTTGAGCATATTTCTTCAGAACGCACATCAGCGAGGACTTCACCTGGTCTCACAACGCACTGCAGAACATCAAAAAGGCACAGCAGCAACTGTATTTCCTAAGAAGGCTGAGGAAATTTGGCATGCCACCCAAAATTCTCAGCAACTTCTACAGATGTACAGTGGAGAGCGTCCTTACCAGCTCCATCACAGTGTGGTATGGAAGCTGCACTGCCCAGGACCGGAAGGCACTCCAGCGTGTGATTAAAAACTGCACAGTACATCTCAGGAGCAGCTTTCCCCTCACTTCAGGACATTTACTCCACCAGGGTAACCAGGAGAGCAGCCCACATCATCAGGGACACAACACACCCCCAGCACAGACTCTTCTCGCTCCTGCCATCAGGCAGACGCTACAGGACCACGAGACTGACGAACAGTTTCTACCCGCAGGCCATCAGGCTGGTGAACATTGGAGATTGTAGCAATGCATAGTGCATTTTATACACTGAACAATACTAATACTATTATCATATTTCTATTTATTTATAATTATAATTATTATTATTGTTAATATTTATATTATATATAATTATTATTATCCATCCATCCATCCATTTCAGCCGCTTATCTGGGGTCGGGTCGCGGTGGCAGCAGGTTCAGCAGGCCGACCCAGGCTTCCCTCTCACCCGCAACTCTTTCCAGCTCATCCTGAGGGATCCCGAGGCGTTCCAAGGCCAGCCGGGAGATATAATCCCTCCAGCGTGTCCTTGGTCTTCCCCGGGGTCTCCTACCAGTTGGACGTGCCTGGAAAACCTCTAATGGGAGTCGTCCAGGAGGCATCCTGACTAGATGCCCGAACCACCTCAGCTGACTCCTTTCGACACGAAGGAGCAGCGACTCGACTCCAAGCTCCCTCCTGATGTCCGAGCTCCTTACCCTATCTCTAAGGCTGAGCCCGGCCACCCTACGGAGGAAGCTCATTTCGGCCGCTTGTATCCGAGACCTCGTTCTTTCGGTCACCCAGAGTTCGTGACCATAGGTGAGGGTTGGAACGTAGACCGACCAGTAAATGGAGAGCTTCGCCTTCCGGCTCAGCTCCCTCTTCACCAAGACGGACCGGTACAGCGCCTGTTTTACTGCTGCAGCCGCACCGATCCGCCTATCGATCTCACGCTCCACCTTACCCTCACTCGTGAACAAGACCCCGAGATACTTGAACTCCTTCGCTTGGGGTAGGCAGTTTGTCCCCACCTGGAGGGAGCAGTCCACCGGTTTCCGGCAGAGCACCATGGCCTCAGATTTGGAGGTGCTAACTCTCATCCCTGCCGCTTCACACTCGGCTGAAAAACGCCCCAGTGAATTCTGGAGGTCACGGTCCGAGGAGGCAAACAGGACCACATCATCCGCGAAACGCAGAGATGCGATCCCGAGATTCCCGAACCGGATCTTCTCCGCCCCCTGCTTGCGCCTAGATATCCTGTCCATGAAAGTCACGAACAGGACCGGTGATAAAGGGCAGCCCTGGCGGCGACCAACACCCACCGGGAACGTGTCTGACTTACTACCGAGGATACGAACACAGCTCCTACTGCAGGCGTACAGAGACCGGATGGCCCGTGCCAACGGGTCCGGCACCCCATACTCCCGCAGCACCCCCCACAAAACCCCCCGAGGGACCCGGTCGAAAGCCTTCTCCAAGTCCACAAAGCACATGTAGACTGGTTGGGCAAACTCCCAGGACCCCTCCAGTAGTCTTGCGAGGGTAAAGAGCAGGTCCACTGTTCCACGGCCGGGACGGAATCCACACTGTTCGTCTTGAATCTGAGGTTCGACAAGCGGTCGGAGCCTCCTTTCCAGCACCCTGGCATAAGCTTTTCCCGGGAGGCTGAGCAGTGTGATACCACGATAGTTCGAGCACACTCTCCGGTCCCCCTTCTTGAAGATGGGAACCACCACCCCGGTCTGCCAGTCCATGGGCACTGTTCCCGACCCCCATGCGACACTGCAAAGGCGTGTCAGCCAAGACAGCCCAACAATGTCCAGCGCCTTCAGCATCTCAGGGCGAATCTCATCAACCCCCGGCGCCTTGCCACCAAGGAGCTTTTTGACTACCTTAGTGACCTCTGCCAGGGATATGGGTGCAACAACCCCAAGGACTTCAGGCGCTGCCCCCTCTCCAGGGGACATGTTGGCCAGGTTTAGGAGTTCCTCAAAGTGCTCTTTCCACCGCCCGACGATGTCCACAGTCCGGGTCAGCAGTTCCCCCCCCCACGCTGAGAACAGCCTGGGGTAGGCCCTGCTTTCCCTTCCTGAGCCGTCGGATGGTTTGCCAGAACTTCCTTGAGGCCAACCGAAAGTCCTTCTCCATGGCCTCCCCGAACTCCTCCCATGCCCGAGTTTTAGCATCCGCGACCTTCGCAGCTGCAGCCCTTCTGGCCTGCCGGTGCCTGTCAGCTGCTTCAGGTGACCCCTGGGCCAGCCAGGCCTTTCGGGCCTGGCTGGCCCGGATAGGGTGATGCCGAGTTTCAAACATGCTGAATTAAATATGTTCTCACACTAACAATGTCTCATATCCCTTTGTTATAGTTTATATGCCGATTATAATCTGATCCTAAAAATATGCAGACAACAGTTTCTGAAACACCACACAACTCGTGTTGAATTGATAGTGTTTTATTGTAATGTGACAAAATAGTTGATTAAAAGATGATAATCAGAAGAAACATGACTCAGACTCAAGAGCTCGTCCAGTTTAGCACTTTCATTAAAGCTTCTGTAACTGAAGTAAAATAAAATAAAAGAATGAGGGCTAAAGCTGCAGTACAACACCAGAGAGAATATCAAATACGTCAGTTTGATTACTTTACAGCAGTTTTCAGCAATGTAACGTTCATAGTTTGCCAGCAGGTTTAACAGATTATTGAAAGTATTTCCAAGTTATGCTAATGATTATTTACATGATCTGCGTTTCTTCTCAAAACATAATATAGATCTAAGGTCAATATTGAGCATGAATTGAGAGTGGCCGTATCAAATCTACAACCCTGTAGAGGAAAGCAGCTCACTGCAGCCACTAATACTGATACAACGTGATAGCTCACAAATTTGCACTCATTTTGTTTTGCACAGGTTGAACTGTTATCAACTTGAAAATATATTCAGTACAAAACAGGTTATTTGCACTGAATATTATGCTGTAACAGTATTTTTTTTGCCAAATATTTGTTATTTTGTGCACAGATAGAACTTTATTTGCATTGTTCTAACAAAGTGATTGCACATGTTATCAGTTTTTGTCTGATGGAGCAATCTGCTTTTACTTAATTTTCTTTATTCTATTATTTGAAAAAGCACGGATGGAGGAGTCACAAAAAGTTGGACCATTTTGTTACAATTTTGTTGGGGCAGTGGGGCCCAAAAAAGATTTTTTCTCCAAAGTGGGGTGTGACAGAAAAAGTTTGAGAATCACTGCGTTAAAAGGTGAATTTAAGAAATTATGTAAAAATCGAAAAAATGACATCAGACCTTAGTGGGAGAGCAGACTTCAGTTAGGCCTGTAAAAAAGTAGATTAGTGTTTATTATTATTATCATTATTATTTTCATTATTATTTCATCATTAACTGCAATAGCGATAGCAGCCGCAACAGCGGCTTATAAACCGCTGCGGCTTATGATTAAATACGACTTTCTTTCAATTTAGAAGATGCGGCTTATAAAAGGGTGCGCCTTTTATAACCCGAATTTTACGGTAATAAAGTGCTATCCAACTACAGTCCATTTACCACTGTTGCTGTAACTGAAAAAGCAGTTGAAGCTCAATTTGTCGAGCCATGTTTTATATTTAACGTGTCCTCATATTGAGGTCTTATATCGGCATGAGCTGCTATAATACATTGTTTAAGGCAGGGGTGTCAAACTCATTCTCACCCCGGGCCACATCCTATCACGGTCTCCCTCAAAGGGCCGGTTGTAACACTGTATACGTGTAACTACTCCCGAACATATTGTTCGAAAACTGTCTTTGTATTTGACTATTGTTTATTCAAGTGTACAAATATTGTACACGCATTTATATAAATGTAAAAATATATGTAAGCAAATTTTTCTGTTACTATGACATAAATCCATTTAATCTATCAAAGATCAAACTTAAAACAGAAGAAAATAACAAAGACAGAGATCAAACGCACGTTATTATATTAACTTTGTTCAAAGCTTTTTTGTCACAGTTTTGAGAAGGACATAACTCTGGCCCAACAAATAATTGTGAGCTAATAAGAACATGCATGTGGTCTGGGGCAGTGGTTCTCAACTGGTCTGGCTGCGGGACCCACCATCACCCCTGAATGACCCGCCAAGATCCAATGCGAGGAACATTTTCAACTTCTCAATTGAATTTAATAAAAAGATGGTGCAGTTTGAACCTGAGAAAGTACAGAATATCACATTATGCCAACACAAAAAAAAGCTAGTTTGAAATATTCCCTTTTACACTCACTTAAAAACCAAAAAGACACAAGGTAATACAACACACATAATACTTGTTATAACTTTAGCTTTTTTTAAAGACTCATTGCTTTCATGCACAAACATAAGGATAACGTCAGGAATGAAGCGAACTATCACAAATAGTCCGGCGTGTAAACTCACACAAGTAAAGCGTGTTGTGACCCAGCATTGAGGAGTGGGAATAAACGGCACTCTGCTGCATTAAAAATTCCCTTATAAAAGCACAATCTTTTTTTGACCCACTGAAAACGGGTCCACGATAGTGATCATGCCTTTCAAGCCGTCGCCGTCGGCCTTGAGTTTGACACCTGTGGTTTAAGGGGTCGGGCTGCTAAACCATGCAGTATCTTAAAAGCCTAAAATAAACAAGCATTGGTCATAAACAAAAAAAATCTAAAGCTCAGTAAGTTATTTAAAGCGTAGTGCAAAATAAATCAATTCAACAGTTACATACATAATGCATACTACTTATAAACGCAGTATGCAGTATGTACTACATGTACAACTACATGTACAACTTCTTATCAACATCCATTAAACATATGAGAACATAAATGTACCAACATACATTTATAACAAATACCACATCTCCTCTTTCTAGAGAATAAAGGGTAGACTGCCTTTGTCTCTTCAGACCTTAGAGGATTATTCAGCCTCTTACGTTGGCAGGTCTGTTCCTATCTAAACCTGAACGGAAGAACATTGTAAGCAACATACTTAGGCATTTAAGTGCTTAAAACTATACTTTTAACTGCTTTTCTTTTTAATTTACAAGTTCACAGGTTAAGCCTGTGTGGCTTAACTATGGCTCTCCCAGACCTAGATCTGAGTGTATCACAGCAAGTGACACAGGAGTCTGCTCAGAAGTAGGCTCTAGAGTGCATTGCTGTGATGGAGACGGTCTGTCTCGTGCAGGTATCGGGTGTTAGCCTGCAGCTAACTGCTAACAGAAGTGGGAGCTGAAAATGTCTCATAAATAGTCATTTCTGGTCTCATTTGTACATTTTAAATCTACATAGTTGGTTTTGTTTGGCTTTATTTGTTTAGTTGTGTGTTTTGAGCATGTATAAATGGTTTGCTTACTCTTATAGCTCATGCTTGGCTGTTTAATCTGCTATATGGCATCACTATATTGCAGTGGCGGGCGACACTGCAATATAGTGATGCCATATAGCAGATTAAACAGCCAAGCTGTAAAAAAAGTACGTAGATTTTACAGTGAATAACTGTAAAATCACAACAGTAAGAGACCGTTAATTCAAAATCGGTTATATTCTGTTTCTATCACATGGAAACACCGTAAATATATAAATCAGCCCAAACAGTAAATTATGCATGTATTTCTTGTAAAAAAAACATTTTGTCACTGTTAATTGTACTAAACATTGTACCGATAACGGAAATACACCGTAATATGAACAACAATCAATACCGTAATATTTACATTCATAACTTGTAAAACATACATTTTGTCACTGTTAAATGTACGAACCACTGGGTTCATAACGGAAATATACTGGAAGATAAATTGAAAAGCCAACACTGTAATTTTCGCATTTATTATTTGTAAAAGATACAGTTTGTCACTGTTAAATGTACTAACTATTGGACTGATTACAGAAATACACCGTAATAGATATAACAGCCAACACTAATTTGTACAAATAATATTTGTAAAACATACATTTTGTCGCTGTTAAATGTACGAACCACTGGGTTAATAACGGAAATATACTGGAAGATAAATTGAAAAGCCAACACTGTAATTTTCGCATTTATTATTTGTAAAAGTTACAGTTTGTCACTGTTAAATGTACTAACTATTGGACTGATTACAGAAATACACCGAAATGCACATTTCGTGTACCGTAGATTTAGGTCCCTGAAAGCAAAAATGCCCTAGATTTCTTCCTGGACCTTGGACACCTCTGGTTCCACAACAGAGGGGCTCTGCTCAAGCAGATGCACCAATACATTTCCCATGAAAATGGAAGTTGCTTTAACTTGGCCATACATATTGTAATCTGCTCCATATTTCTCATATGTCATGACCTCCTGACCCTGAAGAGATCCATATAATCATTTTTAATCCTAGTCATAGCGCCACCTAGAGGCAACAGGAAGTTAAATTTTTCTACTTGTATATCGTGCTCCTAACAGATTATTCAGATCCCTCTCAAAATGTGTCGGAAGAGATGCATCACCTTGAAGATTGTAAGAATCCGTTGAACGGCGTCGAGTCGGAGCATCGCGGAAGTTTGATCCTTCGCCATGAACGAATAAACTGATGTAACTCGACTCCACATAATAAGATCCTTCCAGATTTCACATGTTTGATGAGACTCCATGCCTGAAGTCATGTGCAGTCTAATTTTTCATTAGAGTCATAGCGCCACCTAATGGCAACAGGAAGTAAATGTTTCTATACTTGCTTCTCTTAGTAGGTCACAATTTCTTCAAGAAAGTCAAACTATAAAGTGCTATCAGTAGGTGCCATTTAAGTGCTACTAAAGTGCTACTATGGTGCTACTTTCTTTATTCAAGATAGTTGAAAAAGATGTGTTTTTAGTTTGCGGCGGAAGATGTAGAGACTTTCTGCTGTCCTTTGTGTCAATTCAATGTCAATTCAATTCAATTCAGTTTATTTTATATAGCCCAACATCACAAATACAAATTTGCCTTGGAGGGCTTTACAATCTGTACACATCCTGTCCCGGGACCTCACATCGGATCAGGAAAAACTCCCAATAAAGATAGTAAAAACGACAGAGCTACAAGCCGATTGGCAGAAGCCGAGTGGAGTGAACAAGCTGGGGTGTACGGTTTTACCATGTCCTGGATGTAGATTGGACCTGATCTGTTTGCAGCACGGTACGCAAGTACCAATGTTTTGAAGCAGATGTGGGCAGCCACCGGTAACCAGTGAAGGCCGCGGAGCAGCGCAGTAGCGGGAGGTTAAAGACCAGTCGAGCTGCTGCATTCTGGATGAGCTGCAGAGGTTGAATGGCACTAGCAGGTAGACCTGTCAGGAGGGAGTTACAGTAGTCAAGGCGCAAGGTGATCAGAGCCTGGGCGAGAACCTGTGCCGCCTTCTGAGTGAGAAGAGGACGTATTCTCCTGATGTTGTACAACATGTACAACATCAGGAGATGTTGTGTAATGTCGGCAGTCAGGGAGAGTTGACTGTCGAGTGTCACACCAAGGTTCCTGGCAGTCGGGGGCAGATGAGAACGTCACCAAAGGGAGTCTCCCTCAGAGTCTTACATTTATGCAAGACCAGTTTGTACAGATAATCAAGACTATTTACTTGTATCTTGTCAAATGTAATTAATTTGCTCCTGCCACGTTTCAGACATTGCAATCCAACTTGGCTGTGGACTTGGATGGGAACAACTTGCTGGCCTTCATGACACCCAGGAAAACAATGAGATTCTAATCCATTTAAATGCCAAAAGCAAGCTGTTTTTTTTTAACCTCTTAGCGTTCCTGTAAAATTTGCCGAAAAACGCCTATCCAGGTATACCCAAAGTAAATTATAAATTGCACTTGAACTATTTGGAGTAAATGCATGGTCTTGGTCTCTTTTGAAAGGTAACAATCTGAAGCTTTTTTCCCTCAATAGTCAGAATCCCTTGAAGTGCTGCTGTTATATAAGTTTGAACACACTAAAGTATTTTCGGGCTAATTCAATGCCAAACTGAGTCAGCAGAAGTCTGTTCTGGTGAAGCTGAAGGCTGTTGTGATTATCTCCACCCCCTCTTGTTTGTATTAGTTTTTTAGGCAATTGCATTGGCTATACGAAACGCCTGTCATCCGAGCCGTATGACGTGACAGGCTTGATCCACGTAAGGAAAGAGAGGCTCACCCTGTACTTCAACGTAGGTTCTAGTTGGGTATTGTAGCCCGTCAGTCAGGACATGAAGCTCCTATTGTTTCAAGTGACGTTTCTTTAGAAAGGGGAGATTTCGGCGCACATTTTGGTGCAGAGTTTTCCTCTGTGCTCTCATGCAAACTTGCTTTGCGAGTGGAAACACAAAGTTATTGTTTCATATCTTCCAGCTGATATGAAATGATGCAGCACCAGTTTGTGGATATTTATGGATGTAATCACGTGTTTTGGACTAAATCTTTTATGGGATTTTTTTTTAATTGGACCTTTACGATGTAACAACGCCGTTGTTGTTGGAATGTCATCTATTTATGGATCAATATGAGGCCTCATCGGTGAGTTGCCTGGCTTTTGCTATCGTTTGTTTGTTGTTGTCTGACAAGTGTTGTTTGTAGCTGCTGTGGTGGTCTGATCTTGAAACTGAGAGCACAGCTGGAATCACAAGAATCGTAGGTTTCTAGAAACATGTGGCACTCGTACCGAACTCGTACCGAACTATTAATAGATGTATAGTGTACAATAGAATGTACAGTAAAAGACACCCACGGGACGGCAGAGCGTTAAGCGTTAAAGTTTTTGTTGTTGTCATTCTTGTTTTATTGGACAGCAGAAGTAGAGAGAGAAAGACAGGAAACAGTGGAGCGAGAGGGTATCAAACAGGTGCGCCGGTTAGACAGCAGGCGTACGTTTTTTTACATTCATTCTTTCTGTGCGGCCTGGTGGTTGGGGACCGCTGCATTAGTCTACATGCTCCACGTCAAACTGCATATCTCTGTAGCCTTAAGTCACTGCTCTAGTAAATTATTGTAGAGGGAAAAATACATTCAGGTTTCTTTTGTCTTTGAACCTTGTAATGATGGTCCTCAATGCTTCAAAATAGTATTTTTGTATTTAGTTATTATAATTAGTTTATATTGTCTTTGTATTATTCACAGTATATACATAGCAGTTGAGCAAAAACAACTCCAAGCTCATCCAAGAAGTAGCCAAGATGTTTAAAGGAAACTACATTCAACGATAGAAGGCTTGTGGAAGCCTCACCCCGTGTGTGCGTGTGCGCGTGCGCGGGTGTGTGTGGGTGCGTGCGAGAGAGCGATGGTGAACAGCAGATCCAGATCAACGCCCGCCCCCTCTCTGCCATTGGTTCCCCACAGCCGCCCCGCCTCCAGATACAAGACTGGCGGCTTCTGATCCCCGACCATTAATAACACAGAACTGGAGCAGCAGCCGTCAAGAGGAGACAGAACGCAAGAGACTGGTGCTGCTGCCGAGCCGGGACGAGCCGCTGATGATCTTTAGAGAGAAGAGAAGCCAGGGCGGACCGTCAGTAAGAACCACGAGAAGGGAGATGACTTTATGCCGGCAGACAGTGGCACACAGACACAGCTTCATGTTGTGGGATTAATACATGTGAAGAAAGACAGCCCCTCTCTTCCCGCTTCCACACTCAAAATTATTAGTGCTTTTTGAAAGATCGCTCTGTTCCTGAGGTCCTGGCTCCAGAACCTTTCATCGTGTCTTTGTTTGTGGACGAGCGCGGCTTGTTGGATGGTAAGGTTTCCAACAGAAGTACCACATGCCGGAGGAAAATATGGATTTGACTTTGCTATAGCTGCGGTTTTAAAAATACATATTTTTAATTTTTTATGACTGTGCGTGTTGTTTTGTTGATATTGTTAGATTTTGGACCCTTAAACAACCGCAGAGATTTCAACACTTATTGCGCGGAATTACAACCATGCACTTTGTTGTCAGTTTGGTACACATCCTTTTGGCCGCGGTTCTTCACCTATCCACTGTAAAGGTGAGTTTGGGAATTTATTTGTTATGTCTTATTATTCATATGTATTATTAATTATCAGTCAGGGACACCTCTTCCCGTCACATGTCCCTTTTTAAAGCTTCTTTTTTGATGTAGTCATTGCTGTGTGCCAATTATAATAACTGGAATGTAGCCTATTAATAAATCTCACTTTGTCGTTTTTGGTGAAACATACATACCCTTTTATTTTTGCCAAACCAGACTGTTCAAATCTGATATGCTTAATAGTCCAAGTGAAAAGAGACACGCTGATGAAGTACCTGTCATGACTGTCATGGACAATCATTTAATTTCGGCATGTTTTTGTTCACCACAAAGTAGCTACTAACTAAAGCCTCCTGACAGGCGGTGGGATGGCGGTGGGAATACGTTAAATTAATGCTGCTGGCTGGATAACATTTATGCCGAAAGGGAATAGTAACTGATACGATGTACATTCCACCGGGACATTTCTGAATGGAGTTCTGCCTGTAGTTTTAACCATCTGTACAGTCAGCCCGCTGAGCTTTCAGCCGCAGGGTTTAGTCCGAGTTTCCCAGAACAGTTGTGACGTGTGGGAGTTGAGACCCGGTTCCTCCTGCGCTGCGCCCTGCAGATGCCCATCTCGTTCCCACACAGGCCGATCCGCGTTCTCACGCAATATCTCCGCCGGTTACAGCAGCCACATAAGGTGAACGGAGGTCTGCCAGACATGCCGGTTCTTCACGTCATCTTTTTACAATCAAAACAAAGACTGGTTCCTGTTGTCTTTTAAAAATAAAGCTCAGCCAAGCAATTTGAAGAGTTGAAGCGATGCATTTAACTATATGTAGCGGACTCTCTTTTTACCCGTAAAGAAAGTTGTGCAGACTCTTTGCTTTAATTTTTAACTGTTTGGACGTATGGACGCATGTAATTAAAACCAGTAGAAGACTTTTCAAATTCCAAATCTTCCTTTGGTCAATATACATAACATTTAAAATGTGACAAGCTGCTGCGCTTTTATTTTGAAGGTAAATTAGCTAAGGAAGCTGCGTGTTTGTAACTTGATGGGGCTGATGCCTCTGACTGCACTTGTTAACAGGCAGAGACAGAATGGAGAGTAAGTACTTTACAACAATTCTGATATCAGTCTTTATAAGTATGAGTTAAAGCTGCATTAGACTGCTGATCTGGCTTCTTTTGATGTAGCCCATTGGGCTAAGATAAAAACCTTTCCATACATCCATGTACTCCGTTGTAAATACATTTTTATCGATGAGAAATATTTCATATTTATCACCTGGTCTGATGTGTATCTCTTCCAGACTGCCAGCATTAACAAGGGAGTGGAGAAGAGTAAAAATGAGGGTAAGTTTTCTGTCTGTTACAGACTTCTTCCTTTCCTCTGTTTGCAGACCAGATGTCCATAGGGCCACCTAGTGGACATGTGATGGACATTTGTATCTACTCTGCCTCAGAATGACTTTGTTTCTGTAAAAGTTCGACATGAGTAGCATAGATTGTGCAGTGCGAGCTAAGGATTGTTTTTCTGTACACAGCAGACAGGAATCAAAGTTCCCAGTGGTGAAAGGTCTGACTCTCAACTTTGGAGTTGTCATAAAAGTAGGGCACATTTCAAAACTAGTGTTGGAGAAAATGCAGAAATCAGTCAGTGCCTCCACAATAATTTGCAGTGTTACATTTGTTGTGTTTCTGTTGTGGTTGGAAGAATGCAGTCAATACATCAGACAATCAGCCTTGGTTCAATGCCATACTCCTCCTGTTTGCTTGACAGAGACATGCTGTGCCAAGGTTGGACCTGTTGGCTGGAGACACATATGAGTCACTCCAAACAGCATCAGTGGGAAGGTTTTGTGGTTGTTGTTTGTAAAGGAACAGGAAGTCTGCCATTGGCATTCTGCAGACCTTCAAACAGACACAAAAGCATCATAGATGCTTTGTGATAGAACTCCAGCGCGCCGAGCTGTTGTTCACTTGTTAAGTTCACCTCAGCTGAGATCACATCATCCAAAATGATCAAAACCTACAGCGTGTTTATAGTCTCACAACTATGTAAATCTTTAAAAGCAACTCACACATGATTTGAGAGGATTTGGGGAAGCAAGATGGTGTGTGAATCAGAGTAAAAATGAACTATAGTGTGACAATGATTCTTCTTTATAGAGCTTTCAACCACATCTCATGATTTTCATGATGAGTTTGCTCAGTTGTCATGCCTCATCTGCTGGTTTGAGATTTTTTAACAATAAGAAACACCCGTATCCTTGGTGAGAAGGTATAAGCTGTTGAGCGTGTTGACATTGAGACTGCTGTTGTAACTGCTCATGTGTGTGGTTGTTGTAGCTGCTCATGTCTGCTGTTCAGATATTATATGATGCTTGTGTCATGTTACATTTTGCATATGGAAAATCAAAATGAATGATGGTAATATATCATCAATCCACCTGCAGTTTATATTCTTTTATTCCAATTCATTTGATAACGTGTAATTTCTTCCTACCAACTCAGTGAAGATGGCATTTATTGCAATCAGACTCACTGAAGTAATCACTATTGTCTATTGTGTTACTCGTCTGTCACATGGCCATAGCCGGAGTCGTCTATTCCTCTTGGAATCTAACTTTGTCTACTTCTGCACACATTACTGGGAGTTTACTAGAGCATCGTCTAACATGTCATGTCCATTTCCACCAAATGGTTGGTAGGCTGTTTTCATCCATGCCAGTTTGACACAGGATCATTTACTTTCTCCAGGAACACTGTTTACAGTCAGGTCCATAAATATTTGGACATTGACACATTTTTCATAAAAATAAATAATTAAGATGTGCTTTAAGTGCAGACTTTCAGCTTTAATTTGAGGGTATTTACATCCAAATCAGGTGAACGGTGTAGGAACTACAACAAATTCAAACGTGGCCACCCTCTTTTTAAGGGACCAAAAGTAATTGGACAAATTAATTAATCATAATCTAATTGTCACTTTTAATACTTTGTTGAAAATCCTTTGCAGTCAATGACAGCCTGAAGTCTGTATTCCATAGACATCACCAGACGCTGGGTTTCGTCCCAGGTGATGCTCTGCCAGGCCTCTACTGCAACCGTCTTCAGTTCCTGCTGGTTCTTGGGGCATTTTCCCTTCAGTTGTGTCTTCAGCAAGTGAAATGCATGCTCAATTGGATTCAGGTCAGGTGATTGACTTGGCCATTGCAGAACATTCCACTTCTTTGCCTTAAAAAACTCCTTGGTTGCTTTCGCAGTATGCTTCGGGTCATTGTCCATCTGCACCGTGAAGCGCCGTCCAATGAGTTCTGAAGCATTTGGCTGAATATGAGCAGATATAGCCATACATGCCGACGCCATAACACTACCTCCACCATGCTTCACTGATGAGGTGGTATGCTTTGGATCATGAGCAGTTCCTTTCCTTCTCCATACTCTTCTCTTCCCATCATTCTGGTACAAGTTTATCTTTGTCTCATCTGTCCATAGGATGTTCTTCCAGAACTGTACAGGCTCTTTTAGATGTTTTTTGGCAAACTCTAATCTGGTCTTCCTGTTTTTGAGGCTCACCAATGGTTTACATCTTGTGGTGAACCCTCTGTATTTACTCTGGTGAAGTCTTCTCTTGATTGTCGACTTTGACACAGATACACCTACCTCCTGGAGAGTGTTCTTGATCTGGCCAACTGTTGTGAAGGGGTTTTTCTTCACCAGGGAAATGATTCTTCTGTCATCCACCACAGTTGTCTTCCGTGGTCTTTTGGTGTTGCTGAGCTCACCAGTGCGTTCTTTCTTCTTAATAATGTACCCAAACAGTTGATTTGGCCACATCTAATGTGTTTGCTATCTCTCTGATGGTTTTGTTTTGATTTTTCATCCTAATGATGGCTTGCTTCACTGATAGTGACAGCTCTTTGGACTTCATATTGAGAGTTGACCGCAACAGATTCCAAACACAAATACCACACCTGAAATGAACTCTAGACCTTTTATCTACTCCTTGTAAATGAAATAACGAGGGAATTACACAAACCTGACCTTGGAGCAGCTGAGCAGCCAATTGTCCAATTACCTTTGTTCCCTTAAAAAGAGGGTGGCCACATTTGAATTTGTTGTAGTTCCTACACCGTTCACCTGATTCGGATGTAGATACCCTCAAATTAAAGCTGAAAGTCTGCACTTAAAGCACATCTTTTTTTGTGTGTGTACAGAGCCAAAATAATGAGAAATGTGTCAATGTCCAAATATGTATGGACCTGACTGTACTTTGTCAGCAGCAAAAACAGGTGTCATTGTTGCTGCTCAGACAACAGATCTGTGATTTTGATTTGATAAGTATTCAATATTACATAAAGCTTTTCTATTCACTATCAAGTAAAGATGATGGTGAAGAAAAGATAATCAATCTTGTCTTTTTTCAGTCATTCTTCTCCCAGATGTCATCACCAAGAGTATGTGTCAGCCCAGGGAGGTGCTGGTGGACATCTTCCAGGTGTATCCGGAGGACACAGAACACACCTACGTTCCTTCCTGCGTTGTGCTCAACCGCTGTGGAGGCTGCTGCAATGACGAAGCCATGGAGTGTATTCCCACGGAAACCCGCAATGTCACGTTGCAGGTGAGCACAGGGTCAACTCCAATTTTCTTTTGGGATTTTAAGTTTTTCCTCCTGAACTTAACTGATACACAAAATTGACACCTTAATCATCCATAGAAAACTATGGGACATAATGCAAGCACTCAAACACACACTATAACTCCACCAATACTGTTTGTCTGTGCACTTACTATATCATTCAAGTTATTTCTACTTCTTGACAGAAGTAGTAGTTTGTCAAAAATAATCTGAACACAAGGTCTCCTTTCAACTGATCTCATGGTCTTCATCAGCAGATGGACTTTGCCTTGTTGTTATGAAGATGGGTCAGTTGTCATCACTTTATCTATATATGGAGTTGTATGTTATCACATGACTGAACTTCCATAGCTCGGTCATATTGTAGCAACTAAGCTAACTCCACTCACTGCTGCAGAACATGAAGGAGGCATGTCAGGCATGTTGTCTCCATGGACACATTGTGTTGACAGCCTGTTGCTGCTGCAGAAGCAGATGGACGAGAGTGAGACAGACAGGTCAGAGCTGAGGTGTTTAGCCTGATGTTGTTTTAATCTCAACCTTGCCTTGTTATGTCCTCTGTTTCTTCTCAAGGTGATGCGGTTTAGACCACTGGTAACGCAGCACACTATCCACTTAAGTTTCACAGAGCATCAAAAGTGTGATTGCAGGTAAGATACTGTAGCCCTCACACACAGTGACGTGTTGCAATCAAAGCAAAACACTAAACTATCTTCCTCTTTTTCATTTCAGACTAAAGCCAGATGTTCAAGCAAAGAAACAATAGTAAGTAGGTGTTGTGTTCTGTTGGTCAATGGGGCTGTGACTCAAGAGAGAAATTTGGTTGTCCACTAATCAGAGTGGTGGGACCACTAGAAAAGCGCAATGTGAAAGTTTGATGGCTTGTTGTTCTGGAGCAGAGCGGGATGTTGAAATGCACTTTGCTTCAGCTGTACATAAAGAAGAGTGTTGAGACATTCATGCAGCAGTGATTGTCAGATTGTCATTGTATTTAGACATTAGGATGCTTTTTCTTTATTCCAAAACTCCAAAGGACTCAAATGGAATGTTGTCTAAACATCAATCTGATCAAAGAATTTGAAAATAAGATTTAGAAGAAAATTTGAGCAGACACTGGATTCCAGTTTTCAGTGATGGTCGGTACCGAATGAAAAACAACTTGCTTGTGCACAGACTTACAAAGAACATATTTCAGGCCCGTTAAATTCAGTTTAACAGAAAGTGAGCATGTTAAATTCAGTTTAACATGCTGCCACAGCTGAGGAAGTCCTGTTTGCTGTAGATGGTGGAGGTAGAGCGTCGGGCCTATCTTTACACTTTGAGCGAGCTATTTTTATGGGAGCGGGTTTAGTACTTTATGGTGCGGTCATAACAGCGTAGATGACCACCCACTGCTGTCTGCGCTCTGACTCCAGTTGCACAAACCTGACCCTCGGCCACCGGCTACTTCCCCAGTCTAATCATAGCAACAGGTGTCATGGAGTAAACCTTTTTTATTTTTAGTGGTGTAAATAGAGGATGAACTCGGAGACAAGGAATCTTCGTTGATTTAAGGAGCTTGCTCGTTGTGGTATTTGACGTAGGGCTGTTTGTGTTTGACATGTGCATGCATGTGGGTAGTGTGCGTCTCCTCAGCAGTAGGTCAGCTTGTCAAATTTACGAGAGTGCAGGTTAAATCCTGACAGCTTGGTGGAGGAGAGATGATGCAGACCTGAACTCAGCTTGTTGATGTCACTGTGCACGTAGGTCACTCTGTGGCAGAGTGGAGTGGGACTGAGACACACTCTGATACAGTCGGGCAGACCCAATGTTATTGGTTGACTACTGCCCGTTTGGCTTCATCGGCGATTGATTAAACCCTGCATCTGCTCAGGTGTCTCCTCTCGTTCTCCTCTGTTTGCTGTGAGAGCAGCATTATCGTCTGCAGCAACATTCCACTCCACATGGCTGTGGCAGTGGTCCTTTATTTCTTTAAGGCTGTCTGCTGGCCTGATAGCTGCTTGCTGCTTCTGTCTGTTGCCATGTTTCCTTTTGATTCTGATGATAGATGGCCACAACATCTACATCTGTTATCTGTGTAGCCTTGAGCGCTTCAGATAACTTCTGCCTTTAAACAGGAGCTCTGGAAGGGGATACATAATTGAGCCTACGGTTTGGGTGTTGTGCAAAGCAAGATCAGTTATATGAAGCATAGTTACTTTTTCCCCATAGCAACTAGTGGTATATATCTAGTTCTGTCCTTGTTGTGTCTTTAGTGTGACCTTCCATCTCCTAAGATGAGCACTGTGACAGATACTGCAACAACTATAGTGTCTACCTCAACGTCAAACTATGATAAGTTAATTTTTCCTCTCCTTATCATCGCCTGCCCTGTAGGGACTGATGAAGTGTTGGCTTTGCATTAATGCCTGCCAGCATGAAATCCCTTAATTTTTTACAGCACATGAATGACCCTTTCACCCCCATAATTAGGATGTAGTTGAAATAGAATGTTCCAAAACTTCTCCTTCAGTAGAAAGTCATGGACCTTCTCCACATAATGTGTGTGGCCCTGTGTCATTCCTGGGGCTCTGATTATTATTAGGGTGTCTGTGTCTGGCCTTTCTGCAGAATTCGCGCTATACTCTCTCTCTCTCTCTCTCTCTCTCTCTCTCTCTCTCTCTCTCTCTCTCTCTCTCTCTCTCTCTCTCTCTCTCTCTCTCTCTCTCTCTCTCTCTCTGCTTCCCTTGCAGCCACTGTGTGCCTTGCACAGAGAGAAGGAAGCGCTTGTTTGTGCAGGACCCTCTGACCTGTAAATGTTCCTGCAAATTCACACAATTACACTGCAAGTCCAGGCAACTTGAGTTAAACGAAAGAACTTGCAGGTTTGTTTACCATACATACACCATAAAAAAGGTTGTTCCCTACCTTCCCATCCCTGTGCTTCCAGCAAAGATTGTTTCCTTCTGAGAAATGCATGCTTCTCCATGCTTTTTGGTGTTGTTTATGTTTTGGTGCTTTTCTGTGTCTGCACTGTCTTTTATATTCACATCAGATTTAAATGTTTATGTTTTGAGATTACCACTGAATGTCCAGCCTGAAGGTTTTAGATTTTGGCATGATGTTACTTCAAACATCTGCAGAAAGGGTGGGTTATGGTTAGAAACTCCCAGACCCAAACATCCCATATTAGTCAGTCTGGATAAAGCAACCAGCAGTCTTTATTCAGAACTAGAAATAATTTTGCCATTTGTCTCAATTATGTTTTTGGCGAAGTAAGAAACATGTTTAGTTCAATAAGTTACCTTGTTTTAGCTTGTTGACAAAAGAAAGGAGGATTGGCCCAGCCCATGGAGGAGCGTGTATACTTTTAAAGGTTGCTTCACCCATATTGTTTTTACTCACCGACAGTTTTAATTGTCTACGTTTCAAATTATCTATTTACTGCCACCCTAATACAATGAAGCTGAAGGCAGTTTCCTTTTCGGTTTGCAAAATATTGAAAAATGATGGCAACATCTTGATGCAGAATTCTTTTTTTTATCATTACTCTTAACAATCCACAGACTTTTTCATTGGCATTCTTTCCTCAGTATAACGCTTCATATAAATGCTTGAGGTGCTTATAACTCAACACATGAACACTATGGCCAGGGACCTTTGTGGCATGTCACACCCCATAGTGCCCCATGTTTCGTGTCATGTCATTGACCTGTATTGTATTGAGGTGAAGGCAGAACTCTGAGATGGTATCTGTATTATACAACCAAAACGCGAGCATAAAAAAACCTTCTTGGAGCGAAAATAAAAGATTTCACATGCTAGTAATAATATATCGATCTACCTGTGAGGGAGGAGAATACCACCCTGCTTTGATACAGACCTGCTGGTTATTTTGAGACGATGGTGTTCTGATGAAAGGAGTTAAAGTGGTCTGTGTGCAGCACATAGCTAACAAGGTGGAGACCTCTCCTGACCCAGAGGGACCCCCCCATACTGCTTGGGATTCAGAGAGCCACACACTTCAGGAGGAAGAGTGGAGGGGACCCCCACCGCTCGCTTCAGGGGAGCCCCACCCCCCCAGTTCCAGATAGAACCCCTTCTCCTGAACCCTGAGACAACGTAGAGACATGATAACCTGATTTGAAGGTTAAATCAAGTGTTTTACTCAATATCAGAGTATATTTTGTATACAGCAGAGAAAGTAGGAGGAGGTTGAAACTGACCCGGATCATCTCTCCCCATACCCCTCCCTCACTGCCTGCTTCCTGTCTGCCCCCGTCTCTGAATAATCCCTTTATCTTCATGGAGAAGTTCTGTGTGAGACATTGGCTCATCATATTCTGTGAGATGACCCTGTACAAAACCAATTTGCTGCTCATCACTTAACCAGATTCTCATCTTATTTTCCACAGATGTGATAAACCGAGGAGATGAGACCGGCAACACTGTTATGAAGGAATTATTTCTTGGCACAGCACTTTGAAACCTGAGAATGCATTCCCTGCAAGGATACGAAATGACAACGCAAGACAGAACATTCTTAACGCAGATCTTGCTACAGTTTGTTTTGCCTAATTATATATGTACATGTACTAAAAGTACATCGACAATGTGTATTGCTGCTACATATAAAAACACTATTTAAAGCGAAACGAATGCGTCACTGGCGTGTGAACGGGAAATGTTTCAGTGGCCTTCTGCTCATGGGTAGTTCTTTTTTGTAACACTTCATTGGATGCTGGTCTGCTGTAGATATGCATATCTTAAATATATATTGGTAACAAAAACTAGTGAGCACAACTTCAACGAACAGTGCAGCAGAAGCCCAACTCCCCTCCGAACTCTGACAGAAGAGACTATTGGAGACAGAGGGAGGACGAGGAGGCGGAGGTGAAGGAACTGTTGTACTTGATCTGAACGGCAGGTCCAAATACTGTTTCCCTCTGTGACATGATGTGAAGTTGTGTCCCCACTGTGTGGACTGACTGGTGTAAGAATATACCTAAAAAATTTCCTGAAGTGAATGTGGATGAAGGTTATATGCCGAGGTGATGTATAATGTAAAGATGATGTTCTTCTCTCATGGAAGGGTTACGTGATTATGGCAAAATCTAAACCAAAACTTGGCTATTGGTGAGGTTTTAGCAAGTTAAATGATTTTAGTCAATGTTAAAATTAGATTAGGGTTGGGCCTAAGTGTTGGCGAGTGACCAAAGTTTATATTGGTCTTAAGGTTGAAGTTTCCATCAGGGTTAGGGGTAAGAAACAAGGACTGGTTCCTGGTCCTGCCTCCCTCATGTAACCCTTCCCTCATGGGAAAACAGACTTCTCTCTTTTTGTGCAGAGACTTTATTTTTTACATTTTTAGCTATTGTGTTCCTTTAACAAAATATCTTGAGACCAGGCTGTCTTAAGTGATATTACTGTAGGTATATGCGGAGACTAGAAATGCTGATCATAGATCAGATCAGCACCTCACTGTAGAAATCCACAACCTTCCAGTTCCCTTATTTAATCTTTTGTGTGTGTTCCAAAGAAATGGTCAGGCATCCACAACAGCGTAGTTGATCATACATGATCTGTATATACTTACTAGATATCCCTCTGTCTAGTACCATACATCTAATTTATAGAATATGCTCAGTATTCTGATATTTATATGCAGTGTTAAGGTCATTTTTTAAACTGTTTCAATCTGTCTGGAGATTGAATGGAGAATATGTAAGACTGTAAACTCTTTTTTTTGTATGAAAAAGGACTGAAAGACGATGCTTTGACATTCCTGATTTAAACTGAAGCTGTGTTTCTCACTAGCTAGAGGGGTATCATGGTGAGCTGGTTGACCGATAGAAACCCCCAACCACCAACATGTGCGTGAAGGATGTGCCAACACAGGTGTTTTTCATTTTGGACTGGGGCGAGGGACATGTGGTTTTGCACTTGTTGGCCCGAAGGCATGTCATATGGAGGACTGAAGGAGTCTCGTTGCTGCTGCTCAGCTCAACCCTAATTTAGTGAAGACTGTCCAATCAGACTGAGGCCTCTGGTCTGACGGTGGTGAAATGGCACAGATTTCTCTGACTCACACTGTTGTGTGGTTCAAACAAACATTTCCTTTGATGCTAAACTGTTACCATATGAGAAAAATACTTTCCTCATTGATGAGGCCTTATAGAGACAACATAGGATATAAAGTTCAGTAAAGCTGCAAGGGATATAATTAATAGTGATGAATAGGTATTTGCCACCATGTATGATGTATATTATTTCATATAGGAGGTGTGCGTTCACATCAGCTGATTGTATGATACGGTTTGTCTGGCGGCTGCTAGAGTTCAACGATGTTTTCTCTTGGTCCAAACGGTTGATCATTTAGTTCTGACATTTATCCCATGGAGCCTGGCAGGTGTTGAGGTACTCGGCTGAAATAATTAGTCATTTGTGCTCTAGAATTAATAACTTGTGCCTTACAATTAGTATTTATGCCCTTAAGATAATAACTTGTGCTCAAATGAATGATTTTAGGTCTAAAACAACCCTGATGAATACCACAAAGGATGTCAAAGGTAACACTGTTACTGTTACCATTATGAGCTAAACCCTTAAACGCATGATTTCATGGACCTCAGAAATAAATCTTTTCATTGTCCACTGTTTATTTCAGCTGTGCTGAAACACCCATTGTAAACTGTTTTTCACAAGGAGTATTGACGGATGAAAATACATGGAATAATCACTATTTGAAGGAACATATGACTAATTTGTTTGCACAAATAATTATAGTATTAAAGGTATGAATTCCTAAATATACTACCTGTGAGACTTTGTGCAATATTGTCAGGAATGGTCAGAAGACGGGTCCAGAATTAAAGGTAGTGATTCTGACTTTTTCCACAGTATAGTGACACATTGTGTTTCATGAATCCTACCTGTGTTTCTAGAACTGCTGTACCACTGCTGTTCATGTGAACTGACCTTCTGTGCTGCCACCCTCAAACTTGAGGCCTGAGTATGTGTTCACTGAGACAGGCTGCTGGCTCTGTACCCATGCCTCGCCAGTCCTCTGATGATGACAACATTCTAATTGTATTTAAATGACACTTTTTCTTGAGTTTGTACAGCCACATTTTTTTTGTATATTTTCACATTAATATATTTATTGGTGCTGTAAAATGTTTTACAATATTAATACTCTTTATTTTGTTTTTAGTAAGTATTAAAACATATTTATTTTGAAAATACCTTGTTTTTTATTGAATGTCAATGAGTTATATTCAGTGTGAATATGATGGTGTCAGATTTAGCTGACTTATATGTAAGGACAAATATGACATGTTTCACTTTCTGGTAGATCATTAATGTGGCCTCCATGTAGACCAACATAGTTTCTGTGGTGTAAAGTCGCAGCTACGGTTGGGATGACATCACTTTCCCTATACAGTCAGGGCCATAAGTATTTTGACTGACACATTTTTTCTTATTTTCCTCTACACGACTCCAATGGATTTGAAATGACAGTCAATATGTTAAGTGTAGACTTTCAGCTTTAAGTCAATGGATTTAACTAAAATATTGCATTAACCATTTAGGAATTACAACCATTTTTACAGTCCTGGCTTCATTTATTGAAGTTCTGCCAGGTAAACTCTGGTATTGGCTCAAGGTTTAAGAACTTGTGAACTTTGTTCCTGCTGCTGAATGACTGAAAAACGTCAGTGTTCCCTGTGACATGAGTTCCTGAGTCAGGAAGCATAAAGACAACGTGGGAGCACTTTGCAAACTCAGGGGTGGCACACTTCAACATGAAACTATGGGGAGAACAGGGATCTTGTGGTTTCAGGATGACCACTCTCCTCATGAGCTACATGAGAACTTCACATAGTACAAAAGTACAAAGTACACGGACATAAAACGTCATTAATAAATACATGGCGAAATGCCTCTACTTTCGTGGAAATGTTTACCTTACGGCGTTAACAGGTTACGCTTACGCATGCGTGGCGGCCAAGATTCTTGGCGACTCGCCGATTCTTGGCGTAGTAACTACCTGACTTAATCATGAATTGCAGCTTTAAAAAAAAAATCATTTACTAACACTTTACAAATTATCTTATTAATCCTCTATAAATGATGGATTCCCCTTTGGAGATGAAGTATTAAGGACTTATAAACTATGAAAACCCAAGCTTATTAATCAAGAATGAAACATTTATAACTATTTATGAATTGCATACTAATGAGTTACTAATGAGTTTTCATGTTGGAATAATGCTTTATAAATGTTGAATTCAGTGTTTATTCATGTTTTACTAATGCTAAATAGTGTGTACTTATAAAGTGCTACTAAAACATCTTTTACACTTCGTAAACAGCTGTGGACTGTCTGCATTCACAAAGCCATGAACAGAAACAACCTCTCTTAAATCCGTCCCAGTTATGTTCACACCGGTTCCCAGTGCAAGTTTATCATCTGCAAACCCCCTTCTGTCAACTCAATACTCTGTGGAATCAGCACTGGCGCCCTTAATAAATCATCATAACAAACGGCAAACCCTACCCTACCCAAATCCTTACAACTAATCACAAAACATTCCTTGAAACTCGCTCTGTTCAACAGGTGTTTTGTTGCTAGTGACCAGGTGACCTTGATATCCTCTGTGTCACTGAAACTTGGCAAAAACACCAATAACGGAATACAGACCAAAAACAGAATGCAGATCAAGCTCAACATTGAGCATGAATTGAGAGCGGCCGTATCAAATCTACAACCCTGTTTTAAAAAGATGTGTAGAGGAAAGCAGCTCATTGCAGCCACTAATACTGATGAAACGTGATGGCTCACATATCTGCACAAATGTTTTATTTTGTTTGCATAGATTGCACGCTATTGTTATTATCTTAAAAAGATATTCAATGCAAAACAGGTTAATAGCCACAATATTTTTTTTTTTTAATGGTGGGCATGAACATTTTTCTTTGTCCAAAGTGGGGCGTGACAAAAAAAGTTTGAGAACCACTGGTTTACACAGTCACTCAACAGGAACAAGACATTTTCTTTACGCTAAAGCAGATGAATCAGAGTTCATGAATGGACTGAATGATGGAATGAGGAACACAGAATGGGTAAGGAGGAATGACTGGAAACTGACTGTGACTTTAAGAGTTGCACGACTGGGCTCGATTCACACAGTCTGAATATGTGTGTATGTTTGTGTGTGTACAGCTATCTTTGTGAGGATACATTTGAGTTTTAGACTTTTAGAATGATGACATTTTTGGAAAGTGAGTACATTTTAGCCGGTCCTCACTTTCTTCCTCACTTTCAGGTTAGAATGTGTCGGTTAGGGTAAGGATTGGGGTTCGACATTAAGTTGTGATGGTTACGGTCAAGGTAAATTGCTAGGGAATACAAAGATTGAAGTACAAGGTTGTGTTTGTATGCTATTATGTATGTGTGTGTGTGTGTGTGTGTGTGTGTGTGTGTGTGTGTGTGTGTGAGTGTCTGTCTGTCTTTTCTTCTGTCTGTACCCTAATGAGAATTATAATACGGGTAGATCAAATCAAGCATTCTGATTGGTTGAGAGTGAGTCACGGGGTGTATTTTATTCAGCCATAAAGTACTGTACAGCCTGTTTACATTTAGAGCGTTCCATATCAGTGCGCACTTAAAATAACAGGTAGATTTAAAAATTGCGCGACCGTTAGTTGTCATTTCAAGCTTGACAGTTACCAAACATGTTTCGTGTAAACGTTGATATTGTAATGTAAAAAATTACACAAATGACTATATGAACATCTGTTTATTGAACTTTAACAAAATTGCAAAGTGCAAATGTAAAACAAATCGTTTTTGTGGCATTTAGTCCAGTGCTTCCTTAATGTCCATATATTGAAGCAATAATGATAACAAATAAAAAATTCTAAATAATAAATACTTTATATAGCCACATATTAAAATAAGAAAATGAAGACACTTTTCAGTCCTCCTCATATATTAAAGCAATAATGATAACAAATACAATATTCTAAATAATAAATAAAAAACATGGGTATTTTCTTTTTAGTTCGTCCGTGAACTTACATTTACGTTTCGGCATGGCTGCAGATGTCATGTGCTGTTGTAAACAATGCAACTAGTGGAGGTGGCAAGGTGCTCAGTGTTGCCAGATTGAAAATGGCGAAGTATCGTACCAAAGGGTCAAAATGGTCGTATTTGGAGGATAATTATCGTGCATCTGGCAACACTGAGATCGGTCGACCAATGACAGTTCTCTCTACAGTCAGAGCTCGCGCAAGAAGGTGGAATGTAAGGGATATACCATTTCCAAAACTTGTAAGGGCGTAATAACTAGTTTGTGAAAGACCCAGAGAAACACAAATATCCAACGAGGCAAACTCCCGGACGTTTTTGGAATCCCTGCCGGACGCATTTTTTAGGTCTCGAAAAGAGGACATGTACGTTTAGAATGACGTCCTCTTGAAAAAGAGGACGTCTGGTCACCCTAGAAAAGACAGACAGAAGCAGCGAGAGCACTTCTTTACATCGGTGGCTGAGTGTCATCCTCCACCCTGCTTTCAACCGGCCTGGTCAGTAAATCTGTGATTTACTGACCAGGCAGTCAGTTTTATAGTCCCGTATGTGCGTCCCGTGCGTCCCGGGACTATTTTCCCGTGCTGAAAGGCAGCTTACTATTACTATTTATAAAGTCGCATGTACCCGTATTATAAAAGCAATAAGGTACTCAAGGCAGTACTGTGTCTACAATAATGTACAGTTCAAAGGTTTGCCGGCCCTCCACTGAGCGTCGGGCCTAACAACTCCCTTGAGCAGTACATTATTGCACGACACAGTACTGCCTCTCGTACCTTATTGCTTAATTAAATATCTCGACAATGATGATGAATGGTGGGCCAAAATACTCCAATACTAATCTTTTTTTCCCTTTTCACTTTGCTTTAAAAAAATATATTCGATATAGCTTTCAGCCCAAATCACATGAAGTGGCTATGGTCAAACACATTCATATAGGTAATATTTTTTTTTTGTTAGTTTGTTTTTTGACTACAGAAGGAGTCAGTGGATTTTCACCCAAGACACCATGGAATTGAATTACACTGTGAAAAACACTGTGTAAATTGAAATTGAGTGAAATTACTTTGACAGTGTGGTCAAACTCTCACATATCTACCAGCCTGGATGAAAACTCTTGCAACATGAGGTGTTACTGTGTGTGTGTGTGTGTGTGTGTGTGTGTGTGTGTGTGTGTGTGTGTGTGTGTGTGTGTGTGTGTGTGTGTGTGTGTATTCATGTGAGCATTTGCACAGTCTAAGGGAGGAGGGTGAAAAGAGATTACAGGCAGCATTTTCCACTCCCTCCCACAAGTATGTTGTAACCCGCCTCTGATTTTCCTGAGCAATTATTTAAAGTGGAAAGTCAACAGTTGGGAAACTGTCCTGCTGCAGTCTCTTTTTTTTAACTTTTAATAAGCTGCTCACTCTCCATTACATAAGGTATTTCAAATGAGGTTACTTGGTCATACAAAATGAACTATATGAACTTTATTGAATGGGACTGTTGAAGGGATGAATGACTGTCCAACTTGAAACACAAACTCCAACTTTCTTTAGTTTATGTCTTAAAAATGTGTGTAGTATTATGGTATATATATATATATATATATATATATATATATATAGACCGAACTAATTGACCAAACAATAGACTTTGACACTATATTTAGCAACAAATCTAACAACTATTGTCAGATGTTCTGTTTGCCAAGTCATTTAGCAACACAGGTCAAATGGACTGTACTTGTATTGCACTTTTCTAGTCTTCCAACCACTCAACACTATTTGTCATCATTCACCCATTCATATTCTGATGGCAGGGGTTACCATGCAAGGTACCACCTGCCCATCAGGACTACGGGCAAATCAGGGTTGGGTGTCTTGCCCAAATACATGGAGATAGACTAGCGGAGCCGAGGATCGAACCGCCAATCCTTTGATTGCTCTACCATTAAGCCACAGTCGCCCCTGTCAAACCTCCATAACGCCCGGTAAGACAGCGAAGAAGCTAACCTCCAAAAGTCAAAGTAACAAAACATTAGGGATTGGTACCTGCAATGTAATTACTAAATGTCTAATTGAACTATCTTACACTACTTGCAACATACAAAAGTTAACACATTACTGGAACAATGCATTGCTGCCAAACACTGCTGCTTTGGAGTTCTATATGTGACACATACATTGCAGCTCCTGAAAAATGCCTCACCTGTTTGCTATTAATGCAAGGCAGCAGGAGAAGTAATTTAGCACAGTACACACATTCAGAGATTCAAGTAGAAGCTACGAGAGCTGAATAAAGAGAATTTTCGCTTCCAGCATAGACGCACAAGTTGTGACAAGTTTAATGTTCCCTCGAACCCATGTTCCCTCGGCCCATATGTCTCTTTAACCTTATGTGACTTTGGCCCTGTGTTTCCTAAACCCTACGTTACCTCAGCCCCTCATTTCCCCTCAGCACTGTTTCCTTGGCTCCATGTTCCCTCGACATGCATATTTCCGCAGCTCTATGTTTTTTTCAGTGTTATGAAAAGCTAATGTTCCCTCAGACCTGTTTCCTCGACCCTGTATAACTTCTGCCCTATGTCCCCTCAACACTATCTTCCATCAACCTATATGTTTCATCTGCCCTATATTCCCTCGTCCCTCAGTTCCTTCAACCCAATGTTCCCTCTGCCTTGTGTTCCCTCATATAGTTCCCCATAGCTGTATGTTCCCTCGACGATGGAGAGTTTTTGTTATTTGAGTGAACTGTACTTGTAGCTCTTGTCCTGGACCAATCACAATATGAAAGATCACTGGGCGGTGATTATTAACATGTATCCCAATGGAGAAGTGAAGCAGAGCATCACTGCATCTTCCAACAGTGGGTATAAGCATGATACCACTTACATCGAAGTCACTACGATTACTGAACACAAAAAAACACATTCAGCATCTGCCATTATGTCTTCACATGAATAACACATGAATAACACGTCTGAAGCATAATCTGTTTGTATAAGTGATCGCACACACAAAAGGTAGAAGCTATGGAAAGTAAGTATGAATTCATCATTCTATCAGTCTCATCAGCCATCACAACCATGGGGGGATTTTCTGGCTGCTGATCGGAGCAGACGGCCCTCAATTACAAATCTCCCTGTCGAATCCAAGCACCAAAGACTGTCAAGACTTTATC
This sequence comes from Myoxocephalus aenaeus, assembly GCA_038501785.1. Taxonomy (NCBI): domain Eukaryota; kingdom Metazoa; phylum Chordata; class Actinopteri; order Perciformes; family Cottidae; genus Myoxocephalus; species Myoxocephalus aenaeus. Next base: position 4,675,449 of record JBAMJR010000076.1, on the reverse strand, counting down.
ATCACATATCATCTGTTAATAATAAACAATGATATTGTATTTGTCTTACTGGTCTTTCCTGATCGAACTACAAGTCTAAAACTAGCCTCACTAACTACTAACGAATCAGATACTTAATATATTGTAATTTATTCCCATGCATGCTGCTCAGTCATCGCAGTGACCGGCTTGCATACAGAACTAAACAGCAAGGAGGTTGCATTGGGCCTCCAAGCTCGAAAAAATAGTAAACTACTAATGTTACTCAAAGCAAATATCTAATTAAAATTCCAATAATTTATTTACGATTCATTTGAAGTGCGTGTTTTCTGCTAGATAGATTTTTTGACTGTTTACATTGTCCTCAAGATGGTCATACAGTTGCCATGCCAGTGCTCTACCCCTTCAGAAGCAATTATATTTACATTTAAGCAAAAACAATATATACACACATACTAATATATACACTATTACCGTCTATGCTTCAAAATGATACCATATACATTTTAGGCCATGCCACCCAGCCTGGCGTCGTTGGTCTGGTGGTTAGCACTGTTGCCTCACAGCAAGAGGGGCCCAGACTTGAACCTGCTGGCTGTTCCTTCCATGTGGAGTTTGCATATTCTCTCTGTGTCAGCGTCCAAAGATATGCAGCGTAGGTTAATTGAGGACTCTAAATTGTTTGAATGTCAGCATTAATGGAAGTCTTTGTGTCAGTCCTGGTGAACTCTACCTTAGACAAATGTCAGCCCCTCTGTGACTCTGGATGATGGATGGACTCTTCAGCCGGTGTTTCCATTTTCAAATAAATAGTAAAATACATTTATAGGGAAAATAGCCTTTGCAAAGGTGGAACAAGGAAGGGAAACAACAAGGCGGGTGAGATATTTAAGCGGCAATAAATATAATTTATTGACAGCTTATCAGTTAACAAAAAGGTAAATCAACTAAAATGGAAGCAAAATGCATCAGTGTCTCAAAAGCCAAAACAACAAACAAAACCCCCACACTAGCTGGAACACAAAGTATTTCTTGCCTATTGTAGCAAAAGGAAAAACAATACTGACCTAATAGCGACAAAACAGGAATGACAACTAAAATGGCAGAGAACCCCTACGCAGCTTCCCCCCAAATAATACCAATGGTAGCCTGCACTCAGGCACCATTCAACCGCAGGTCCGACCACTCACAGCTCAGAGAAGAAGAGAGAGCGAGAGAGCACTGGATCTGGGCGTCTATATATCCAGCCCACTGATTGTCTGATGTCTCTCAGGTGGCGCTGCTCCACGTGCGCCAGATCTGAAACAATTAGACAGCAAGAGGGCGGAGTTAAATCAGGGGGCGTAACACCGTCATAACAAATATATTTTGGTTAAAGTCTCAATTCATATTCTATTGGGATGACGACGCAATATTTGATATTTACAGTCCAACTACATTCCATACATCCATATGGCCTTCGTGTGATTGTGAGTGTTGTGTGACACACACACAGAGTATGACAATACCCAGGAACACCTTCCTCTCCTCACTTTTTCTTGATAAATTTGGATATAGCTTTTGGAAGTCGACCTCTTGCAGTGCTGAGAAGCTTGAGAATTATGAGGAGCTTAACCACTTTATTGAGACCCAGTGTGCCCCTGGGCCTCTTCGGGAAACTTTCAGTTGAAGGACCAATGAATGAAAGGGTGCACAAACAGTAAAGTGACTTCATTCAACAGTAAAGTGTAGGGTTTACAGAGGCCGGTGAGAGTTAGAGGGGGATTCGGCATATGAAGTGAAGCCTGATGAACAACGTTTATTTCATGTCTGAATACCAGCTCTCTCTCCGTTAGGGAAATTGGCCTTCTGTCCTCTAAGAATTCTAAACTGAATCCTAAATTTAAAAAATAAAAGTGTGTTCTATAATTATTTTTTTGAGACTTGTTTTATAAGAACATGTACTTCTCAGTTATGCATTAGTTAAACTTGTAAATGTAATCTATGCCCAGTGACACCAAATAAACAGACACTATGTTGACATGTAAAGTGTGTTTGACAAATTAGTGAACGTCTGTGTGTTGAGCATGCTCACTTCAGGCAGGAAGTGAGTCACTTACATAAGAGAGTTCAAGTATGTCAGGTCTGGTTTAGTGAGGATGAGATGGAAGAGAAGAGGGATAGATAGTGAAGAGGGTTGCTCTTGCCATATGATATGTGTTGTGCTGAAAGTATCAAAAGTGTATAACGTGTAGGTCCTGCCTCCTGCCATGCTGCTGAATCAATTGAAACTTCTATGTTAATTTTAGTCATAGTAACTAAGGAAATGCCATATCTGTGCGTGTGTGTGTTTGAGCTAAAATGTGATAAGGTGAGAAATACTCAGGAGATTGGCATGCAAGTTAACCTGTCAGAGCATTCCTCTCCTGGGGGATTTCCACTGAAAAGAACTTAGGAGGAAACAAATAGGAGGGTGTTGGAAATATGCCCGTGCAGCAAAGGAGTGGTGACAGTAAGTGAAAATGAAATCTGGGTGTAAACAAAAGAGCAAACTGTAGGAACACAGGTGTTTGAAGTAGTCAGGAGAATAGGTTATGTTTTTTAATTAAGAAATTAAGGCTGGGGGGATGGGAATCAGCGGGTTCAGTTTTGCTACAGGCTGGTATGGCAAAATGTGTTGTCCAAAGAAACATAATAATACATACAGAATACAATTGACAATTGGATTTCACATATTTCCTGCATGCTTTTAGCATGCAGGAAAATAAAAGCCCAAACATTTACACAAAATAATTATTAACAGTAGTGTCATGACTTAAGCCCCTTTTAAATCAACATTTACTAAGGCATTAAGCTCGTCCCAGATCTGTAGAAAACCCACACCCAAATCGTTGTAAACAGTGCTCACAATAAGCTAGTCATTAGTCTTGCCACATCACAAACTGGCATGTCCATTCATGGCACAGCCATGGTTTGGAGGAGAAAGCTGAAAGCTGCAACACAACATCTATAGCCAGTTCCTGATTTCAACAGATTATATCGTTATCATTTTTATCCTTGATTTTTGCCCTTAAAAATTGCATTCCTACAAAACTTAAATGCATTCTCAATTACATTTCACAGGAGATGCATTTTCTGCCAGATTATGTTTGTGTTTTCTACGTATTACAAATACATTTCTAAACATCTTTGCTTTTTTTTTTTTTTTCCTACAATGCGCTCGACCACTTGCAGGGCTGTTATTCTTTTCACACAATCATGATCTAGTCCATTACTTTGCTGTTAATGTTTTTTTCTGAGAGCTGTGATTTAGTGAAGTTGGACGGCCAGACACTAGATGCGGTTACATTTGTCAAGTACTTGCGATCCATTTCTTTCCCCATATTATTCATTTTAATTTATGGATTCATTTAATTCTTGTTCGTCTTGTATCTATTTGTGCATGTCAACTTTTTGACTACTCTGCCATTGCAGCGAGAAACTATTTGTGTATACAATAGTAGTCGTTTAACCTCTACGGTTTCGATACACGGCAAAAAGGGATTGAAAAGTGGCTGAACCTTTTGCTATTTCAATGTAATAAGTCATTACAGCGCACAAAGGACATTTTTTTTTAAGTTGTTTTGACGCTGTACTCTAACTAGATTTGAAATCGAAGAAAAAATTATTATTAAGTTAAAGGTCCGAGCTAAACGTCATTGAGAGCCTATTTATCTTCTGTCGTGTAACATTCTCCAATGAAATGGAATATTTGAGCCGTGTACAGCTAAAGAGTGGACAGGCTTAGAGTTTAGCACGATATGGAGCTACAGAGGACTGTTGGCTCCACACACCTCACCTGTGAGGGAGAAAGATGGAAGGGAAACCTTGCAGATTTTCAATCAGCTCAGTATCAAAGCCAGTATGCAGATGAACGGTACTCGGAGCTCTCTGCTCAGCTACCGGCTATAGTCCCCCGGCTATTTTCCATTATCCGGCCTTTTAGGAACAAGCACTGCAGTGATACAGAGCCGGTTGAAAATCTGCCAATTGCAAAATGTTTTTGTCCACCGATATCTAAACACCAGTCGTGGGCCATTAGGGCCTGCTAAGCCTTCTCTGCTGGCCTAAACAGAATCACAAAATTATAGCTATTTTATAATTTAATTGTTTTTCACAAATACACTACATGTATTGTAATAATTTTTCCCAATTAGCTTATTTTCTCATTGCACAGCTCCTGTTTTATAGCAGAGCGCTTAAGCAGCACCAGCGCACTGGTCAGAAGCAGACAGACAGGAGCTGGTCAATAAGAAGATAAGGGAAAAATAATCATACATGTAAGTGTATTTGTGAAAAACAATAAAATTATAAAATAGATATAACTTTGTGATTCTGTTTAGGCCATCAAAGAAGGCTTAGCAAGGCCCTGACGGGCCGCCACTGAACTTTAGTAATGTAAACTTGAATGCGTGAGCATAATGAAGTGTGGGGTATTGTCGCCAAAAACAAAGGAAGCCCAAACCAAGACCAGGCATAAACCGGAGAGAGACCAGAGCAATACTGGAGTAGGGCTTTTAGTCACATGTTATTTATATGAACAATTAAGACAGGGACTTTAAGGTCCAGTTTACAGTTAAACAAATTGAATTAACATCTAGTGTGTGAATTGGGTCTTAAAGTTCAATCTTTACCACCTTGAAAATAGCCTCATCGTCTTCAAACTGATTATGCTCTGCTCTGGTAAACGGCAAGTGTACATTTAAATTGGCCTTTTTTTGTTCAAGGAACTTAAAAAGCCATGTTAGTGCACATCTGAAAAAATATTCAAATAGAAATTGTTATATTCTATGTTTTGTACACTATACTCTTTTTATAATTATACTATTGTATATAGTCTGTGTGTAACAGGGGGTGTTAAGGATCCAGATGCAGTACGACAGGATACGACCGAATCGTTTCGACAAACTTTAATCCAGGCAGATTTAACAAAACACAAACAGTCCAGGATCTGCTTCCGGGGAAAAATCCAACAGGAACCAGAGGGAGCTGAAGCAGTTCTCGTGGTCGGGGTCAGAAGGCTAAGGTGGTTTTCCGAGACTGTGGGCCAGTCCCAATCTCCACCCTTACGGACTCACGGACTTTGAGGCGCGCTCCCGCGAAGTCCGTGAGGGTTTAGGGGTGTCCCATTGTCACATCGTCGAGTGCTCGAGGGCTCTCTGGCAGACATTTTGAGCCCTTTATGAATCCTTTCTTTGCCTAAGGGAATTACCCACAGTTCATAGCAATGTGACACGCAGTTCCCAATGGAAGCATGAAGACGTAAAAAAAAAAGGTAAACAAAGAGACACGTGGGCGTTCAGCCCGATAAAATACATATATACACTATAACATTACGGATTAAAGATGGAACATAAAAACACATGAAATCAGAGGAAAGCAAGCAGAAAATATATTTTCTGCATTCATCAATTTTTTACATTCATCAAACATTTCGTTTTGACAAAACGAGTAAATAGATCATTTAAAATGACTTCTCATCTCGTGAGGAAGACGTTCAAATCAGTGAATAAAAAGTATAAAATAAATACACAATTGTACACAATGTTTGTGAATGTGGTCATGTGATGTTGCAGCAAAGTGCTGTCCCATTCATATTCACACCAGTTCAAGACCTCACAGCCTCTCACACTCAGCCACTTAGCAGCTGACGTCAGTGAGTGCCTGAGGGTTCAGGGCTTGAGGGTTTAGGGGGGAGATTGGGATTGACCCAGAGACAAGACGGGGAATTCTAAACTGGCAGGGTCGGCAACGGGAGAGCAGTCGGAGGGTAATTGCTGGATAGTCTGGCATTAATGCGGAGAATGATCTGGCAGTGAGTGTGAGTAAAGCTGGAGCTTATATACCAGAGGGAATAGGTGCAGCAGAGTGGACAGTTGAGAGTTTAATGGAGCTGACGAGATGGGTGTGACTAATAGGTGAACGGAATAAGCTGATGGGGTGAGTGTGGCTGCGGTCGAATAGTCAAAAAAATTACCTCCTAGCGTCTGACCCTAACCACTTTTCCTTAACCTCTGTGGAAAACGTCACAGGGTCAAGGAAAGATGGGAAGGAGAATTCTTGAGAAGTTAGGAAAAGACAACTGTGGTGTTTAGCAAATCCAACTCCACTTTCACTAAGCTACGTAGTTATGATGCGACGGCAGGCGGATGTTAGTGGCTTCGGTCTGCAGCAGTGAAACTACAATGTTCAGGAGATGGACTACAAAAAAGCGCATCTTAGATATTTGTCTGTGTTCTTACAGTGTTGCATCATGCAGACTACTTAAACAACCCGGTTTAAAGTATTACTTTAATAACAGACAACCCGGCTTAAAGTATTACTTTATGAACGAGGTTGGAATAAAAATGAAAGAAGGAATATGAAAGTGAAACCAAGGTATTTTTCACAGAGTACAAAGCTACTAAACTGTCTTTTTGTTCAGTTTCAAACATGCTGAGTTAAATACTTTCTCAAACTAACAATGTCTCATATGCCTTTATGTTGTTCGCAAACTTTTTTCGTCACGCCCCACTTTGGAGGAAGAAAAATGTTAATGGCCCACTGCCCCAACAAAATGGTCCATGCTGAATTTTGATTGAAATAACTTTTTGTGACTCCATCCGTGCTTTTTCAAATAATAGGATAATGAAAATTGCAATCACTTTCAAGTAAACTAGATTACTCCATCAGACAAAAACAAATAAAATGCGCAATCACTTTGTTAGAACAATGCAAATCAAGTTCTGTGCAAAAAAGAACTAATAGTTATCATTTTTTTTTGCTTATTGTGGCTGCAATTAATCTGTTTTGCACCGACTATATTTTCAAGATAATAACAATAACGTGCAACCAGAGTGCAGATATGTGTGAGGCATCAAGTGTTATCAGTATTAGTGGCTGCAATGAGCCTGCTTTACTCTACAAATATTTTTAAAACGAGGTTGCAGACTTGATACGGCCGCTCTCATTTCATGCTCAATGTTGAGCTTCGATCTGTATTTTGTTTAGAGAGGCAACAGCAGAAAAGCCGACCTCACGGAGCTCTGACGGAGATTTTGAGATGGAAGTTATCACAGCAACACCCACTTTATCATTCATAAGTCCTTTTTAAAAAGACATTAATCTCATGGAACACCTCAGTTGTGTAATACAAAATTAATTATTAAAAAACATAAGAGGTCTGACTACTATATAAAAGTAAGAACTGCTTACAGGTTGAGGAGGCCTCATGTGGTTCATCATCTCTGATGTCCCTCCTGTGCTTCCCCACAACTATTCCATCATGTGTGCATTCAGTGTTGTTGTGAAAAACTGTCTTAAAATCTGGACACAATTTAAACAACAATTTACATTGCAATCTATACCTGGTCTGGCTCCTGTTTACTCTAACCACCTGTTCACTCCATCCATTATGGATAATGCTTTCTTAATTTGGAGAGACAAAGGAATTTTATCCTTTAACTATCTTTACATTGATGGTAAATTTTCCTTTGGTCAGTTAGCACAGGCTTATAATTTGCCTTCAACCCACTTTTTCAGGTATTTGCAGATAAGAGATTTTGTACGTAACCGCTCTCCCAATTTTCCCACCATACCGTCTCCCACGCTTATAGACACCATCCTCAAAATTAACCCTTACCGGAAAGGTACCATATCAAGGATTTACTACACTCTTCTTGCGCACCAATCCTCAACCTCTGATGCCTTGCGTACTGCATGGTCGGCTGATCTTAATATAGAGATAGACCCTGAGGTGTGGGAGTTCTCCCTGAAATGGGTCCACTCATCCTCTGTCTGTGCCCAGCATGGAATCTTACAATGTAAAGTAGTGCACAGGGTTCATTGGTCCAAGAGTAAACTGGCTCGTATATTCCCAGGTGCAGACTCACACTGTGACCGGTGCCATTTAGGACCAGCCAGTCTTGGCCACATGTTCTGGGATTGTCCTGTACTTGCACCGTTCTGGAAGGGTGTCTTTAACACTCTCTCAGCCGTCACTTCTACCAATATCTGTCCATCACCATTAGTTGCCCTGTTTGGTGTCCTACCTTCTGGGAACTCACTACCATCTTACTTCTGTGAACTTGTGGCCTTTCTGTCACTTTTAGCGAGGCGTGTTATCTTGCTACATTGGAAGAACTCCCACCCCCCCTCCCACTCTCAATGGCTTAGAGATGCCCTTCGTTTTATGACACTAGAAAAAATTAAGTACTCTTTACGAGGCACCTCTACTAAGTTCTGTAAGGTCTGGGAACCCTTCTAATGCCGTGTTCACACCAAAACAGTTGCGAATATTCGCAACGCCACTTCGCCTATATCGCGCTGCCCGGCAAAAAACTCGCTCTAGTGGTTAATTCGTTTTTCGCAACCATCGCTGTGGAAAGGGGGCGGGGCTTATCTCCATGTCAGTGAAAACATTTACTATTTCCGCCATTGACCATTGAAATAATCACTAGTTCTGCTTTATACTTGTTGAGAAAGTCCCACACACGTCGGAACATCAAACGCCCCCGTGTCTGGGTTCATAATATTATCCGTAGTCGTGTCTGGGTTCATAATATTATCCGTAGTCGCACACAGCTCCGACTCCTCCGGGACGAGTGTCTGAATGAAGTCGCTTCCAGCGCTCCTTCAGCGGACCCGCAGTTTGATTCAGTGACGGCAGAACGGCGGTGATGCCGGGCGGAGCTTCTCAACTCTGATTGGCTTTCGCAACTCCACGTCGGCGAATTATTCGCTGGAGATGAATTATTTCAACGCCAGCGAAAAGGCGAAAAAGCGGAATTGCGAATATTCGCAACGCCATTTCGCCTCTATCGCGCCGCCCGGCAAAAAATTCGCTTTTTCGCAACCTAACGCGCCTGTGCATTGACTTAACATGTAATCTGGACGCGCGAATATTTTGCAACGCTTTTGGTGTGAACACGGCATTAGAGCACGTCAGGTCTACCCAACTAGATATCGCCACCATTGATTGATTCGCCCCAACAACGCACCAGTGCCCTGTTTTAACTAGCCTTATTGGTAGCACATATTAGCAGCATGCAGCACTACTATATATATATATATATATATATATATATATATTTTATATATTTTTTTATTTTCTATGTTTTTGTATTATTTATTGTTATGCATATGTTTTTTGTTTCCTTATTTATAGTCTTTACATTGCTCAATTAATGCAAGTGGATATGTGTGTGTGTGTGTGTGTGTGTGTGTGTGTGTGTGTGTGTGTGTGTGTGTGTGGATGTGAGTGAGAGATGAAGGTCAGAGAAGGTGGGATAGTAAGAATAAGCATATGTTTCTACAATATTATCTGCCACTGCAAGCATTTAACAGCCAGTTGTTGATGTTGGGTTTTGGTTGCTTTTATAATTTTCTTTTCTGTTTGTGTATCAAATTGCCTTGTATATTTGTTTTGGGAAAGGGAGGCGAGGGGAGGGGGTCTGTAATGTGTATCCTCACCATTTGGCTGTCTGATATGTTATCCTTTCACTCCTTATTTGCGAGGTCTATTGTACATTAAGTCTTGTTTTGTAATTTCTACAAATAAATCATATATAAAAAAAAGTAAGAACTGCAAAATAAACAATAAATACTTTGTTAAATAATGAGTACCTGTGCACTCATTGCTCATCACTAGAGTCTTCCACAAGCTGCAATTTTAACAGCTGTGAGTAATAATAACCGCCATGTTTGTTGTTTACATTCATAATAATAATTTTGGGGGCGTGGCTTTGGAGGGAGGACGGAAAGGACGGACTGTCAGTGTTGAAGTGTTTCATGCTAACTATGAAAGCAATTGTATGAAACAACTGGAACTTTCTGTGTGAAAAAAAATACAATTTCAACACTACAATGTGATCATTTGTGTTCAACATTGTAGCCACATTCAAAGGATTAGCCTTGAATGTGACTTTTGGCCCGTCACTGTATAATATCACACACAACTTTTATGCAAATCCTTTTAGGAATTTGTTAGATATTGTGCCACACAAACAGATGAGATGAAATAAAGTAATTTCCCTCTCATTCTGCCAAGTAATAAACATCTAAACATGTAAGGTTAAAAGGTTGTGCAATTTAAATGCATCTTAGCTAGAAGGCCAAACGGCAAAAGTAAAACATATACTGTGCAATAGTGCAATACTAAATTAAAATATACCACACACACACACACACACACACACACACACACACACACACACACACACACACACACACACACACAGTGTTGTCCACGATGTTTATGGATCAAGGGCCCAGGTCATATTCTCAGTGCTGTGTGGGAATCACATGCTCTGTGAGGTCACCAGCCAGCTGACCATGGAAAACATCTCTGACGTCTGCAAATAAACTCAGGAGGGGACGTAAAGGGGTTGTTGCTGCACTGACAACACACACTGTCCAATAATCACACACTGTGCCATCCCAATGGTGAACACGTGAACAATGGTGAATTTAAATTTTAGTAGAACTCTTTAGATGCATTCATCAATTTGAATTACTTCTATTTTGAATCAATTAACCAACTCAGGTTTTATTTGATTTTAGGGTCTGGTTGGAATCGTCACCTTAGAAATGACTCATGGGTAATGTAGTATTTAGTGTCAATAAAGACAAATATGTGTTCTAAGCTTTTACTTGACGAAGGTTACATTTACTTTACAACTGAATTCAGAAAAGCGAGCACACTCCATTTAATAGCTCAGCCCGGTTACTATATTTACTCTTTTCTCACTGAACAGGATCCTCTAGAAAACAAACAAAACCTTGGACTTTCAAATTCTGCTTAATGAAGGTCCACTGATTTTGTGAAATTGAAACAATGACGCTTATATAAAATTGTATGTATGAAAATGTATAATCTAGTTTTTTAGCTACCATGCCATCTTGTTACTGGAACAGTTTTTGTAACTGTGTCGCCATCTGCTGGACTGGACGTGGAAGTGGATTTTGAAGTGTAGTGATGTATTGGTGCGTCCTACAGAGGCCGCCATACCACGGCTAGATGTAAACAGAAAGAAGTTCAATGAATTTGTCAATGGGGGATGATAGATAGATGGGCTGCGGTGAAATAGTCTTTTTGCTTTGGAAGGTTCCTAACAGGGAAATGACCCGGAAGTATCTAAGTGACCGCCATGATGCTTTTCAAATTCTCTAAATGCTAAGGAAAGAAGCTTCAATGCTTCCATAATTGTTCTTCTTCTGTCTGGGCGCTGTATTCAAGCACTGACACCTTTCTGCTCTAACATTCCCGCTCATTTTACCCTCTTGCGTGAACCAATCTTTATTTGCTCATACATAGTGTATGAGCAAATTTGGGGTGGGACACAATAAATACAGCTTTGCCAATGTCCACTTATCACAACGGATCAAGATGGCCCAAAAAAAAAATCTTCTCTGCTCAGAGGGACTTGCAATTGTTTTTGGAAGAGAGATATGCTTTTGATGATGATGTAGAGGAAGAGGTTTCAGAATGTGAAATCACATTTTTGAAAATTCAGAGTCTGACAGTGACTTTGAAGAAGAGGTGAGATGAGATTGAGCATCAGCTAGTTCCAAAACGAAGACAAGCCCCAAGACCAACCCGTCAGCAGCCAGCCCCAAGACCAGAACAAGCCCGTCATCAGCTAGCAAGTGAAGAAATATGGATGTAAAACAAAAAACAAAAAAATGGGGAAATTGAATGGTCTTCCAAGCATGGCTGCCAATATGATGGAAGGATGCAACCAGGGCCAACACGGATTGCAGTTACTCATGTGCAGGACATACAGTCTTCTTATGAGCTTTTCATCCCAAATTCCATACAGAAAAGTGTCTGTTTTCAGGACTAAACTTGATAAGAACTCTGAAACATCCACATTTAATTATTCAATTTTGTTGCACTGTTGCGTTGGTGGTGTTAACTTTCATTAGGTTCCTCTTCAGTATTTTTTTAAGCATAGCCTCAAGAAGAAATTTGAACTTCATAGAACTATTAACAATCATGTCTTAACGTCAGCTAGATGCACAAGTAATACATAAATCAGTTTGCAATTAAAAACAACATCTCGACTCTTCTGTGGAAACTGTTGTTCTGGGTCCGTGTACTTTGCGGCCAACGGATTTTCGTTTTGAAATGAGAAAACCAAAATCGGGAAACGAGCTGTTTCCCGATTTCCGTTTAGAAATAGGAAAACAAAAAACGGAAAATGACCCATTTTCCGTTTTTTTGTTTTGATAATAGAAAACGGAAAACGACCCGTTATCTGATTTTCTTTGATGTGCTTAAACATGGACATCGAGAATTAAAATACTGCGTGGAAATCTTCTTTCTCAATTTTGCGTAGGTTTTTGTGTTGTGACCCAGAAGTTGCTCCCACGAGCTTGATAGTCACATTCATGTCAGCAGAGGGCGCGCTGGCGCACTGCGTAGGTTTTTGTGTTGTGACCCGGAAGCTATCAGTAGTTGGCGGTGTTGGAGTCAGACATTGTTACGTGTCTCTCTCTCTCTCTCTCTCGCTCTCTCTCTCTCTCTCCCCACCCACAGTACCCAGGTGCTTTCCACCAGCGCAAGTGCCTGCAGCTGAGGGCGATCGGCTGATTGGGCCGGCAGGTACAGAAGAGGGAAGCTGGCCAAACGAGAGGACACCGACGGCAGGACGAGGGCCGCGGGCGTGCCGGCTGGCACTGTGGCTAGGGTCTATCGCTTCCCCACGTTTGGGGGAAGTAGTTATTGTTTGTATTTTGGTTAATAAAACCCCCGGTTCATTTACTCTTTCGTTGCCTCGTTGCTTACCGTCGCTGTTACGCCCCGGCTCCCCTAGGCGTAAGTCGGGGAACGTAACAATTGGGGGCTCGTCCGAACCATATATATATTTTTTTTTTCTCTCTCCTTTTTCGCTCGGCTGCTGATGTTCCTATGCAAGGTAGGTGAAGTGCAGTTCTGTCCCTGGTAGATGAGAGCGGGTTCCCATTGGAATTCGTTGGGGGGGTGGTGGTAGTGTGGTGTCGAAAGTCGTTAGAGCAGTTATCTCGGGGGCACGTCCGAGGCTGCGGGTGGGCGGCCAGTTCGTGGTTGCTCTCCCGGGCCTGCGGGTTTCAGTGCATAAATACCCACCACGAGTAGCGCCTGAAGACTAGCAGGGAGGTTAGGTAGACTTCTGTTAGCTAGAGGGACAGAGCTGCAGTGATACCTGTATATGAACGGTGTGGCATTGGAGGCGTAGTTAACAGTGAGCTAATGTTGCAGTAGTTATTTATTTTCTCTCACTCTGTCATAATGGCAGCCTTTGATATGGCAGAGTTTGTGGCTAATCCTTCTCTCACTCAGGTCGAGAAGTGTAAGAAGAGTGAGTTGAGGGAGATGGCAGAGTATTATAGTGTGCCTGTGTCGAGTTCACTGTCGAAAGGAGAACTAAAAGCAGTCATTGTCAGTGGATTGTGCAGTAAGGGGGTTCTCAGCTTGCCAGTACCGGTGGGGGGGCAGTCAAGCAACAGCCTGAGAGTTCCACTCCGTGATGGGTCGGAAACAAAGCAGCGCACGATGCCCAAGTTTGAACCCTTTTCTTTAGAGTCCTCTCCGGGTTCCAGGGGTGACGCTCGACTAAAGGTGCGCCTTGCTCGACTTCAGTTAGAGAAGGAAGAACGGGAGCGGGATTTTCAGCTTCGGACGGAGTTAGAATTGCGGAAGTTGGAGGCGGAGGCCGCATATAGGATGCGCGAGTTAGAACTGCGTGGGGGTCCTGACCGTAACTCTGCAGGTGAGATTGCTGCATTTGACGTTAGCAAGCATATTTCGTTGGTACCGGTGTTTTGTGAGTCGGAGGTGGAAGCGTATTTTGGTGCTTTTGAGCGCATTGCTGTTGCTTTGCATTGGCCGAAAAATGTATGGGCCATCCTACTTCAATGTAGGTTGGTAGGTAAAGCTCAGGAAGCATGCTCTTCACTGTCTGTGGAAGATAGCCTGGTGTATGAGAAGGTTAAAGGTGCCGTTCTGCGAGTGTATGAGTTGGTGCCAGAGGCTTACAGACAGCGTTTCAGAAGTCTTAGGAAGTCGTACAACCAGACCTACGTTGATTTTGCTCGGGATAAAAGAACTCTTTTTGATCGCTGGTGTAAGGCATGCGAGGCTGAAGATTTAGCGGCAGTATGTGAGCTAATGATGATGGTAGAGTTCAAGAACTGTGTGCCTGAACGAACAGTAGTTTATTTGAATGAGCAGAAGGTGACCACCCTTCAGCAGGCCGCAACTCTGGCGGATGAGTTTGCGCTCATGCACAGAAATGTCTTCCAGAAGCAAGGGGCTCCACAGGTTGGAGCCCCTTGCTTCATGGTACCTATGTGTCGCGTGCGGATGTTCCCCGGGCTGGTGTTAGGGATGAGAAGCTGTGTTTGTTTTGTCATGAGTCGGGGCACTTGATTGCTGACTGTGCAGCACGGAGAAGGGAGCAGCAGGGTGCAGCTTCCAGGCAGCAGCCAAAGGGGGTCGGGTTAGTGAAAACAGTGACTCCTGTTGGCCAGTTCGCAGGTTTAAAGGGGCCTGATGACTGTTTTAAGCCATTCATCCATGAAGGATTTGTGTCCCTCACAGGGGAGGTGAAGGATCAGCGTCCAGTGACGGTGCTACGGGACACTGGAGGGTCGGAGTCCTTCATTCTTTCTGGGGCGCTGCCCTTTTGTGCCAGGTCTGCATGTGAGTGCAGTGGTGAGGGGGATTGGGATGGGTTTCGTTCCTGCACCTCTCCACCGTGTTTACGTGCAGACCAAGCTCGTTACTGGTTTCTTCCCAGTAGCGGTCCGCTCAGAGTTTCCTGTCGATGGTGTGGATTTCATCATGGGAAATGATATAGCGGGAGGTAGCGTTTACCCTACACCTGAAGTGGTGGATGTGCCTATATCGGACTGTGGGGGTGATGATCTTGTTCAGTGCTACCCGGAGGTGTTCAAGGTTAGCGTGCTGACCCGAGCCCAGAGCCGGAAGAAGGCTCAGGAGGTTGACTTGGCTGATTCACTGTTTGCTTCTGTGTTGTCTGAAGACAGGTTTCCCCTTGGTGGTGGGTCGGGGAACGGCACCTCCAGGGACCCGAAGGGCATACCAGAGTTCGGTGTGGATCTGGCAGCATCACTGCCATTGACCCGTCGGGCGCTCATCGGTGCACAGCAAGGTGATCCCTCCTTAGCAAAGTGTTTGGCCGCGGTTGGTGGAAGCACTGGTGAGTGCGCTAAGAGACAGTCTTTTCTGATCGACGACGGGCTATTGGTGCGTGTTTGGACGGCACAGCCAGGTGGGGCAGCAGGGGAAAGAAATGAGGACTGGGACACCGTCTACCAGATAGTTATTCCTGCTGGGTATCGGCAGCTGGTGCTAGTATTAGCGCATGAACATCACTGGTCTGGTCACCTAGGGGTCACCAAGACATACGATCGGATCCTGAAGCATTTCTTCTGGCCAGGAATGAAGACGGATGTGATAAACTTTTATAACACGTGCAGTACATGCCAGGTTGTGGGAAAACCAAACCAACTGGTGCCTCCAGCCCCCTTGCACTCTGTCCCTGCTGTTGGGGAACCTTTCGAGCATGTCATCATCGATTGTGTTGGTCCGTTGCCTCGAACTAAGACGGGTAACCAGTTTTTGCTTACCGTGATGTGTGTGTGTACTCGTTTTCCTGAGGCCATTCCTTTGCGAAGGATCACTGCACCGGCCATCATTAAGGCACTGATTAAGTTCTTTACCACTTTCGGATTACCCAGGGTTGTTCAGACTGATCAGGGGACAAATTTTCTTTCTAAGGCCTTTAGGCAGACGTTGCAGTCCTTGGGGGTTTCCCACTCGGTGTCTAGCGCTTACCATCCAGAGTCACAAGGGCCACTTGAACGGTGGCATCAGACCCTGAAGGCCATGCTAAGAAAGTACTGTTTTGACACTGGGAAGGACTGGGATGAGGGTGTGCCTTATGTTCTCTTTGCTATTCGTGGTGCAAAGCAGGAATCCCTGGGATTTAGTCCTTCTGAGCTGGTGTTTGGCCATGAAGTGTGTGGCCCGTTAAAGGTGTTTAAGGACAAGTTGCTGTCTGGAACTTCACCCGGGACTGATGGGGGGAAGTATGTGGCCCTGTGTCGGGAGCGGTTGGCACGGGAAGCCCTTTCTTCTTCCTAGGTCCACATGAAGGAAAGGTACGATAAGACGGCGGTTGTGCGACAGTTCAGGCCTGGTGATAAAGTGCTAGTTCTGTTGCCTGTGCCGGGGAACGTAACAGACATCCATGAGACCAGTGTTGCCAACTTGGAGACTTTCTCGCTATATCTGGCAACTTTCCAAACCCTTTTGGAGACTTTTTTTGTCAAAAGCGACTAGCTTGGGTGTTATTGGAGACTTTCTGGTGTCTTGGAGACCGACGTGAAAGCAACGCACGTATCGTTCTGCAGTTACTGTCCTCAGCAAGCAGTGGGTGCTGCTGTGAGCCCCGCCCCCTCCGCCGTCCCAAAGCACTCACAAGCGGCCTCACAGGAGCCGAGCGAGTCGCGGAGCAGTACCAACAGAGAGGAGAGAGACACACACGTTTCCGCGTCCAGACTAAACATGAATCACGCATGCGCAAAGCCGCCGCTGATCCCGCACAGTCTTATAGAGCGGGATGTCAATGTTTCTTCATTGTCACACTAAAATAAATCACTTCAGTCACCTCGTCCACTGTGTGTGCGCCTCTCTGTGACATCAGCTAAACATCTAGGCCCAATCTCAATCTCCCCTCTAAACCTTCAAACCCTGAACCCTCAGGGACTTACTAACGTCAGCTGCTAAGTGGCTGAGTGTGAGAGGCTGGGCCAATCCCAATCTCCACCCTTACGGATTTATGGACTTTGAGGCGCGCTCCCGCAAAGTCCTTGAGGGTTTAGGGGTGTCCCATTGTCACATCGTAGAGTGCTTGAGGGCTCTCTGGCAGACATTTTGAGCCCTTTATGATCCCTTTCCTTAAGTCAGCATTAGATGCTGACTTTGCCTAAGGGAATTACCCACAGTTCATAGCAATGTGACGTTAAACATGCAGTTCCCAATGGAAGCATGAAGACACAAGAAAAGGTAAACAAAGAGACACGTGGGCGTTCAGCCCGATAAAATACCTTTACACTACAACATTACGGATTAAAGACGGAACATAAAAACACATGAAATCAGAGGAATGCAAGCAAAAAATATATATAATAATATTTTTTTTTACATTCATCTAACATTTAATTTTGACAAAAACAAGTAAACAGATCATTTAAAATGATGTTTCTATTAAACATAGTTCAGGAACTTTGGACCACGTCCCACACGCAGCTCGTCCCTCGCACCAGGGTACTTAAACGCAATCAACCTGGCACTTCCGCCCTGACTCAGTCTCTACATTCCACCCACCCACCCCGTTCTTGTCTCCTCTCTCTCTCGCTCTCTCTCTCACAGGAACAAAGGGGGGACTCTGATCTACAGAGCTGCCAAGAGACGGCCCCCACCCACAGTCTCTACCCCTGACACTACCCGCCGCACGCCACAACCGCCGCAAACGCCGCAACCGCCGCCGCCACCACCACCGAACCCGCCTCTTTCTCACCATCCCTCTCCCCTCATCCATCACTCCCCTCCCTCATCTCTTACCCCTCTTCCCTCATCCCTAACCCTCGTCCCCCTTCCCTTATCCCTCATTCATCACCCTCGACCCTCAACCCTCATTCCGCATCCCTCACCCCTCGACCCTCATCCCTCACCCTCAACCCTCTCCCCCCTCTTCCCTCACCCCTCATACCGTTTCCTTCTCCTGTTCAAGAACCTAACAGGTTCGGAATAAACCATTTAAGAACGGCAGTTACGAGTAGCGTGGTCCTTGTTAGTGAAATTACTTCTCATCTTGTGAGGAAGGCGTTCAAATCAGTGAATAAAAAGTATACAATAAATACACAATTGTACACAATATTTTGTATGTATGTTATGTTGAGGCAAAGTGCTGTCCCATTCATATTCACACAAGTCCAAGCCCTCACAGCCTCTCACACTCAGCCACTTAGCAGCTGACGTTAGTAAGTCCCTGAGGGGTTCAGGGTTTGAAGGTTTAGAGGGGAGATTGAGATCGGGCCTAGATGTTTAGCTGATGTCACAGAGAGGCACACACAGTGGACGAGGTGACTGAGGTGATTTATTTTAGTGTGACAGTGAAGAAACATTGACATCAGCGGCGGCTTTGCGCATGCGTGATTCATATTTTGTCTGGACGCGGAGACGTGTGCGTCTCTCTCCTCTCTGCTGGTACTGCTGCGCGACTCGCTCGGCTCCTGTGATGTGATCAAAGAAAATCAGATAACGGGTCGTTTTTCGTTTTCTATTATCAAAACAAAAAATGGAAAATGGGTCATTTTCCGTTTTTTGTTTTCCTATTTCAAAACGGAAATCGGGAAACAGCTCGTTTCCCGATTTTAGTTTTCTCATTTCAAAACGGAAATCCGTTGGCCGCAAAGTACACGGACCGTTCTGCTATCAGCTAACTTGATACGAGAGTGACACAGGTCTTTGGTTGAGGTCTTTGGTATAGGAAGCCAAAGTCTGGAACCCTTATCAATCTGATAGGCACAACATCCCCCACAATCCTTCAATCAGACAATCGGCGGTTCGATCCCCGGCAGGTGGGGGCTGGCACGGTGAGCTGGGAGAGTTTGGGTTGAAGAACCTCCGGGATGATCGTATTGAATGCAGAGCTGAAGTCCACAAACAGAACCCTTGCATATCTCCCTGGGGAGTCGAGGTGTTGCAGAATATGGTGCAGTCCCATATTTACTGCATCATCCACCGACCTGTTTGCACGGTAGGCAAACTGCAGGGGGTCCAGCAGGGGCCCTGTGATGTCCTTCAGATGGGTCAACACCAGCCTCTCAGCCTTTTCCGCCATTCACCATTGAAATAACCACTAGTTCTGCTTTATACTTGTTGAGGAAGTCCCACAAACGTCAGAACATCAAACGCCCCGTGTCTGGGTTCATAATATTATCCGTAGTCACACACAGCTCCGACTCCTCCAGGACAAGTGTCTGAATGAAGCCGCTTCACACCTGGTGAAGAAAGCCCAGCAGAGGCTCTTCTTTCTGAGGAAGCTAAAGCAAGCTGGCCTGCCCGCTGAGCTCCTGGTTAACTTCTACAGAAGTGTGATAGAGAGCATCCTCTGCTAGTGCTTTACTGTGTGGTACTCCAGCTGCACAGCAGAGAATAGGAGGGACCTGGTCCGGGTGGTTAGAACAGCACAGAGGATTGTGGGAGTTTCCCTCCCTGACCTGGACACTGTATATGCTGGCCGCCTCCAGAAGAAAGCCAGCAACATCTACAAGGACATCACACACCCGTGTCACTCTCTGTTTGTTCCACTGCCATCAGGGAGAAGATTCAGGACTATTAAAACTTGGACTAACAGGCTGAGGAACACAAATAGACAATAACACAACACTTTTAAGCCATTGATGCCCGTGTTTTATGTTTTATTTATTTTTAAATGTCTTGTTCTAAATTAGAATGTCCTGTCTAAATGTTTTTTATACATGTTTTTACATGTTTTTACCTGGTTCTGCTGTACTGACTGAGTCGCCAACTTAATTTCGTTGTGTTTTACAGTGACAATAAACTCCCTTACCTTACCTTACCTTCCAGCGCTCCTTCAGCGGACCAGCAGTTTAATTATTATTAATTATTTATTCAAGATTATTGAAAGTATTGTAACGACCCTAAGGTCAGGGAAGCTACGAGACGTAAGGCTTATAGGGTTTTTATTCATGGAACATAGAACAGGCTACTGTGGGCCGTAGCCTACGCCAACACAACAGTAACACAACAAGCTTCGCCACCGCTCCGGGTCCTAGTCTGCTCCGAACGGCTCGTAACACAACACCACACACAAAACAACATCACTCGTCCTCCAATCACAGACACGCCCCACCGCCACCGGCTCATGAGCCGTTCACTGACATCCCGAACACAATACCCACAACACAACATTTCTCTCAGTCCGTTACACTACCCTCCCCCCACAAAGTCCCTCGCCCCCGAGGGGGCAAACAAAGTCTCTCAGGTGGCCAGGGGGCCTCCGGTTCCTCTGAGGCTGCCGTCGGCGCTGGGGAGAAGGAAAAGGGGTTGAGGGGACGCTGGGACCAAGGGCAGGGGATGGGAAGGGAGGGGCTGGGCCAGGGACACCAAGGCCAGTCTGTGAAGGGGCGGGCGAAAGGCTGGGCCCATTGGGAAGGGTTTGGGGGGTAGTCTGGGCTGAGTCCAGGGTTCCCCGTGTCCCAGGTTCTTGTGGGGTGACTGTGCCCCGGTAGGGGGCCAGCCTGTCTCTGTGCAGAGCGACTTTCCTTCCTCGTGGTGGCAGCTGGACCCTGTACACCACCTCTCCAAGTCTCTCCAGGACTCGGCAGGGCCCCACCCACTCACTATCGAGCTTTGGGCACCTGCCTTTCTTCCTCTGAGGGCTATACACCCAGACCAGCTCTCCGACTTCAAAATGTCGTCCTCTGACGTGCACATCGTAGTTCCTCTTTTGCCTTACGCCCGCACTGCACATCTGGTTCCTGGCAAACTCGTGGGCTGACTCCAAGCGGTCCTGGAGTTTCCGAGCATAGTCGAGCCCCGGGGGACCCGCAGGGGCGTCAGGAGGTTTCCCCATCATCATCTCCCCTGGCGTCCGGATTTCTCTGCCGAGCATGAGAAGGGCAGGAGAGCAGGAAGTGGAGTCCTGCACAGCAGACCTGTAAGCCATCAGCACAAGAGGCACGTGGTCGTCCCAGTCGCGTTGGTGTTTAGCTGTCACTATGGCCAGCTGCTGTGCCAGCGTGCGGTTGAATCTCTCGACCAGCCCATCGCTCTGTGGATGGAGGGGTGTAGTGCGGGTCTTGTGGGATCCCAGTTTGTCACACATGGCGGCGAAGACACGAGACTCAAAGTTTCTGCCCTGATCTGTGTGGATGACTTCCGGGGCCCCAAATCTGCTGAACATTCCCCCCACCAGAGCATCCACAATCGTCTCCGCCTCCTGGTTCGGCATGCAGTAAGCTTCGGGCCACTTAGTAAAATAGTCCATGGCAGTGAGGATGTAACGGTTACCTCTCTCTGAGTGAGGAAACGGTCCGAGAACATCAATCCCCACCCTCTCCATGGGACACCCAGCCGGAAACTGCTGGAGTTGAGCATGAGATCTGTCTGCAGGGCCTTTCTTCGCTGTGCAGTTGTCGCAGCAGCGGCAGTAGTCCTCCACATCCCGCCTATGTTGGCCCCAGTAGAACCCCTGGCGGAGGCGACGGAGGGTCTTCGTAACGCCGAAGTGACCAGATCCCGGAGCTCCGTGCATTGCCCGGAGCACTGCCTCTCTCAGAGCCCTGGGCACCACCACTTGCCACTGTGTCTCTCCAGTCGCCGGCTCTTTCCACCCCCTCTGTAGCACACCATCACGCAGTCGCAGGGCCTGAAAAATTGACCAGAGTCCCTTTGTGGCTCGAGAACACATGGTAACCTCTCCCCAAGGTGGTCGCTGTTGGGATCCCACCCAAGCGAGCACTGGCCTTATGTCGACATCCTCTTCCTGTTTGCACCCCCACTCTGCTGCGTCCACAGCTGTCAGTCCATGGCCTGCTGGCATGCCCACCGGTCCCACGGCAGCACATTTCACATCAGGTTGCAGCCGCTCTTCTTCCTGCGCCTCTCTTTTCTCACAGTAGTTGCAGCCATCAGCGCTGCAAGGCCGGCGTGAAAGCGCGTCAGCATTTCCGTGGCGTGCCCCCGGTCTGTGGACCACAGTGAAATCATACGCCTGTAGCTCCTCAATCCAGCGTGCCAGCTGGCCTTCTGGCTCCTTAAAAGACATGAGCCACTGTAAGGCAGAGTGGTCGGTCCGGACTGTGAAGTGGAGGCCCCCAAGGTAATATCTGAAATGTCGGATGGCACAGACCATAGCAAGCAGCTCCCGTCTCGTGACACAGTAGCGGCGTTCAGCCTTGTTAAACTGTCTGCTGTGATACGCCACCACTCTCTCTCCTTCAGGAGTCACTTGGGCCAGCACAGCACCCGCGCCTGCATTACTGGCGTCCGTGTCGAGGATAAAAGGCAGGGTGGGTTCAGGCGGTGAGAGGACTGGGGCCTCCACAAGGGCTCTCTGCAGTGAAGTGAAAGCTGTATGGCACTCCTCTGTCCAATCAAACACCACCCCTTTTTGCAGCAGGCGGAACAGTGGTACAGCTATGCAGGAAAACCCCCTCACAAACTTCCTATAGTAGGAGGCCAGGCCCAGGAAGCTTTTCAGGTCCTGCACAGTGCTAGGGGTAGGCCAATCCTTCACCGTCTGCACTTTATCATCCATGGTGCCGACACCGCCGCCCCCAAGCTTGTGCCCCAGAAATGTGACCTCCCGTTGCATGAAGGAGCATTTCTGTGGGTGCAGCTTTAGACCTGCTGCTGCCACCCTCTCCAGCACCCGCCTCAGGGCCTTGAGAGCTGCCTGGAAGGAGTCACCATGCACCAGTATGTCGTCCAGGTACACAACACACTCCTGTCGAGGGATACCAGCGAGTACCCTGTCCATTAGTCTCTCGAACGTGGCAGGAGCATTGCAGAGGCCAAACGGAAGGACTTTAAACTGCCACAAGCCCCCATTAGTGATGAAGGCAGTTTTGGCCCTAGCTTCAGGGCTGAGAGGGACCTGCCAATACCCGCTCCGCAGGTCCAAAGAGGAGTACCAGGCTGACCCTGCCACCATGTCGAGAGCCTCGTCGATGCGTGGAAGGGGGTAGGAGTCCTTTTTTGTCACTTTGTTGAGGGGCCTGAAGTCCACACAGAAACGCCACGCCTCCTTCTGCTTTTTGGGGACCATGACGATCGCCGAGGCCCAGGGGCTGGTGGAAGGCTCGATGATTCCCGCTCGCTGCATCTCTTGCAGGGCTTTGTCTGCCGCAGCCTGCCTGGCCAGTGGGAGGCGTCGAGGTCTCATCCTAATCGGCCGCGCATCTCCTGTTTCGATGTAATGCTGGATGAGATCTGTGCGGCCCACATCGTCCTCCGACATTGAAAAACAGTCCTTGAACTCAAGAAGCAGCTGCCACAACAGATCTTGTTCGCTAGGAGTCAGACCACCACAGTTTGTCTGCCAGACCTCCCTCACTGCCAAGACTCTTTCACGGTCGTCAGGTGGAGAGGCGTTTGTCACCTGTGTGTGTGGACTTGCAGCTGGCCGGACAGAGGCGGGGGGTGGTTGCAACTCAGCAGCTGGCAGGGTGGAGGGCGGTGGGGGTATCTCATTTGAAGGGATGCAGCTATGAGCAGCATAATTTGTTGTCTCAGCCGTCAGTGTGGCAACGGTGTGGGTCGCAACACAGCCAGGCCGGGGTGGCTGGCGCCACATCTGGATGACATGGCCATCAGGGAACGTGAGAGTTCCTCTCTTTGTGTTGATGACACAGTCCAAAGCCCCAAGAATATCCAGTCCCAGTATACAGTCCTCCAGGTTAGCGACCCACACCGGGCAGCGGATAGACTTCCTCCCCAGCCCCAGAGTCACTATTGCTTCTCCAACCATGGGAGTTCGCTCCCCGGTGACTGACTGCAGTTTCACTATAGTGGGAAAAATATCAGTTCCATTTTTCACCACATCGGGCCTCACCAGGGTTGCTGACGAACCTGTGTCTACCAGTGCAGAGCAGCATGTCCCTCCAATGGTGAGCGGTGCATACCAACAGTCTCCTATCCAGGTTCGGCCCAGCACCACTAGTCGCTCCAGCTGACCATCAAAATCCTCCGGTGGTCTGGTTGCCCCTATTTGGTCGGACGGTTGCGTAGCTTTGTTAATTAGAGGGGGCTGGGACAGAGTGCCAGGGGTCCGCATCGTCCCGATTATGCGGTCCCCGGCTCGTTTCCCTTGTTCGCGGTGGAACGGGGGCAGTGTCGAACCAGGTGGCCAGGCTGGCCACACCCCCAGCAGACTCTTGGTCGTGGCTTGTCTTGTCTCTCATCTCTCAGAGTGGCAGCCCTCACCAGCTGGGTTAGCTCCCCCACCCAGGCAGGCTGCGCCAACTCCCCTTCCGTCTCACAAGCAGCTCTCCCCTTTGGTGCTTTTTCAACCACTTTACCCAAGGCGCCAGCACACAGCATCTCTCTCTCCGTAGCTGACTCCAAAGCCTCCTGGAGCGACCCAGGGTGAGCGAGTAGTGTCTGGATGCGCAGGTCAGCTGGCAGCAGGGCCTGGAGGAAATGGTCCCTAGCTAGCTCGCTCTGGATGGACGGGGGCATGTGGGCGTAGGTGCGGTGGACAAGCCCCTCGATGTCATTAGCGAGCTCCCTCAGCGGCTCCTCTGGCCGTCGCTGTCTGCTGCACAGTTCAGAGCGGAGTAGGCTAGTGGCAGAGCATTGTCCAAATCGTCGCTTTAGAGCCCCAATTAGTGCATCATAATCACTCCTATCATCGGGACTCAGCAGCAGCAGGCTTGATAAAGCGTCACCCGCGAGGCACATCGCTAACTGGAGAGCTTTTACTTCAGTGGACCATCTACTGGCATTGGCTAACAGTTCAAACTGTGCATGAAAAGCTTCCCAGTTGGATTTACCGTCATATCTGGGGGTCTTTATTGTGGACGGAATAGCTTCTCTGCGTGTCTCAGTGTGCTCAGTCATGTCCCTTTCTGCGGCCGCAGTCATTCCTCTACGGCCGCCATTTCCCTCACCGTCGCGGCCCGAGTGGCCAAAGCCAGCCTCCGCAGCCATCCTCGCGGTCATTTCTTTTACCCGCTCTCGGTGCTCCGTCGTCTGCCAGACCCCGGCTGCGCCGTCCCATTCTCGTTCGTCACTTTCTCCTTCCCGTTTAATCTTGAGACGGCTCCCCGACGTCATGTTTCTCCCCGTTGACGAGCGTTAGCCACCTAGCTTCTCTGCTGCTAACTGGCGTGGCGATGTTATAGCGAAAGTTTTACTTCTGACACCAAATGTAACGACCCTAAGGTCAGGGAAGCTACGAGACGTAAGGCTTATAGGGTTTTTATTCATGGAACATAGAACAGGCTACTGTGGGCCGTAGCCTACGCCAACACAACAGTAACACAACAAGCTTCGCCACCGCTCCGGGTCCTAGTCTGCTCCGAACGGCTCGTAACACAACACCACACACAAAACAACATCACTCGTCCTCCAATCACAGACACGCCCCACCGCCACCGGCTCATGAGCCGTTCACTGACATCCCGAACACAATACCCACAACACAACATTTCTCTCAGTCCGTTACAGTATTTCCAAAATATAGCAACGGTTATTTACATGATCTGCGTTTGTCGGTCATGATCGTTTGTTCTTGTGAACAGCCGAATGATACTCACTTTAAATGTTGCCGCCGCAAGGAATTGTGGGTCGGCATTATCTCCTTTCCTTTCGCAAAGGCAGGTCCAGTGGGTCCTATGCTAAAGGAGCTAAATTAGGAAGCATTGAAGCTCCTTTCCTTTGGGTTTGGACAATTCGACCGGCACTTATCATGGCGGCCACTTAGGTACTTCCGGGTCATTTCACTCATTTAGGAAGGTTCCTAACCAAAATGGACTATTCGACCGCAGCCTTAAATTGTCCTGATGGGCAGGTGTATGAATGGATGTGAGTGGTTGAATGGTGTCGTGTAGTGTTAAAGTTTTCGGAAGACTAGAAAAGCGCGATACAAGTACAGGTCCATTTACCATTTGCCAGGAATATTTGTTGACCTTTATATTCTCACAAACACCGCTCACCTCTATTACATTTACTGGCCTGGCCTCACATGTTGTGCGGTTGTCACAGTGGTCATGACAAATTGATGGACCTCAACCCAACCGACTCTCTAATGGAAATAGTGTTTTTGACCTGCACTGTGAGGTTTGTGGAACACTGGGCTTCCTGACAAACTTGTGACAGTTTGACAACAGCAGATTTTGTTTGCAGGTGTTTCCATATTGGCAGGAAGTAACCAAGAGTGGGGAAAGCTGACTAAGCTGCTCCTCTACATTCTGCAGTGTAGCAGCAGATTGCAGTTTGTTTTGATTCATCGTGACAGCAACCCATTATCCCATATGAAAAAAAAGCTCTAAACTTCAGAGCACCAAGAGTGGTCTTTATCAATGTAAAGGTTTACTTTAATACAACTGCATATGAATTCAGTTTGGATGATTATCATCGCATAATGATAATAAA
This sequence comes from Myoxocephalus aenaeus, assembly GCA_038501785.1. NCBI lineage: Eukaryota > Metazoa > Chordata > Actinopteri > Perciformes > Cottidae > Myoxocephalus > Myoxocephalus aenaeus. Next base: position 4,649,276 of record JBAMJR010000076.1, on the reverse strand, counting down.
TCGCATGATTGCATAACCTTATTACAATTTCTGAATTGTATGGTAGTTTGTATGGTTTAGGTAAATCAGAGTTTCCCTAAACTATATGTATCGAAGACTTGATACTGTGCCAGACAGTTCCGAGACTCAAAGAAACGGAGATAGTTATAGGAAGCCTCATTTTATTTACAGTCAGGTCCATAAATATTTGGACATTGACAAATTTTTCATTATTTTGGCTATGTACACCACAACAATGGAGTTTGAATGAAAAGAATCAAGATGTGCTTTAAGTGCAGACTTTCAGCTTTAATTTGAGGGTATTTACATCCAAATCAGGTGAACGGTGTAGGAACTACAACAAAGGGACCAAAAGTAATTGGACAAATTAATATAATCATAAATCTAATTGTGACGTTTAATACTTTGCTGAAAATCCTTTGCAGTCAATGACAGCCTGAAGTCTGGATTCCATAGACATCACCCTTCAGTTTTGTCTTCAGCAAGTGAAATGCATGCTCAATTGGATTCAGGTCAGGTGATTGACTTGGCCATTGCAGAACATTCCACTTCTTTGCCTTAAAAAAACTCCTTGGTTGCTTTCACAGTATGCTTCGGGTCATTGTCCAGCTGCACTGTGAAGCGCCGTCCAATGAGTTCTGAAGCATTTGGCTGAATATGAGCAGATAATATTGCTAATAATTCATCCTGCTGCTTTTGTCAGCAGTCACATCATCAATAAATACAAGGGAACCAGTTCCATTGGCAGCCATACATGCCCACGCCATAACACTACCTCCACCATGCTTCACTGATGAGGTGGTATGCTTTGGATCATGAGCAGTTCCTTTCCTTCTCCATACTCTTCTCTTCCCATCATTCTGGTACAAGTTTATCTTTGTCTCATCTGTCCATAGGATGTTCTTCCAGAACTGTACAGGCTCTTTTAGATGTTTTTTGGCAAACTCTAATCTGGTCTTCCTGTTTTTGAGGCTCACCAATGGTTTACATCTTGTTGTGAACCCTCTGTATTTACTCTGGTGAAGTATTCTCTTGATTGTCGACTTTGACACAGATACACCTACCTCCTGGAGAGTGTTCTTGATCTGGCCAACTGTTGTGAAGGGGTTTTTCTTCACCAGGGAAATGATTCTTCTGTCATCCACCACAGTTGTCTTCCGTGGTCTTTTGGTGTTGCTGAGCTCACCAGTGTGTTCTTTCTTCTTAAGAATGTACCTAAACAGTTGATTTGGCCACACCTAATGTGTTTGCTATCTCTCTGATGGTTTTGTTTCGATTTTTCATCCTAATGATGGCTTGCTTCACTGATAGTGACAGCTCTTTGGACTTCATATTGAGAGTTGACCGCAACAGATTCCAAACACAAATACCACACCTGAAATGAACTCTAGACCTTTTATCTACTCCTTGTAACTGAAAGAACAAGGGAATTACACACACCTGACCTTGGAACAGCTGAGCAGCCAATTGTCCAATTACTTTTGTTCCCTTAAAAAGAGGGTGGCCACATTTGAATTTGTTGTAGTTCCTACACCGTTCACCTGATTTGGATGTAAATACCCTCAAATTAAAGCTGAAAGTCTGCACATTTTTTAATTTCAACTCCATTGCTGTGGTGTACAGAGCCAAAATAATGAAAAATGTGTCAATGTCCAACTAGTTATGGACCTGACTGTATGTTGGACGTTACTAACTGTATGAGCTTTAAACCAAACGTGTTTGAACGAAGAAACCGCTTGCGGGTGACGTTTGAGCCCGGGTGTTAATTAAATCCCCCGAGAAATAAATTTAAGTATATACTGTATAGTGACGACTATATAACCACACCAGGATGGGTGGTAAACAGGGAAAAGAAGTCCCAGGTCCGAGTGGACCAATCGTTGAGCTCATGAAGAAAAAACACGGTGATGGGTCTGTTCAGTATCTGTCATTTTGGCATAGAAAGTTCGGTTTCCCCGAGAATGGGTCTTTGTCAGAAGAAAAGTTAGCAATGTTGAAGAAAGATATGGAAGAAGAAGAAAAGAAACAGAAAAGTCAGAGAACCATTAAAGGTAAAATCTTAGCAGAAATAGAAGAAAACAGGAAGTGTCTGCAACTATGGTTGGCGGAATGTGAAACTATTGAGAGAAAGACAGAAAAAACACTCACAGTGCAGGTGTCAAAGAAAAAAGAGAGAGCTGACGGGAACGCGCCTGCAGATAACATGAACGCTCCTGCAGCTGAAGCAGCACCCATTGTGAGCCAGCCAACAGCAGCAGCAACAGGAATTGAACTGATGACACCAGAGAAAGAGCAAGTCCCACAGGGTATGACCACTCGATACAGACACAGTCAGATCAGTAAAGCTGCCCATCAGCTGCTTGCTGCCTTTTCACCCATAACATCATCCTCCCCTCGCTCCCAACATAATAACTCCTCTGTTCTCCAAGATGCGAAAGAAGCTTTGTCATCACTCATGAACTCTCACTTCCCAGATCCTGAGGAGGAGACGACCGTGCTCTCCCTGCCAATGATACACGTCCAAGGACATGACGGAGCAGCCCTCGTGTTCCGACCATGGACTGACACTGACATTTTGCAGGGTACAACTCATCTGACACCCCTCCAGGCGGATGGAGTAACATTCTCCACATTCTTGATTTTCTGTCAACAGTTTCTCCCGACAGGTCAAGAAATGGCGAGACTCCTGATGCGACATGTGGGTCCCATCAACTACGCCAAGCTCAAAGCAGAAGTGGACGCCATGCAGGAACTCCGGCCCGTAAATCCAACCTGGGCTAATGTTGCAAACCTTGCATACCGCGACGCTCTAAGAGTGGTCTGCACTGCCATGGTTGAAAAATTTCCAGCCAGAGTGGACATGTCCATCATCAACGCCACAAAACAAAGACCAGATGAGCAAGTAGGTGAATATTACCAGAGACTGATGCAAGTTTTCCAGTTACATGCAGGCATCCCGAAACCAGAAGGAGGAGATGGCGCTCCACATACCACAGCATGGGAATCACATCTCAAGTCCTCCTTCCTGAATGGCCTGCACCCCGATGTCCGCCAAGCCACCGAAAGGTCCGTGGTAGGACTCGAAGACACCCGCCTCACGGAAGTGGTGAGACATGCAAAACACAATCACAAACTCCTGGTAGAGACTGTAACTGCTCAAAAGGTGAAGATCCAGAGAACCGCTGAAAAAGCACAGCTGACCATGTTGGACAGCGTCACCACGATGTACCAAAATGGTGGCCAAAGCAACAACTGGAGAGGAAAGTCCGGTGGCACCAGAGGAGGAAACAGAGGAGGAGGAAGAGGAAAAGTAAAAGGTAATTACCAGAACAACAAGCCACGCTCTACAGCGTGTTTTAACTGTGGAGAAGAAGGACATTGGGTCCCCAACCGGAGAACAGGAAGAAGAACGACAACTACAACAATGATGATGGAGACTGAGGCGATGGGGGGAGGAGGTCACTGCATGTCGAGAGGAGATGACCCCCGCTCCAGTGATTCATCAAGGAAGGGGAAGTGAAAAACACACACAAGCTTATGCTCGCAAAGAAGACATGCTTCCTCCCACGCACACGCACACAGAGGAGCAGCATGCAGCTCTCCTCAGCATCATAGCACATTTACAGATACAGAAAGATAAAGAAATTAAACACAGCACACACACATATACAATGTATTCAGACGACTCTTTTAAGGTAATGCCACTCACAGATGTTTGCATAGAAGGTGTTATGATAAATTTTCTAGTGGACTCAGGGGCAACTTATTCAGTTATTCAGAAGAAACATTTTCCCACTCACAAGCTCAGTGGTAGATTTGTTTATTCACAAGGTGCATCAGGGTCAACTATGAAGGAATGTTTTACTACACCTATGACAAGTGTGCACACCGACCCGACTGACCCAGTACCAGACATTACCAGGAAGCATTCGTTCCTACTGCCTTCTATCTGCCCTATCAATGCTCTCTTTTGGTATAAGTTTACAGTCTACTCCTTCAGGCCTCGTTGTGGTTCAGCAGAGAGCTCCAATCCAGCTAATGATGTCACAGGCCCTGCTTGACCTTCGCCCCCAGCCATTGTTTGTTTATCAATGGTGGCTCGAGCACGAGATAGCTACACTTCTTGTAGCCAAAGCAACAGACCGAATGCCCCCTGCTGGAGACTTCATGAAGCCTGCAGTCAGATCAATTTATGTTTTGGAGACCTCAGACTCGCCCCCGATTCAATCATTAATGTCTGCTCCCACTACAGAAGGTACATTTAACAGTGACGTTTCTGCTATCTCTCCAGCACTACTGTCTGTTCCCCCTTCGCTGTGGGCTCAGCACAAGTATGATGTGGGCCTGATACGGAACTGGTAGCCTGTTGTGATCACTGGAAGGTCTGAGTTTCGACCACACAAACACCAGTATCCACTTCGCCCAGAGGCTATTACAGGGTGAGAGTATTACACCGGTTTTCGACTCTGTTGATAGCAGGGGTAATAATCCCATGTCCTAATTCTCCAGTACGCACACCTATTTTTCCAGTGAAGAAAATACGAGCTGCAGGAAAGCGTTTTGTACAGGATTTGAAGGCTGTAAATGCTGCCGTACACGTCAGAGCACCTAATGTTCCTAACCCTTACACCATTATGACACAGGTTCCATCAGCGGCTAGATGGTTTTCAGTGGTTGACTTATCAAATGCATTTTTCAGTGTCCCAGTGTACAAAGACAGTCAGTTCTGGTTTGCATGCAATTTCAATGGAAAACCATTTACGTTTACTCGTTTATGTCATGGTTACACAGAGTCTCCCACCATCTACAACGAGGCACTTAGAGAAAGCCTCGAAAGTTTGACTCTCTCCCCAGGTACTGCTTTGCTCCAGTATGTAGATGATCTCCTCGTTGCTGCCCCCACCAGAGACATCTGCAAGAAGGACACGGTGTCCCTCCTCTGTCATCTGGCTAAAGAAGGTCACAAAGTCAGCCTCAACAAACTGCAGTTTGTTTCACAGTCTATCCATTTCCTTGGTCATGACATTTCTGCGGAGGGTAAGACACTCTCATCATCACGAATTAAGTCCATCATGTATATTCCAAAGCCCACCACAAAGAAACAAATGATGTCTTTTCTGGGAATGTGTTCCTACTGTCGTTCTTTTATGCCTAACTACTCCCATTTGGAGGCACCTCTGTCTTCCCTGATCCATGGGAAATCCTTACGTCAACTGACCGGATTACCTGGACTCAGGAAGCTGAGGATGCATTTGTTGACATGAAAAATACGTTGCAGACTCCTCCCACTCTGGGACTCCCTGACCCCAAGAAGCCATTCACCCAGACGGTTGATGAAAAATCTGGTTGTATGACGTCTGTGTTACTACAGTCACACAGCGATAAATCCCGCCCAGTCGCCTATTTCTCTGCCAAACTTGATCCTGGCGCTGCGGGCCTCCCTCAGTGTCTCAGAGCAGTTGCAGCTGCAGAACGTGCACTCACTGCGTCTCGTGACATTGTGGGTTACGCTCCACTGACACTCTTGGTTCCACATTCGGTCTCACTGATCCTCCTTGAACAGAAATCGTGACACCTATCTGCTGCGCGATATCTGAGATGTCACACCTGTCTCCTAGATATGCCTAATGTCACCATTAAGCGATGTAATGTGTTGAATCCTGCTTCCCTCATGCCCATAGAAGGAGATGGTGATGAGCTGTGTTGCAGATCTCCAGCATCAGTGCACGCCAAGACCTGATCTCTTGGACAGTCCACTCTCCAACCCTGACATTGTCCTGTATGTTGATGGGTCTGCCTCACGTGACCCTGACTCAGGTACCAATCGTGTGGGTTTCTCTGTGGTTTCAGACTCTGCATTGGTTAGGTCTGGCAGCCTCCCAGCCAATTTCTCGGCACAAGCTGCTGAACTTGTGGCTCTGACAGAGGCGTGCAGGTCAGCCAGTGGTAGGTCTGTTACAATTCACACTGATTCTCGTTATGCATTTGGCGTTGTTCATGATTTTGGCGCTCTTTGGAAACACCGCAATTTTCTGAAATCTGATGTCAAACCTGTTCTGCATCACACTCTGATTTCTGAGTTACTAGAAGCCATCCTCCTGCCTACAGCTATTGCTGTCTGCAAGTGTGCTGCACACACATCGGGATCTGATGACGTTTCTCGTGGAAATGGCCGAGCTGACGCGGCTACGAAGCGCGCTGCCATCCACGCCCCCCTCACGGTCACCCCACAGTATGTACATATCCCCCACATCCCTGCCCTTTCTTTTCCTGACACACTCTGTGCAGTGCAGATTTTCTCCACCCAACCGGAACGAACGGTCTGGTCTCGAGAGGGAGCCATCTTGCATTATGGCGTCTGGATGTGCAACAGCAGGCCCTGCCTGCCGAAGCATTTCTTTCCGCATTATGCAAAGTTGACACATGGGAGGGACCATGTATCAAAAGGAGGAATGGTAAGTAGCATTAATGCTATATGGTTCACGAAGGGCTTCACAATTTATGCACAAAAATGTTGTCAATCTTGCGTAACCTGTGCAACTCACAACATTGGTCGACCAGTGACAGTCGCCCAACAAGCTGCACACCCTCCTCCCACCAGACCCTTTGAACATCTGATGCTGGACTTTGTAGAGCTCTCACCCTGCGAAGGTAAGAAGCACTGTTTGGTAATGGTGGACATGTGGTCCAAATGGGTTGAAGTGTTTCCCTCAAGCAAACAGACTGCTGCAGTGGTGGCCAAGGCTCTCATCTCAGAGATTATTCCCAGATGGGGAATACCAACAAAGATTTCAAGTGACAACGGATCCCACTTTGTCAACGAAGCCATCCAACAGCTAAGTGCTTACATAGGCATTGATCTAAGAACACACTGTGCCCACCACCCAGCTAGTGGTGGGGCAGTGGAAAGGGAAAACGGCACTCTAAAAACAAAACTACCGTACTTTTCGGGTTATAAGCCGCTCCTACGGCTGATCAGTGTCCCCGCTGTAGCAAGCTAGTAGCGCTGCTAGCTAGCGCTGCTAGTAGCGCTGCTAGATAGCGCTTCTGCTGCTACCGGCCACTGCTGCTGCTACTGCCCGCTGCTACTGCCCGCGTCCCCTCTGCCCAAGTCGGGTGTCGAGCCTGGTCCCGCTACCTTCGGTGGTTTTCAGGGAGCTAGCGGAAGTTAGCGGGGAAGTGACGGAGCGCTAGCAGGAGCCCCAGCTGGCTACAGCGGGGAGCTGTCGGGGACACTGACCGAAGGCAGTAGCGGCTTATAACCCGAAAAGTAGGGTAGCCAAATGCTGTGAGGATACAAAACTCAGTTGGGTAAAGGCATTACCGCTGGTGTTGATGCATATGCGAATGAGGAAGCGGACAAGGAGCAATCTCAGTCCGTTTGAGATACTGTTTGGAGCTCCTCCCCATGTCGGGACGGAGGCTCCACAGAAGGCTCTCTCCTCAACCACAGCATGCGAAAATGTAATGTTAACATATTGTGCACGACTCTCCTCTGCTTTGTCTGACATAAGAAAAGAGGTGTCTGCTGCACTACCGAAAGAAGCCACAGGAGCACTCCACAGCCTGCAGCCTGGTGATTTCGTGGTGGTCAAAGGACACTTCAGGACAAAGAGCTGGAAAGCTAAGCACTGGCAAGGACCGTTCCAAATCCTCCTCGTTACTCACACGGCCGTGAAGGTAGCTGAGAGAGCCACTTGGGTCCACGCATCACACTGCAAAAAGGTCCCTGCTCCAGCCCCAGTTCCAGAGGACACTGAGAAGACAGCACCTGAGTCCAAGTGACGGACAGCCATCTGCTGCGTCACCTCCGAGGGAGCACCAGTAGACACAGACGCAAAGTCTCCACCCTGTGTCTACCTTCGAGGGATAAATAGAGGCCTGCTGTAAGACAAGTTCTGTGCTACCTCTATCCACGAGACACATCCACCTGCAGCTGGTGCGCCGCTCAGAACGTTTTCTTGGAGCAAAGACAGATAAGAAATAACTGTCCACTCACATCCGAAGCAAGAATTGGACTAGCCTGTTTGATTGTTTTTATAATTGCATTAACTCTGTGCAGCATTCTGTCATATGTAAACTCAGAAGTTGAAGACACTTTTCCGCCTCAGTAAAAATAAAAATCATTGCTATTAGAGGAATCAAAAGAGTGAAAAACAGTGACATATTCTCAGCAGGAGAATAAAAGACCATTTGCTCGGGTGAATTCCATACAAACTGGTTGGCTGTTTCTAACTCATTTGGCCATAAAATGGATGCTCAGGCAGGCCCATGGCATCCATTCCGTAGATATTGTGGTGTACGAGGCACACTCACTCTGTTGTTCATAATATCTGTTTTAGTAGTAGGACCATTCGCATGGTTACGTTTTCAGGAACTTAAAGAACGAAACACAAACAAAACTAACACCTCTGACTCAGACACCACTGACCCCCCCTCCTCTCCTCTCCTAACCCCACCTACACAGCGTCACCTCGACTACTACGAAGAAAGAGCCCTCATGTTCCCTGACCTTTTCCCAACCCCTGACGATGACCCGACTGAGACATTCTCCCCCCAGACTCAATCCCCTCCCATTGACCCCCCTCCAACAACGACTCCCCCTCCCACCTGGAGAGATCTGCTAGATGCAGAAATCCGACTGTATCACCCCATGTATAACGCACCACTCCCTGAACTCCCCCTCACTGACTCCAACTCAGACGCCGACTCCAGCCTCGGATCAGAAACAAGTTCTGACGATGAAGGCATTTCTGTTCTTTAGGACCTACAGATATTTTTCCATGTTCTAATGTGTGATTATTATGTAATCAAAAGAGTGAAATGTAATGGTAAAATATATCCTGCCATAGTCTCAAGATTGGAAGGCCCAAAACACAAACCAGGTTCCCAGCCAACTATTTTTGAAATACTGCTGCTGCTTTCTCCTCAAGGCCGGATACAGGACAAGGGTGATTAGATAAGTCTGCACCTGCTGATACATTTTATTAATAGTTGGAACCAGTGGCAGTGCGTCAATAGAGGGCGCTAGGGCGCCGCCCCTCCTAAAATTTTGCGATGAAAAAAAAAAAAGAAGAAAAAAATAAATATATACTGTCAAAAAACATTATATATCAAATAATTTAAATAAGAAATATACCGTGTTGACGCGCTAAATGTGTGTGGGAGACCGTAAGCCCCTGTCAACAACCACTTAAGTTAAATATAATATATCGCCATTCATCATTACTGAGAAAAGCCCCTCCCCTCTCGGGGCGCCGGCCAAATGTGTGTCTATGGAAAGCTAACAAACATTACACCCTCGTGACGGCAAGGACAGCTTCTCATTGGCGGATGAAACGTGAATCTTCGGGCGCACGAATCTGCGCCCTAGCCAATGACATCGTTTCTTATTGCAACGTGGTTGGACTATTCGTCCAATCAGAGACCTTTATCATTCCCTCACATCCCATATAGCTCCCACGTAGCTACGCGAGCAGCACAGCTAGCAGAGACTTTGATTATGTTAGTATGGCGACTGAAAACTCTGTGGTATCTCTATGCGAAACACCTTTCAATCCACGATCAGATGTTGACAAGAAGAGGCTGAAAGAGTTGGGACCCGAACGTCCGGATTTAAATATTCAGCAGCAAAGCAGTGAAGCTACATGCACCAAGCTACATGCTAACCGGAGCTGCTAGCTGGAGGCTCAGTGTGCAGTGGCTCTGAGCAGCCGAGGAAGCGCCGGGCTGTGAAGGAAGATGAGCTTGAAGGATTGCTGCAGAAGTGAGTGTCAAAATCAGCAGATGCCTGTGTTAGAGTTTAATGTTTTATCTTTCCCACAGCAGAACACATGTTGGACATTGTTAGATTTGGGTGGATATCATATCAGGCTATAACTTTATCTAAAATACCAATTCAACCCCCAACAAGTTAGAGAGTGTGTGTGTGTGTGTGTGTGTGTGTGTGTGTGTGTGTGTGTGTGTGTGTGTGTGTGTGTGTGTGTCATAGCTACAGCCATCAAGGTGGCTCCTGGCCTTTTGTCTATGTTGCTGAGCCATCAAGACACACAAAACATAGTTTTTTGTCTGTAGTATGAAGCCTGTTTGTAGTAGATATTTCCCCACAACTTATCTTACTGTCTCGGTCTCTCTCTATATATTTATCTGTAGGTTTGTGACACCATACTTGGACACACCAGGGAACGCTTTGCCTTCAAAGACCACCTCACCAGTGCCACCTACTGCAGGGCCCCCAGTTTGAATGCTACGTCAATGTATTCCCTGAAGTTGCTCTGGCCACCACATTGAATGTTTCTTAAACCATTCTGCTCTGAACCTCTCATGCCCAAAGTTACAGTTTGTTGATAGTTGTTATTGGACAGTGTTGAGCACTGTGTTTTCTTGAAATAAAGCTTTGTTTTTTAGAATATTCTACTCCAAACCTCTTTTCTTCTCATTGTGGAGTGCTATTTAAACCGCGCCGCCCAACTGCGCCCCCCCCAAAAAAAATGTCACCAGCCGCCACTGGTTGGAACAAGAACATAAGACTTGGGTGTGTGACTCATATTATGGTTTTCTTTTAAGTGTGCTGCTCATTTTCATTGGTTGTCTTCAGCTTCATCTGACAGACAGGGAAGGAACCTTTTAAATAGCAAGGAACGGACAGAAGTCCATGTGAGTCTTTCCACTGTCACTGTGATACGTGCCTGTGTAAACTGCTCCCCGCTTGCAAGTATTAAAGAATCACTCTTTACAACTTGTGTTCCAGAAGACATTTTTTGTCTGTTCATTAGAAAGCTCAAATTACAATTCTCAACTCTTCTGCCTCTGCCCCAGTGATCAGAGATAATTTTTCCATCACAAGTCTTATGACATATATCGCTCTGGCGGTTTAGTCACTCGGTTTGAGCGCCTCAGAGCCACTGGTTCTGTCTCCAGAAGCTTGGGTGTCTGCATATTAGCGTCGACAACTTCCTGAGAACTGCTGCAGTCTTCACCATCACCAAGTTCAGCCTGTGATTCAGTGACATCTTCATCAGGTCGAGCAATGGCACGAGCTCGCAGCTGGTCTCCATGACGTCTGTATACTGTGTCGGAGTCCCGCTCTCTGACTTCATACAAAACAGGGCCTGTCTGTCTCACAATAAACCCTGGAATCCACTTGTGACTCACAATCACAGTGCTGCGCAGATAAACGGCGTTGTCTTCATCAAAGAACCGATCTGCAGCAGTGCGGTCATGGTGTTCTTTTTGCTGATACTGTTTCTTACATACCGTCTCCTTGGTACATGGCTTTAGGAAATCCAACCTTGTCCGGATATGTCTGTGAAGAAACAGGTCAGCCGGGGACTGTCGAGTAGTGCAGTTAGGTGTAGTCCGATATTGCAGCAGGAACAACGAAATCTTGTCCTCAATGTTCAGTGAAGTATGAGCAAGCTTTTTCATACCCGCTTTGAACGTCTGAACATATCTCTCTGCCAGACCATTTGTTGCTGGATGTCCTGGTGCGCTTGTGGTGTGCAGAATTCCATTCTGCTTGGCAAAAGTCTGGAACTCGTCTGATATGAATGTGGTCGCATTGTCTGTCACAATTTGTTCAGGCAGCCTGAAAGAGGCAAACAGTCTCATGAGCCTGATGATTGTTACTAGAGAGGTGATCTGTGACATACAAAACATCTCCAACCACTTTGAATGTGCATCGACCACAACCATGAACATGTGGTTCAGGAACGGTCCAGCAAAGTCAATGTGTAGTCTCTTCCAGGACTCACCCGGGAACTCCCAGGGATGTAGTGGAACAAATCTGTTCTACTTCCAAGTCAAGGTTCGGCCACCATACATATTTGTGAGCTAAGGCTTTTGTTTTCACTATGCCTTGGTGTCCAGAGTGAATCTCTTTTAACACAGCTCTTCTCATCTTGGAGGGTACAATGCCTCTGGTCCCCCATAGGACACAACCTTGGAATGAGTTGTCCACAGACAACTCATTTCTCTTTGTGAAAAACACCTTCAGGTTTTCCTCTACCTGAGTGGGCCAGCCTTCCATGACATACTTAGACACTCGTGACAACTCACTGTCGGTGAGTCTCGTCCTTGAAATCTGTGTTGCGTTGAGTGGTGCTTCTTGTATATGCTTCGCCAGCAGTGAGTGGACTAGAGCTGAAGTCCCGGCTGTTCCTGTGTCGCTGGTCTCCGGAAAGGGACAGCGAGAGAGTCCATCAGCATTACTGTGGTCTTCTGATTTGCAATAGACAATGTGGTAGTCATACGCTGACAATATAATCTCCCAGCGCTGAATACGTGCTGCGGCCAGTGTAGGCAGGCTCTTGTGCTCTCCAAACAGTGTCAGAAGTGGTTTATGGTCAGTCATTAAGTTAAAATGTCTACCCCACAAGTACTGGTGGAATTTCTTTACGCCATATATCAGTCCAAGAGCTTCTTTCTCTATTTGAGAATATTTTTTCTCCGCTGGAGACAGCGTACGGGAGGCAAAAGCAATGGGCCGTTCGCCCATAGCTCTCACTTTGTCCTTTGAAGGGTGTGTGCCCTGCTCATCCAGCACATGGCCCAGGTACTCTATTCGAGCTTTGCCAAACTCGCACTTGGAGCGTTTCAATCGTAATCCATTTTCTTGAAGCCGTTGTAGGACCCGCTGAAGGTTGTGCAGATGTTCCTTCTCTGTGCGTCCCATAATGAGGAGGTCATCAAGAAAAACTACTACTGGTAAGCCTTTCATTAGATTTTCCAGAAGCCGCTGGAAGATGGATGGTGCAGATCTGATCCGAAAGGAAGTCGGTTATACACAACAATAACCGACAACCCCCTGTGGGTGTTGATGGTAGTGTATTTCTTGGAGTCATCATCCAGTAACACCTCCTGGTAGGCTGTAGCTAAGTCTATCTTGGAGAATATCTTACCTCCACTAAGGGTTGCTAACAACTCCTCTAAACGTGGCAAAGGGTAGGTTTCTGTTTCAACTGCCTGATTAGCTGACACTTTATAATCTCCACACAGGCGAAGTGACCTGTCTTTTTTCTCCACTGGCACTATGGGTGCTGCCCATTCGCTGTGCTTAACTGGAGCTATAATGTTAGCTTCCTCCAGCTTCCTGAGCTCTTCATCTACTCTATATTTCATAGCAAATGGAGGGGGTCTTTGTTTACAGAATTTAGGAAGTGCATCAGGTTTAACTCTGATTGAGGCTTTAAAGTCTTTCAGAGTCCCCAACTCCTCTCTGAACACCTCTGAATATTTATCCAGCACTTCACTAAGCGACGTACACTTAGCTTCATACAGATTCTTTATCTGCTCCCAATTTAGCCTTAGTTTCCCTAACCAATTTCTGCCACACAGTGTTGCTCCATTCCCTGTAACGTCTGACCCTCTGTTAATGCGTACTAATTATTGGATGCCTGGTGTAGCGTCCGGAAGAACTTAGTCAAACAACTTCTCTCGTTCTCTGAATTTATTTTCCTTGATCACAAGTAGAGTAACAAGCGCTGCAATCGCGATAGCAGGGAGTCGTCCAGTCAACACGCAGGTTGACCGTCCAAAAAACACCCCGAACAGCCGGAAGTTCGGCTCTTTAATACACGGTTTTCCGTCATGAACATCTAACATTTCTATTGGCTCTAACCTTTCTAAGAGGAGGAGAATCGTGTCCTCATCTTTTCTCACAAGGCTGGAACGTGCAACGACCAGTCTATTCCCTAATGTCAATATACTGATAAACAGGTGTGAGTGTTGGGGTGCAGAGCGTGGAACCTTGAGGAACAGACAACCGGACTGTTCTCACAGAAACTTCTCACAGAAAGTATTTGTTAAACTGACCTTGCACAACCTGAACTTTAATAGACAGAATAATAATGAAATGAAGAATATCTACAGCATATAACGATTTATATTATCAATCCCCCTTTTTACATAATTTATTATGTAAACTAAACAATAATATAAAGCTACAACAATGGACTATATCAGTTCATAACTATGTGTGTTAATTATTTAACAGAGTGGAAATCTCTAACACCTCATAGACCACCTTGGCTGCGATCTGCCCCAGTACAGGAATGCTACCTCCATTATAAGCTTTAAGCTTAACTTTACTTCCCTGCAGTGGTAAGTGTGAGAATTTCTTCCTGTATGTACCCCGTGAAATGATACTTCTTGCAGCCCCAGTATCTATTTCCACCTCTAACTTCACCTCAGCTACAGTGAATATTTATTTATACAGGTCAGCATCTTCACTTGTAACAGTCAAAATAGTGAACACACCCAATTCAGTGTCTTCTTCAGCTTCCACATATTTTGTGTATTTCTTTCCTCTGCCCTGTGAATGCCTCTCACCCTCTGCTTTAGACCGACATGCCTTTTTAATATGCCCAGTCTTGCCACAGTTATGGCATTTAGTCTCTTTAAAACGACACTCATTTGGCTTGTGATTTTTTCCATTGCACCTGTAACAGTTCCTTGTGCGATGTGGCTTCATTTGGTGGACGCTTGCAGCTCCGAAACTTTCACTTTCCGTCCCTCTCAACTGGTCTCCGTCTCTGTCGGCAGTCTCCATGTTGAGAGCGATCTCAAAAGCCTTTGCAAAAGTAAGATCATTTTCCGAAAGTAATTTCCTCTGGCAGCCCTCGTTTCTTACACCACTGACGAAACGATCTCGTAGTGATGAGTCCAAGTTGGCGCTGTACTCGCAGTTAGATGCGCATTGTTTCAACTCGGCTACATACTGAGCCACCGGCTGGTTAGCTTTCTGGTTACACCGGTTAAAACGAAACCGTTCAGCCACTAATAAGTGCTTGGGCTCATAATGTTCCTTTAGAACGGCCACTATTTCGTCTAATGTCTTTTCTTTTGGCTTCATGGGCTGTGCCAGATTTCGACTGGTTGGACGTACGTTTATATAAATACAATTTTGTATTAACAACCAGAACTGGTTCATCTCGACGAGCCTAATATGTTCCACACGTCGGGAACAAGGTCTCCGGGAGCAGCATGTCTGCTGGGACCCTCAGCCGCTAAATCCAGATCAAAGACTTTTGCGTTTGCGGTTGCCTGTTAATTGCACCAGATTCAAGGACATTAACCAATTTCTGCATCCCACTACTGCATTCTAATTCCTAAACTGCAACTGGTATTATATTCCCGCTTTCGACCCCCTTATGTTTTAATGATGTTCTTAATCATGCGTAAATCTCGTCTCTCCTGCATCATGTTTCGATGTCCTAACGATTTCACGCGAAGCACTTCGAATCGCCTCATTGTCGAAATGCGCAATACAATTAACCTGCCAAACCTTAACAGCCGTTAAGCTATTGCATATAACTGGTGGTCGGTGGTCGAGGGCCGTCACTTTTCCCCTTCTTTCTCCAGCAGCACTTAATAATAAGGCTATCATCGACCCAAGCAAGTCCGTAGGATCATCACGGCCTCATGTTCCATGTAGGGATGCGTGAGCAGGTGGTCACGTATGGTATTAAATGGGAGTTGACGTCATTCATGGTACATCAGTGTAACGAGCTCCCGTTACCCCCGTGAGTTTCCCCTTAGCCCAATGACTCAGCACACCAGGGTTCCAGTTTCGTAACGGCTTTATTTTGGGTTGTCCGTCTGCCCGTTCCCCGAGCGTCTAGCATTCTCCTCCTTATGTAGGGACCAACACCCAATTGGTACACCTGAGGCCAATCAGACCTCTTCCAGGTACCGCCCCCCGAGCCACCCACAACCACACCCCTCTGCAGCTGAGCATAACCACACCCCCGCCACCACAATCAGTCATCGCAAGCGGGACACTCACTAAGAGAAAAGAAGAGAAAGAAAAGAAGAGAAAGAGAAGAAGAGAAAAGAGAGAGAGAAAGAGAAGAAGAAAAAAAGAAGAAGAAACAACCGCAGTTGGTCACAGCAGTTCACACATCACGCATACAGCACGGCGCACAGCCCGACAGCAGTTGGTCACAGCAGTTTATCACAGCACGGCGCTCAGCCCGCCCGCAGTTGATCACAGCAGTTGATCACATCACGCATGCAGCACGGCGTGCAGCCCGCCCGCAGTTGGTCACAGCAGTTGATCACATCACGCATACAGCACGGCGCACAGCCCGACAGCAGTTGGTCACAGCAGTTGATCACAGCACGGCGCTCAGCCCGCCCGCAGTTGATCACAGCAGTTGATCACATCATGCATACAGCAGGGCGCGCAGCCCGCCAGCAGTTGGTCACAGCAGTTGATCATATGATGCATACAGCATGGCACGCAGTTGGTCACAGCAGTTGATCACATCACGCATACAGCACGGCGCACAGCCCGCCAGTAGTTGGTCACAGCAGTTGATCACATCACGTATACAGCACGGCGTGCAGCCCGCCCGCAGTTGGTCACAGCAGTTGATCACATCACGCATACAGCACGGCGCACAGCCCGACAGCAGTTGGTCACAGCAGTTGATCACAGCACGGCGCTCAGCCCGCCCGCAGTTGATCACAGCAGTTGATCACAGCAGTTGATCACATCATGCATACAGCAGGGCGCGCAGCCCGCCGGCAGTTGGTCACAGCAGTTGATCATATGATGCATACAGCAGGGCGCGCAGCCCACCAGGCGTTCTGGTTACATCATCCCTCACGGCGGGGGCCTCAGCCATCGCAGCAGGTAAGTATATCCGGTAAGTAGCGCCACATCCATCCAATCGCGCTCACATGGGTCAGATGCTCACCTGGTCATAGCCATCCACTTCACATGTATCGCTCCAGTAATTGCACAGCATCATATTCCAATCATGTCAAGTATCAAAGTAGCATTAGATCCATCACATCTCTAAATTCAGGTCACCGCGACCCTAGCCGCTGACGGCTCATCATTCATCACAGCAGGGCAGATCGCCGGCATCCACCTAACCCCTTCGCAGTATGTTATTTCATGCCTCATCCCCTAGCAGCCGCACCAACCGGCGGAACTCGCAGCCAATTCAAGTACAGCTTGGTGAGTAGTACTTCCTTTTGGGGGGGAACAGATCACTGTGTTACCCTTCTCACTTTTGGGGGATCTACAGATTGCTGCCGCTCAGGGCAAACACAGTGCGATCTCAATCTCCTCGCGGAGTTCATGCGCCAAATAAATTCTGTGTAACCATGGACTCATTATCTGGCATAATAAACATTAACTACTAATCACCCACTGTCTCTCCTGATTGAAATGAAGCTATAGCGTAAGTTCAGACAGGAAGACAACCCCCTCACACCAGGCGGGCCCTCACTCATACCGTTCCTCACCAGCAGCACGCACGTCATACCGGATGTCCCTGTCAGGAGCGTCAGAAGTGTCAGACTCTACCAGCTGTTCAGCAGCCGGGTGCGCCCAGCCATTAGCGCAGAGTCACGCCCTCCTCGCTATCCTATCAGCTCACTGCTATCTCCTTTAAATGTTCTCCTTCTCCGCCTCTAGCGTCCTGCTGCCGTCTCATGCGACCCGCCGCCTCCCCAGCACCATCCACCTTCTCAGATTCAGCACCCCATCGGCATCTCCAGCAACTCCAGCAGAACCTCAGCCACCACCACCAGTGTCTGGACTCCCGGGGGGGGGGGGGGGGGGGGGGATCTACAGATTGCTGCCGCTCAGGGCAAACACAGTGCGATCTCAATCTCCTCGCGGAGTTCATGCGCCAAATAAATTCTGTGTAACCATGGACTCATTATCTGGCATAATAAACATTAACTACTAATCACCCACTGTCTCTCCTGATTGAACTGTAGTTGTCTACAATGTTCCACAGTAACAGCTCGGCAGGCTGTCCTCAGCCTAAAATAAGACATATGGCAACCATGTAGTCAAATCTAAATCGGTGGATGTGTAATTGTGTGGGCAGCATATTGTATAACAAAAAAAGTAAAAACATGTATTTGAGGAAAAATGCCAGAGGAGAACTGTAATAATAGGCTGGAAGATATGAACACGGTCACCAACGTTGCACGGCAACCTCAGGGACAAGGCGAGCCTGCCAGACGCTTGGTCAGATAACTGTGGGCCACGGCATATATATAGGCATGAGCATTACTGGAACATCTTTAGGTCCTTACAGCGCTCAGGAAACTGACTTCCCATGTGTTGCTCCTCATGGACTATTTTCAGGTTGGAAACACAAATCTTTCCACATGGAGCGTAACCGTGAAGCAAAGGAGAGAAAATATATTGTGCATATGCTGGCATGGCCCATAAGTGGTGCAAAAACTTGTTTCCTGCATCTTGCGTCACCAAGCTGAGGGATTTTCGCACCAACATATGGTTGTATATGGGGCGACTGTGGCTCAGTGGTGACCAGGGTCGATCTTCAATTGGAGGATCGGAGGTTCGATCCCCGGTTCTGCTAGCCCATGTTGATGTGTCCTTGAGCAAGACACTTAAACCTAAATTGCTCCCGTTGCTGCACCTATGGTGTATGAATGGTTGATAATCTGATGTGGCACCTTGCATGGTAGCTCCTCTCATCAATGGGTGAATGATGTCATGTAGTGTTAAAGCGCTTTGAGTGGTCGGAAGACTAGAAAAGCGCTATACAAGTATGGGTCCATTACCATTATAAATAACTACACATTCTTCCTTCATGGACATTCAATTTCCTTTGCTAGATAGATAGATGCAGTGGTGGCCGGCCAATAGAGGGCAACGGGGCTTGGCCCCACCCACCCACCCACCAAAAAAAAATATATATTTATAATATTATTAATTATAACAAATATAATAATATTAAAAAATTATACACATTGTCAATATTTGTGTTTTTGAGCTATGGAATATAAAATAGGATATCTGCACCAAATATCTGCTTTTCCTGCTTGTACCCTCTGCTCAAGCACGTCCTCTCTGCTCCAGTGCATGTCTCTAATGCTCGTGCACGTCGTGGGGGCTCAAGCGATTCTGCCCAAGGAAGATGGGTCTAATACGCAGTTTAGCCAATCACTGATTAAAGAAATAAATGAATGACATACATTTTATCCAATCAGCGCTCTAAAAAAAGACTTCCGGGAGAGCTATTCTCATCAAGCCCAAGGCTGCGCGTTCACGTGTCTCTGTCTCCTCGGGCAGACAAGGCACGCGCCACCCATGATAAACATGACAGCAGCGAGCAGGAGCCACTGGTCTTCACAGAAAACCAAACACTAACTCTGTATAATCTTTCCTCCAACACCCATTTGAGAGAAGACCTTTGGCTGAGAAACTACAGGTAAAACACCTGGTCCCAGATCCACCGGTCCGAAAAGCAATGCAGATTCCAGCTGTGCACTCAGTTTCAAGATCAGACCACCACAGCAGCTACAAACAACACTTTTGTCAGACAACAACAAACAAACAAATGATAGCAAAAGCCAGGCAACTCACCGATGAGGCCTCATATTGATCCATAAATCCATAACATTCCAACAACAACTGCGTTGTTACGTCGTAAAGGTCCAATAAAAACAAATCCCATAAAAGATTTAGTCCAAAACACGTGATTACATCCATAAATATCCACGAAATGGCATTGCATCATTTCATATCAGCTAGAAGAAAAGCAAGTTTGCATGAGAGCACAGTGGAAAACAGCACATCAAAATGACCGCTGAAATCCAACCTTTACAATGAAACGTCACTTGAACCAATAGGAGCTTCATGTCCTGACTGACAGGCTACATTACCCAACCAGAAGCTACGTTGAAAAATAGAGTCAGCCTCTCTCTCCTTATGTGGATCAAGCCTGTCACGTCATACGGCTCAGATGACAGGCGTTTCGTACAGCCAATGAAATTGCCTAAAAAACGAATACACTCAAAAGGGGGTGCAGATAATCCCAACAGGCTTCAGTTTGATGAGAACAGACTTCTCCTGACTGAGCCTCAGTTTGGCATTGAATTAGCATCAAAATGCATTTATACTTCATTTTCTCTGTCAGCAATACTGGTAGTAAATATAAATAGTACCTCTATAAATTTGCAAGACTATAAGCCTTTTTAATAGGTCTTTAGTATATATATATATATATATATATATATATATATATATATATATATATATATATATATATATATATCATGAATATTATCAGTCTCAAAATGGAAAAACGCCTAGACATTTCATTAGAAAAACATGTGTAAAATATTCATTTTCTGTGATATTATATTGTTATCTGCTTTTTACTTAGACTAGATAAGGCTTCAGGCTATTGTCCCATTGTGTTTTCCAGTTCATAAGTCCCATTTATAGTCATCTACAGGCATCTATTTGCAAAGAAATGCTCAGGCGGAAATAAAAACCTTATACTTTAGTGTGTTCAAACTTATATAACTCAGTGTCAGCAGCACTTAAAGTGATTTTGACTATTGAAGGAAAAAAGCTTCAGAGTGTTATCTTTCAAAAGAGACCAAGACCATGCATTTACTCCAAATAGTTCAAGTACAGCTTCCAATTTACTTTGGGTATACCTGGATAGGCGTTTTTTTCGGCAAATTTTACAGGATCGCTAAGACATGTCATGATTAATTCAGTAGTTACTAGTCGTTAGTTAAGTATTAGTTAAGTATTTTGTGTGACCTCATCTAAAGTGAAGACTATATATGCTTTACAAAGCATTTATAAACAGTGCCTTAAAGCTATCTTCAATCTATGAGAGAGAAAGACGAAGTGGTAGAACATGAGAGGAAGTCTAAGAAAGAAAGAAAGAGCTGTGAACCGTTTAGAGTGTACTGGAGGGCGTATAGTATGTGGAGAGAGGAAGCAGAACGTAGGGAGAGAAAAATATTAAAGAATGAGTGTGATAATAGAATAAACACAATAGGAATGGATAAAAGAAAGGGAAAATAATGCACTGCTAAACTGTATCATTCTTTGTCCGAGGTGCATGGTCATGTGGATCCTGATCTGGACTCCGCGACGCCGTCCTACGCTCCTCGAAACCGTCCATCCAACCACCAGCCGGGGAAGGAGGAAAAAACCAAGTCTCTTCATCGCAAACTCGAGGATGCCCAGCTGACAATGTATTGGGACATGGCATCCGATGGAGAAGCTGATAGAGAACAAGGCAACCCAAAACATGAACAGAGAGAGGGCAGGCGTGAGAACAGAGGCGGCCAGAGAGAAAACAAGGTCCGAAGAGGAAGACAGAGGGGAAGAGACTTTGACTCACGAACCAGAGATTTTTTGTGCTACATGTGCGGCGGAACCGGTCATTGGAGAAGGGACTGCCCGGTGGCCTCATGGACTAAAGACAACGCTGGTGGGAGGATCCGGCTGAGAGGAGTGGGGCGACGGGGCGGACCCTAGAGAAGGACCATGTGACGGACACCTCAGCACAGAAGGTGAGCAAATTCTGATTTGGATTATGACAAACATGTGCATACGATACACACATTAGAAATTAGGCAAACCCGCTATACACCCACATATAGGATAGATTTGAATACGAATTAAGGTTTTAGAAAATGACCGTGATAGATAATAATGTTGGACCAAGAATACTGCCGCTGTTTCTGTCTCTCTGTCTTCCAGACAATCTGAGTTGTTGGAGGGGAGTTCCTGCATGTTTCCTTGGTATGAGGCCTAGGAATGGAGTGAAAGGACATGACTGGCTGGCTGCACACGCTGACTCTGTTTTCTGACATCAGGCCTACAGAGGATGATGTGACGTATTTCCAGAGAGTGAAGGGATGAGCCTCTTCTGGTGCGGTTTTAATAATGATGAATGGAAGGACCAGACAATTGCAGAGTAAATTGCTAAATTACAGAGGTAATTTAGCAAAAGGGGGAATATGTATATGTAGGGCATTGTAAGAATAGGTATATGTAGGTTATTATAAAGATAGATCCACATTTTGTATAGTTCTTTTAGTAAACGGCACTCTAAAAAAGACAGCAAAAAGTGCAGTGATAAGAGAGAGATTAAATCTAAATACGTGAGTAACTGTTCAATGCAGATTATAATTATTTTTGTTTAACTGGTCATTAAGATTTAGCAAATAAATATCAAATATCAAAGCAAATAAAAGCAACATTTAGATACTGATAATAAAAACGTTTTAGAACATTTTATAACTCTTTATAGGATTTCAAATTTTGAGGGAAAATTAAATAAGCTGAATATCAAAGTATTGAAATTAGTTATTAATTTAGGGAATGTAAAAGGAGGAACTAAATATTCATAGTTTGAGTGATCCTGCAGCAACACTATGCTGACTGGTTTCCTCCCATGGACGAAAGGGGGAGGGATAACAAAGTGATTATTCTGTGTAATAATTCTTATAATCAAAGGTTATTACAGGTTTTTTCCTAGATGTGGTGTAATAAAGAATAAATAATCTAATCAATGTTTACAGGTAGAAGGATCAATTAAATCAACAGTTGGTTCCTGGTGATTGTTGATAACATAACTATGTGGTTGAATAGATTAGTTTGAATTGGTTGTTAGCCTTTGTTAGTTAGCAAAACAGGTACAGTTGTTGGAGGAGAATGACGAGGATGGTATGGTAAGACTCGACATCGATGGATCCGAAGAAGAGGCCGAGTTAGACCAACCGTTTCTGTACATATAACTTGCTAATGGTTGACCATATCCCATATAGTTAGTTACTCTTTTCTCTCTCTCTCTCTCTCTCTCTCTCTCCCACACATGCACCCACGTAGAAGGCGTGTGACTTTATACTGTTTTTGATTGTGCCATATTATGTGCTTAGAGGAGGTTCTCTAGTTTGAGGGATATATAAGCTCCTGGATATAGGTGGTTTTAGCTTAGCTTTTTATAACTTTTTATATTAGCTTTTGATAACTTTTTATGTTAGCTTCTTATAAAAACATTTATAACATAGGTGTGCTGTTGTGTTTGTTTAGAGATTTCCACTCTGTTAAGTAACACACATAGAGTTATGAACTGATATAGTCCATTGTTGTAGCTTTATATTATTGTTTAGTTTACATAATAAATTATGTAAAAAGGGGGATTGATAATATAAATCCTTATATTCTGTAGATATTCTTCATTGTATTACTCTTCATGTCTATTAAAGTTCAGGCTAGCGAGGTCAGTATAACACAGCTATGCAGCTGTTGTGTCTATGAAATGTCCAGTTCCCAAGGGAAGTTAGTCACACGCCTGCGCACTTCAACACCCACAACTGTTTATCAGTATATTGACATTAAGGAAGCAGACTGGTCGTTGCACGTTCCAGTCTTGTGAGAAAAGATGAGAACACGGGATTCTCCTCCTCTTGACAGGACAGAGCGAATCAGATGTTAGGACGAGGCGAGACGAACCTGTGACGATAAACTGTGTATGAAAGGCCCCACTTCCGTTGTGGGGCAGTTGTTCTTTGACCAACCTGCGTGTTGGCTGTACCACTCACTGCTTTTGCAATTGCAGCGCTTGCTACTTTACTTGTGATCATTTAGTAAATAAATTTAGAGAACGAGAGAAGTTGTTGTTCTTCCAGGCATCCAATAATTGACACACGCTAACAAGCCTCAGTTATCTTCTCAACAGAAAAGGGAAATAGACACAACACGATAAAGAATATTAATATGATGGTGATGGGGGCGATGCCCATCAGTGGCACATGTGGTGAGTATGTTTCATAGTTTGTATGTACACATTATTGATTATTGATCTAGTCTGCCAGTATGCTAGCGCTAGATCACTTAGCGCCTTTTAATATTAGACCAGTCCATGAACTATGGCTCCCCTGTAATTCCTTAACTCGGGCAACTATTTCTTTACAACTGAAAAGGAAAATTAACCAAAAACAGTGCAGCTGGAGTTAGTTTACTTGGCCACATAATATCACGTTTGCAGATCAAACCGTTTACTAGATGGCGACATTTATCATGAACATTCAGATCGGTCTCCTTCTGAGGAGGCTCGTATCGGGTTTAGTGATCTCATCTTGTGTTCTGGCTCCATCCAGTGTGGGTTGAAGCTGACGGGGGATTGGGAGGAGGATGCACTGGATGCACTTCTCAGACGAATGCTTGAATGAATCCGTGTCTCAGCCCGGTTTGACACATCGTGTTCTTTTCTTGTTCGTTCCTTTTCTTATTTTTATTTTTTTGCAATTAGCTCTGAGCTCCTGGGCCTTATGAAATAAAGAGCTGATGCGTTAGCTTTTTTGCATCCCTGATTGCTCGTAGAAGAATTTAATTGCATTGGAAATGCCCAAATCCTCCTCTTCCTCCTCCTCCCTGGTGGCTCAGGGATCTCCATTCCTTTTTTACATTAAAATATCAAATACACTCCGAGAGGATTGACAGCTCAATCTTTTCTGTCAAAATGCTGCTGTGAATGTGCACAATTATTTTTCAGCAGATGTCTGAACAATGGACTTTTTTTAATTGTGTGACCATGGCAACCACAGAAAATGGTTGGTGTAGACAATAAGGCGTGACATCACAAAAAACCAAACAGCTTCAATGTCAGCCTCAAATTTTATTAAGTGTGAGCCAATAAACTATGTTCTTTAGCTCAACTCATTATATTGTAAACCATTTAATCCAGTTTGAGCTACATTCTACTATCTAGACAATAATAATAAAAATAACAGCAACCGGCAGCATGAAGTTCACTTAATGGGATGTAACTGGGAACAGAGGCCGTGAAAAAACGTTAATGATCCCATACAACATATATAAGTTCTATTGCACATTTTCTGAAATGATACAAAACAGAAAATCAACAAATAAATTAAAAAGACAGCATTGCATTATTGAAATGTCCATAAACAAACATCCGGAGTGCAGCGGTGATGTAAAGGTAAGAAGTACAGTGGGCTCTACACTCGTCATACAACGGAGCTCTCATGCAGCTGCACCGCTGCCCTGCTCCGCCCTGTAGCGTTATGGCGCGTGACGCCCCCCCCCGATTCCTCCACATTTAAACGCTGTTAGCTGCTAGCGGCTAGTCGCCAGCTCAGACGTCTCTGTGTGGAGGCAAAAGATGTGATCCGAGTTCCGTATTGAGCACCTTTACATGTTGCAGACTATTTTATTATTATTACAAACATTTTGAGAGGAAGGGTGGAGTGTCAGTGGGGGAGCTAGGATTCAGGACCATTACTGAGCAGTCCTGGCTGTCAGCTTGTGTCCGACACCGTTCATTTCTACACTGGTTTATGTGAATGAGTTTCTTGATATTTCAAATCAGCCAATTCACGTGTTTCTTTGATATTTCCCACCGTCTCATCCACGTTGCAATCATTCCCTCTGACTTTCGTTGCTTTTTTTTCTAGATTTACAAACAGAACCCTGCTGTGTAGGCTTTGTATGTCATCACATACATCCAATATAATCTAGATTGGGTTTAATGAGCTGGACCAAAAACATGGTCAAATAGAAGCAGAGAATGAATGTTATCTAAAACCAGTGGCAGCCAGCTCACTTCTGGTGGTTTGAAAAAAACAAGCAACACATTGGCTGTAAGAGAGATGAAGTGGATGAGGATGGGATCACATGCTGGAGACATTTATTCAGAGATGAAAGAGGGAGCCGTAGAAACTATCCTTAATCCATTAAATTACGACTGGAATGTTAATTCAGAGCGGGTCAGGCATAAAACAGCTTGGAGTGATATCGTCTGTGCTTTTCACAGAAGCCAAATATCAGAAGACAGTTTTGTGACAGTTCAGCTTTAGAAACGTGTCACTCAGATGGAAGCGCTAGCCTTCTTTAACCACACGTCCTTTTCTTTCATCTTTTGCTTCAGTATGTGATAGAAAAATGTACTCGACACCTGGTGGTAAAATCATTGATCAGGACATTTATTCTTTGCAAAGAGGAGCAGAGAGAATTACACAACATGATATGTGAATTGCGTATCCTGGACTGCTCAATGAATGAGCAAAGAGTTACCTCTTAAATACATTAATCACACACTCACAGAAGCTCCCATGACGTCTTTAGATTACCTTGCATCGGCATGGTCATATGATAACAAGGAACACCACGTTCTTCAAACAGAGACATGTAGGCATCCCCAGTCTCATGACTATCAGAAGGTCACTTGAAAAGCATACGTATGTTTTAACAGGAAAGTAGGTCAAATGAGAAGCCACAAGCCTTTACACAGTGTACACCGCGTTCCACATTATTAGGCAAATTGTATTTAAGGGTCATAAACATTCATTTTTTGGTTTTTCAATGAAACTCATGGATGGTATTGTGTCTCAGGGCTATTTGGATGATTGAAATCAATCCCAGACACGTGTGATAATTAGTTTGCCAGGTGAGCCCAATCAAAGGAAAACTACTTAAGAAGGATGTTCCACATTATTAAGCAAGCTACATGTTTCAGGCAAAATGCGGAAGAAAAAGGATCTCGCTGCTGCTGAAAAGCGGCAAATAGTGCAATACCTTGGTCAAGGTATCACAACATTGGATATTTCCAAAAGAATTGCGCGTGATCATCGGACGGTGAAGAAATTTGTCACTGATTCACAGCACAAGCGGGTTCGTTCAGACAAAGGCAAAATAAGGAAGATTTCTGCCAAACAAATGCGTAGGGTTAAGAGAGCAGCCACTAAAATGCCATTGAATAGCAGCAAACAGGTGTTTGAAGCCGCTGGTGCCTCTGGAGTCTTGCGAACTTCAAGATGTAGGATGCTCAAGAGGTTTGCAAGTGTCCTTAAACCTGTTATTCGGCCACCCCTAAACCAAGCTCACAAGCAAAAAAGGTTGCAGTGGGCTCAGGACTACATGAAGACTAACTTTCAAACTGTTTTGTTTACGGATGAGTGCCGTGCAACCCTTGATGGTCCTGATGGATGGTTGGTGAATGGCCACCATGTCCCAACAAGGCTGAGACGTCAACAAGGAGGTGGCGGAGTCATGTTTTGGGCCGGAATCATGGGGAGAGAGCTGGTAGGCCCCTTCAGGGTCCCTGACGGTGTGAAAATGACCTCGGCAAAGTATGTAGAGTTTCTGACTGACCACTTTCTTCTGTGGTACAAAAAGAAGAACCGTGCCTTCCGTAGCAAAATCATATTCATGCATGACAATGCACCATGTCATGCTGCAAATAATACCTCTGGGGCATTGGCTGCTATGGGCATAACAGGAGAGAAACTCATGGTGTGGCCCCCATCTTCCCCTGACCTTAACCCTATTGAGAACCTTTGGAGCATCATCAAGCAAAAGATCTATGTGGGTGGAAGGCAGTTCACATCCAAGCAGGTGCTCTGGGAGGCTATTATGGCATCCTGCAAAGACATTAAAGCAGAAACTATCAAAGAACTCACAAGTTCAATGGATGCAAGAATTGTGAAGTTGATATCAAAGAAGGGGTCCTATGTTAACATGTAACTTGACCTGTTAAGATGTTTTTGATTCAAACTTTTCTTGATTTCAGTAAATATGACCTCCTAATGCTGCAAATTCAACAAATGAAATTTTTTTGTTCTTTACAACCTATAAAATATCTTGAAACTCGAGTTTCGAGAAATTCTGCATAATAATTTGGAACACTGCATTTTGAGTTTTTTATTTTTGAAAAAAATACTGTTATCATTAGGAGGTTTGTTCAATAGAATTTGACTTATACTCTAACAGTTGATGACTTGAAAATGATACTGACTGACTGAATGTGGAACGCGGTGTATGATTAATAAACAGAACATATGATTATTAATATAACCGTGAAACAGTAATTGATTAAGAGTAAATATGATTTTTCTTCCAACAGTATGCTGATGTGCATTTCAACAATGTGCAGGGACAGGCACTCTGAAAAATATATATTTGGTACATTTTCATCAAAAGGCTTCCAGGATCCAGTCCAGAAGCTATTTGCTCACAGACATGTTTAATCCCTCGATTAAAAGCAGAGAAGCTTATCTCATAAAAACAGACATCCGAATCAATCATTTTACAAACAATCAGCATGTCAGGAGCCAAAAGGAGAAGGAGAGAGGACCCAAACGCCAAAGCAACGGCTGAAAGTAAATTTAATCGACAAAACAAAACCAGATTCCAAAACAAAAGGATGGCGCAAGACTCTTCATAGCATGGCAACAGGGGGTAACAGACAGGGGAAAAGCCAGGACAAACCGACAAGGGGACAGGAGACAGACAGGGCTTAAATACAAGAGGGTAACGAGAAACAGGTGGAAACACTCAGGGCAGCACAGGTGAAAGGAATACACAATCAGGGAACAGGGCAGACAGACAATCACCAACAATCACAGGGGAGGAAGTGCAGGAACACACAGGACACCAGACAACCAACATCATGACAGTACCCCCCCCCTCAAGGGGCGGATCCCAGACGACCCAAAAACCAAAAAAAACAGTCCCCTAGGGTGGGTGGAGGGGCGACGGAGGAGGGACCAGGAGACAAAAAGCAGTCCGGGGGGCGGGCCGGAGGACGGGCACCAGGCAGTCCGGGGGACGGGCCGGAGGACGGGCCGGAGGACGGGCACCAGGCGGGCTCAGGCAGTCCGGGGGACGGGCCGGTGGACGGGCACCAGGCGGACTCAGGCAGTCCGGGGGGCGACCCGGAGGACGGGCACCAGGCGGGCTCAGGCAGTCCGGGGGGCGACCCGGAGGACGCGCACAAGGCGGGAGGAGACAGTCCGGGGGCATGGCCGGAGGACGGCAACTAGAGCCGCGCTCTGGGGAACAGGACTCTGGAACTGGGGACTCTGGGGGGACACCTGACTCTGGAACTGGGGACTCTGGGGGGACACCTGGCTCTGGAACTGGGGACTCTGGGGGGACACCTGGCTCTGGAACTGGGGACTCTGGGGGGACACCTGGCTCTGGAACTGGGGACTCTGGAGGGACACCTGGCTCTGGAACTGGGGACTCTGGAGGGACACCTGGCTCTGGAACTGGGGACTCTGGAGGGACACCTGGCTCTGGAACTGGGGACTCTGGGGGGACACCTGGCTCTGGAACTGGGGACTCTGGGGGAACACCTGGCTCTGGAACTGGGGACTCTGGGGGGACACTTGGCTCTGGAACTGGGGACTCTGGGGGGACACTCGAGCTAGCAGCTCGAGCTAGCAGCGGCTAGGGACACGCTCAGAATGTTCAATTGATCGTGTTTAAGTAAACCAAAAAATAAAAATATTTATATATATATATATATATATATATATATATATATAAACAATTTTGAAAATCACATGTGACGTGATGTTTGACTGAAAACTGAGTGACTTTTGGGATTTAAGTTGGACTTTCATATCTAATATCATATCATAAGCGATTGGTCCATGGAGCCTGAGTTTTCCGTTGTGGATGTTTTGAGCATCCAAGCATGTCTGCTCTGCTCTAGCTAACCTGCTGCAACTCTTATCAACCTGAATTATGGGATTCCCTTGTTCGGCTCAGCTCAGTCACACGTCCCTCTTGAGCTGGAGTTTCATGTCTCTGATGTGCCGGAGGAGAATCTTCCCCCTGTGCTCCAGAGTGCGGATGAGAGGCCTGAGACCGCCGGCCCCGCCTTGGCTGTCCCAGAATTCCCTGTCCGTGTAGAGGGAACGCAGAAGAAGTTTCTCCAGACAGCCCGACTGCAGCACCGACACGGCGCTCTCTGGAAACCTGACAACAGAACAGCATCGTATGGGACCAACCAAACAAACGCGGGAACCCTTCCGAGGAGCTTCTGCAGGCGCCATGTTCTCTGTACAACTCATCACTGTGTCCAGTCAACCCAGTTCCATTTAATTCCCATGCAACTACGTTTTCATTGTATCAGTGGCCACCCTTAACCTTGCTGTAAATTGAGTACCAGTGATGTCCAGTCACTTTGAATGCACAACCAGGATAAAACGTTTGGCATTGTAAGTTTCCTAAAAAAGATGGCGACCATAACTCTTTCTGAACGTGAATGTTTCTGAAACAAAAAATGTGTTTCATATCAACAATTCTTGATATGTGTATGTCAACGTTGTTGAGTTAAACTGCTTGGGGAGGTTTTGTGTTAAAATAAGTACGTCTGGTTTCACACAGGACATAAAACAGCGGTCTCCTGGGTGAAAGTCCCAGCTGGACCCGAATATTTACCCATTCCTCCTCCCTTCATGGACCTTGATTAAACAATTTGTGAACGTCAAATACCAACGGAATTTGGGAGATTTATGTTCCCCATCAAAACTTAATTGATGATCCAGTTTCATAATATGGTAACGTAATTCTGGATTGTCAGCAATATATCAAAAACTGAAACAAATACATGAGCACAGTTTATAAAAAAAGTACACTTGAAACTTAGTCCCTCTTCACTTCTGGAAAATGACCAATTCTTCCATTTATTTTGCTCCACATTATGCAGTGATGGGGAATAATCTATTTCCACTCAGTCTCCCATCCAGGCTTAAGATCTTTTTTTTTTAAATAAAAAGACAATAAGACAAAGATAAGCACATAAGATCAAGAGGACGACAAAACGGTGAGATACAAGCCAGCAAAACATCATATATTCAGGGTATAGAGGTACGGTGTGTGTGTCCGTGTATGTTTGTGTGTGCGTGTTTATTATTTCATCTAAAAAAAAGGCACAAAGTATAGATGAGGGCAGATTTATATGTATGTGCGTATGCATGTACGTGAGTTTCAATTGGGTTTCAGGCTAAAAAAGACAAAAATGTGAATATTAATAGGTCATGTTTGTAAAAACATAGTGAAGGATGACCTGTTGTATTGTAAATAATGGAGGAGGTTAGATTTTCCATTGAAATGTATTCAATCATTAGGTTTCTCCAGTGTGTGATATGTATGGTATTCCTTAATTTCCAGTTCATGAGGATAGTTTTCTTGGTGATAGTTAGGGCCACGAGGAGTAATCGGTGGGTTGTTTTGCTGAGGTTTATTGTTGAGATGTCTCCTAGTCTGCTACTGACATTTTTTAGATTAACGTTTTTAAAGGAGGTGATATTAATTAATTGGTTAAGGTTAAGGGAGGTAATTCTAGATTAGTGGCCTTAACACTTGGAGGTATGGGGGTCAATTTCTTGATTTTTCTTGATTTTACATACTTTTTAAATTCCCCTTTTTAAAGTCACTAGCATATGATACAAAATCATGTGTTGTTATCAAAAAATACAGAACAATCTCAGCTATCTATATAATGAGGCACCATTGTCCCAAAGGCACAAGTATAAATATGAAAATATGACTAAAGCTGAAAAATTGAATCTTGATTTTGGAATGAATGAATGAATGAATGAATTGTCTCATATTTGTTGTGAAAACATAACTTTACTCGGGTGGGATATCGGTTTTGGTGATGGAAATTGGTTTACCAAAAGGTCTTAGGTTCACAAAAGCAGTGGAATATATGAATAAAATGGTAGACACATGTAATTTAATGTCTAAAACCAAATTTATTATTATATGGTGGGGATGATGAGCTGTGGCTGGCTTTGCGGCCTGCTAGGTGATGTGTTCAGGCAGGCAGACGGACAGGGAGGCTGCTGCAGCAATGCTACATGTTGCCCTCTGGACCCTCACAGCTCTGAATCCACTCTGTAAAATACATTAATACAGTAAGTATGAGTTCAATGTAAGAAAGTTAACGTGATAGAGACAACAGTTGATTATGCACCGTTCAGTCATAGACACGGAAGATAACAGCCAACACGGCACTATTTACTGACGCGCTAACCGCTACGAAGCTCTCGTCAACACACAAGTTATGTTATTTACTGTCTTACAAACATATAATAGAGGTCCAACACTACTGGTCGTACTATGTTCACTGTAACAAGTTAACGTGATAGATTCAACAATTGATTATGCCCCGTTTAGTCATATATACGGAAGATAACAGCCAACAAGGCACTGTGTACTGACGTGCTAACCGCTACGTAGCTCTCGTCAACACACGTTATTTACTGTCTTACAAACATATAATGGAGGTCCAGCACTACTGGTCGTACTATGTTCACTGTAACAAGTTAACGTGATAGATTCAACAATTGATTACTCACCGTTCAGTCTCACAGAAACGCTGTAGCCAGCTATCTGGCCCGTTAGCTCCGGCTAGCTCCTTGTTAGTGAATCCTTCAGGCTCTGAAGCTGCGCCGTCTGTCCCCTCCAATATAGCTTTGCTCAGGACTCTTTGCTTGGCACCTTCTGACTCACAGTGAAGCTTTGCAAGCCTCATACATGTCCATGTTTAGATGCTCAGACGAGGAAGTGGAAACCATATCCGCCAGATTTTTAACCATATTTATGTGACGTATTATTGTGATGATTATAATTTTATTAAACATTTAGACACCTGGTGTAACGCTTCGACGCGGGCGCCGACCTCAGAGGGTTAATGTTAAATTTGGATTGAATCGATGATTTGAGTTGCAGATATTCCAGAAAGTGATTGTTTCCGATGCCATAGTTCTGAACCAAATGGGGGAATGAAACCAGGGTATTGTTATTGAAGATGTGTTTCAAATGAGTTTAGCGGACCATGTAAATTAGTTTTTTGTAAAGTTGCCAGTTTAATTCTTGGTGTCTTATTTTTCCAATAGAATTGCGTGATGATTGAGTCAAGAGATTTAAACCAGGAATGGGTGGGTTGAGATGGTATCATTGTGAATAGGCTTAAGATCTTTAAGAGCATTCTATGGAGCGGCTGATTGAATGCTCAGTAATCTCATCAGACAGACACTGAAACAAACCGTAACGCTTCCAGAGGACGTTTCTGTGCCGCTGAGTTGAAATATGTTGTTCAATGTGTTTTATTTTGTCCTGAAAACATTTCCTCCCATCAGTGTCTGTGCCTGCTGTGAACCCCAAAGAGCTTCCAACTCCGTGTGGAGAATGAAGCAAAAAAGAAGCAAAATAAATTATAAATATAGTTCAAATTGGCATCTTTCCTGCTTTAAAGCAGCATTTAATACTCACTCATCAATGCCCTCAACCAGCCGGAAGTTGAGGTTATTGGTGGACTGCTGTGGTCTGCCGGCGTTGTCTATGAACACCAGTCTGGAGGGGTCGGCCTTCCTCACCTGAACACACAACATATATGTTTTATTATCGTCACTCATCTTTTCCCGCAGTGGGAACATATTGAAAGGCTGAACACAGTCTGGAAGTATATCTTTGGCTTTCATTTTTATTTACGACAGCTTTGACCGTTTACTTGAATGGCGTTCAGCGACTTGTGGTGCGGGTTCACTTCACTGTTACGCTGCTTTAAAGTGCGACTGAACTACAAGCAGGGGATGGTCTTCCTGTTGGTACCTGCAGCCAATCCCTAACCAGGAGTCCTGTGACTCCTGTGACACGTTGGCCTACGTTATGAAGCATTTCTTCTCGCCCAAAAACACACAAACACGCTTTTCTGCATGGCTGCGGAAAACAAGATAATTACGGCGAGCAGCACTTCGGCGCTGCACCTGACTAATGAACGTTCCCTCACTGAGCAGAGGATCCACAGCAGCATGCGTCATTATGTGCACATGGACGTAGTCACCGCTCCTCTGTCACGGCTTTCTGGGACACTTGAAGAGAACAGACACCGTGTTCATGTTATTAGCAACACCTGAGACGAGTCAAAAGGTCTGCTGTCCTGTTTGAATATTAAGGTCGCTGCAAAATGAAGAAAAAAACAAACACCCTGTGACAAAAACAACCATCACACGAACAGCGTAATCTATTATTACATTCTGGTAGCAAACAATGCAAACCATATGTGACTTAACAAGCTCCTCCATGGAAACATCTGCCAGACTCGTTAGCTGTAGCTGTGAAAACACATTTAAAGAAGCTGACGCTGAACGCGTTAAAACAAACAGGGCTGCAGTTCTCTTCAGATATGACGAATAATGAACAGAAAAAAAAACACGCTCTGAAATCAAACAACCATGTCATTACCAACGCAGCAATCAGAGCATTGTCGTTTGAAGTAACTTATTACTGCGAATGAAGAGAAAAGGCCACAAAGGCCGAGTCAGATTCAGGACATCAATCATTTGAAATAAAGGCCCGAGGAGAGACGTGAGACACATACCAGGATGTGAACCAGCAGCAGGTCCTTGGTGTTGCCACACTTGGCGTGGAGCCGGTTCTCCACACAGAGTTCTGTGGGGTTGGGGGTGAAACCGCAGCAGTACCTGTCCAGCCGGTCGTTCACCTGCTCCCAGAGAGAGAACACCACAAATTGGTCTTCAGTGCTGACAGGGGACACGTCTCTGTTCTTTATACAGTATATCTGTATTTACAGTTAATCCACCCGATGCGTGGATGGATGGATGAATGGATGGATACATGGATAGATGGATGGATTATAGATGGATGGATGGATAGATTATAGATGGATGGATGGATGGATAGATTATAGATGGATGGATGGATAGATCATAGATGGATGATAGATTATAGATGGATGGATATATTATAGATGGATGGATGGATGGATAGATTATAGATGGATGGATGGATGGATAGATAATACAAGTCATATATATGCGCATTAAGTTATGAGTTGACACAAGATTTAAATGGATGAGAACCGTGCTGTTTCTTTATTCCACTTCTATGTGTTTGCTTCTCAGTCAAACCGTGTGGCCAGTGGACTACTTGCTGCCTTTTGCCTCTTGAGGTTTTATTCCTGTGACATTTTACTTTGGGTAGGTGCTGCTCTTTTCTCTACTTGGGTCGGGTATTTAGCCCAGTGGAAGAACATGTTGGCATTGTATGTTTCTGCAAACCACGGATGGGCTGAATGACGTTGCGACGTTGTTAGGTTGCAATGTTGAGTTGCATTGTTACAATGCAATGTTGTTTGGTTGGAATGTTGTTGACTGTCTAACTACACCACTACTGATTGAAAGAGTGCAGTGGAAAAGAAAGCCTGACTTTTCAGAATATAATTCAATATCAGATCATTCATTCCTGACTGATGAAGACACTACTACTACTGACTCTACTAGTACTGACTTTACTACTACTGACTCTACTAGTACTGACTCCTACTGCTGACTACTACTACTGCTGACTACTACTACTGCTGACTCTACTGACTCTTCTACTGCTGACTCTACTGATTATTCTACTGCTGACTCTACTGACTCCTCTACTGCTGACTCTACTATCCAGCAGTTATTTAAAAAACCTAACTTAGATCCTGCTTTGCCCTTGAACTACAGGCCTATACACCACGTTCCACATTATTATGCAAATTACACTTTGCTCAGATTTTCCTAAATAGTAATGCACAGTCAGTCAGTATCATTTTCAAGTCATCAACTGTTAGAGTATAAGTCAAATTCTATTGAACAAACCTCCTAATGATAACAGTATTTTTTTCAAAAATAAAAAACTCAAAATGCAGTGTTCCAAATTATTATGCAGAATTTCAGAGTTTCAAGATATTTTATAGGTTGTAAAGAACAAAAAAATTGTCATTTATTGAATTTGCAGCATTAGGAGGTCATATTTACTGAAATCAAGAAAAGTTTGAATCAAAAACATCTTAACAGGTCAAGTTACATGTTAACATAGGACCCCTTCTTTGATATCAACTTCACAATTCT
The DNA here is from genome assembly GCA_038501785.1 of Myoxocephalus aenaeus. Classification (NCBI taxonomy): domain Eukaryota; kingdom Metazoa; phylum Chordata; class Actinopteri; order Perciformes; family Cottidae; genus Myoxocephalus; species Myoxocephalus aenaeus. The sequence continues at coordinate 4,613,801 of JBAMJR010000076.1, read as the reverse complement.
TGCATCCATTGAACTTGTGAGTTCTTTGATAGTTTCTGCTTTAATGTCTTTGCAGGATGCCATAATAGCCTCCCAGAGCACCTGCTTGGATGTGAACTGCCTTCCACCCACATATATCTTTTGCTTGATGATGCTCCAAAGGTTATCAATAGGGTTAAGGTCAGGGGAAGATGGGGGCCACACCATGAGTTTCTCTCCTTTTATGCCCATAGCAGCCAATGCCCCAGAGGTATTCTTTGCAGCATGACATGTTGCATTGTCATGCATGAATATGATTTTGCTACGGAAGGCACGGTTCTTCTTTTTGTACCACAGAAGAAAGTGGTCAGTCAGAAACTCTACATACTTTGCCGAGGTCATTTTCACACCGTCAGGGACCCTGAAGGGGCCTACCAGCTCTCTCCCCATGATTCCGGCCCAAAACATGACTCCGCCACCTCCTTGTTGACGTCTCAGCCTTGTTGGGACATGGTGGCCATTCACCAACCATCCATCAGGACCATCAAGGGTTGCACGGCACTCATCCGTAAACAAAACAGTTTGAAAGTTAGTCTTCATGTAGTCCTGAGCCCACTGCAACCTTTTTTGCTTGTGAGCTTGGTTTAGGGGTGGCCGAATAACAGGTTTAAGGACACTTGCAAACCTCTTGAGCATCCTACATCTTGAAGTTCGCAAGACTCCAGAGGCACCAGCGGCTTCAAACACCTGTTTGCTGCTATTCAATGGCATTTTAGTGGCTGCTCTCTTAACCCTACGCATTTGTTTGGCAGAAATCTTCCTTATTTTGCCTTTGTCTGAACGAACCCGCTTGTGCTGTGAATCAGTGACAAATTTCTTCACCGTCCGATGATCACGCGCAATTCTTTTGGAAATATCCAATGTTGTGATACCTTGACCAAGGTATTGCACTATTTGCCGCTTTTCAGCAGCAGCGAGATCCTTTTTCTTCCGCATTTTGCCTGAAACATGTAGCTTGCTTAATAATGTGGAACATCCTTCTTAAGTAGTTTTCCTTTGATTGGGCTCACCTGGCAAACTAATTATCACACGTGTCTGGGATTGATTTCAATCATCCAAATAGCCCTGAGACACAATACCATCCATGAGTTTCATTGAAAAACCAAAAAATGAATGTTTATGACCCTTAATTACAATTTGCCTAATAATGCGGTGTATGAAAACTGCCTTTTTTGTCTAAAATCCTGAAGAAGGTTGTGGCCGGCCAACTTACTGCTGTACTGGAGAGGCACAATATGTTTGACAAGTTCCAGTCAGGGTTTCGCAAACAGCACTCGACTGAAACCGCTTTCCTGAGGGTTTCAAATGACTTATTAATGTCATCTGACGCAGGTGACTGTTCTGTTTTAGTGCTCCTCGACCTCAGTTCTGCGTTTGACACCGTAGACCATAACATCCTGATTGAGAGGCTACGTGATTGGGTGAAACAGCGTTGGAGTGGTTTTCATCATACCTCGCAAACAGAAGTTTTACTGTCTCTGTTTTCTTTATACTTATTAATTCAATTCAATTCAGTTTATTTTATATAGCCCAACATCACAAATACAAGTTTGCCTCGGAGGGCTTTACAATCTGTACACATAACATCCCTGTCCCGGGACCTCACATCGGATCAGGAAAAACTCCCCTAAAAAGATAGTAAAAACCCTTTCACAGGGAAGAAAGGGAAGAAACCTGAGGGAGAGCAACAGAGGAGGATCCCTCTCCCCGGATGGACAGAAGCAATAGATATCATGTGGCCAGAATGAATAGCGTAGTTACAGCACATTCAATGAATATGACAGAAATTATTCATATAATGAGTAGTAGGCATGGTCCATGATCCAGATAATCCACGATCCATGAAGCAGAAAACAGAAACAGAAACATGCACTTTTATGCGGTAGAGAGGAGGGGGCATCAGCAGGGCCATGGCAGCAGGCAGGACCGGCTCCAGGCCGGCTCCATCAGCAGGGCCATGGCAGCAGGCAGGACCGGTTCCAGGCCGGTTCCATCAGCAGGGTCATGGAAGCAGGCAGGACCGGTTCCAGGCAGCCTCTGGGACAGATCATTAAAGCTTCCAGGCAGCCTCTGGGACAGATCATTAAAGCTTATAATGTTGCTTATCATCTATATGCAGATGATATCCAACTCCATGTCTCTAAACCAGGTGAGGCTTTCAGGTTAACCAGCCTGCTAGATTGTGTCAAAACTATTAAGGACTGGACAGCAGTAAACAGCTTACAACTAAATAATAATAAGACAGCAGTTCTAGTTATTGCACCTGATGATGCTGTCCCTACGATCAAGCAGAGCATTGGTCCACTCTCCTCTGCTGTACACCTAAACCGGCGTAATCTCGGGGTAATATTTGATAAATCCTTGTCGTTTGACCCCCATGTGAAGCAGCTGTCTCAATCTTGTTTCTTCCACCTACGAAACATTACCAAACTGAGATCTGTTTTATCTACGGCTGAATTAGAGATGATCATACATGCTTTTATCTCTTCTCGTATTGATTACAGCAACGCACTTTTCTCCGCACTCAGCAAATCTGCGATTAACCGGCTGCAGATAATCCAAAATGCTGCTGCCAGATTACTGACGAGGACAAATAGATGGTCTCATATCACCCCCATTCTTAGGGCATAGGATCCACTTTAAAGTGGCATATGATCCACTTTAAAATCCTCACCCTCACATACAGAGCATTACACGGCCAGACTCCTTCATATGTGGCTGAACTACTTCACCCTTATTCAACAGCCCGCAACCTCAGGTCCAACCTTCTGTCCGTCCCACTCACTCGCTTTAAGACACGTGGTGATCAAGCTTTTGAGGCAGTAGCACCTAAGCCTTGGAATGCTCTGCCTGCACCTCCACGTTTTTTGTCTGTAAAAAGTGCTATACAAATAAACCTTACTTACTTACTTACTACTGCTGACTTTACTACTGACTCTACTACTACTGACTTAACTACTGACTACTACTGCTGACTTAACTACTGACTAAACTACTGACTCAACTACTACTGACTTTACCCAACCTCTGTAGGAAGGGAATACGTTCTGATAAACACGCACGCACGCACAAAGACACAGGTATGTGTGTGTGTGTGTGTGTGTGTCGCCTGTCTCTCTCACACATTATGTTTTTATGTCGAGCTTATGATGCGGTCTGAGGCGTCACATGGACCCGTGCCCTCTGAGGCGTCACATGGACCCGTGCCCTCTGAGGCCTCACATGGACCCGTGCCCTCTGAGGCCTCACATGGACCCGTGCCCTCTGAGGCCTCACATGGACCTGTGCCCTCTGAGGCCTGCGTGCGTGCCTGACACCAGACATGAGTCATTTCCATTAAGTCTGTGTGTCTTCTCTTCCAAATTAAAACACAGTTTTATCCAACCGTTTCCTTTTTTGGTGACAACAAATTAAATATTTAATAATCAATTTTATCAGTGAAATGTGCCAAATGAAAACTCATAAAAACCTCATTAGAACTCTGTCAGTGCAGTTCATTAGAGGTGCTCTGGTAGTCAGTGACAGTAACAGGGACAGTGCTAGCTCGACTACCATGTTTGGTCACATGACCCGTGCAGGTCGTCCCGGCTGGTCGGTTGTGTAGGGCGTCAGTGGTTAGCTCACCACGCTACCGATCAACAAGCACAGCAGACTTCGTTTATAGACTCCCACTGTGAGGCCACACTGACCCGGTGCACGGTGAGCAGCTTGGAGTCTGTGCTGCATTTTACGAAACATTACTGTGAATGCTGGATTGAAAAAACAGCCCGTCTCCATTACACATGTAGGGAACCAATCCTCCTGACTCATTACCTCGCTCCTCTCTGGGATGGTAAACATTCATTTCCAACTCAACACACATTATTATGAAAGAGCATGTTGCCTGTATCTCTCCTGCAGGAGGAAGCTATAACTGCAGCCTCGTGTGCCTCGGACGGTCATAATGCAGTTTACATTCAGTCAAGAATTCATAATTTTATCCCATGAGACATTTGTGTGAATTTGTCATAATTTACATTTGAATTCTTGAGTTATGGGCCAAATTTTTTTTTGTGAGGTCACAATTAACTTTGACCTCTGACATCCAAAAATGAATCAGTCCATCCTTGAGGCCAGGAGGACATTTGTGCCAAATTTGAAGAATTACCCTCCAGGCTTGAGATATCTCGGTCATGGAGGTGACGTGAGGTCGCTGTGACCTTTTGGATGTTTGTGACAAAATTCAAATGAACTTCCTCAAGACGTTCCTTCACCTTGACCTCAACGATCCAATTCCAAAGTGGACATTTGGGCCCATTGAGAAGCGATTCCCTGCAGGCTCTGCTGAGACACCGTGTCTAGACCGGACGGATCGCCTGAGGACATGAAGCGTCTGGCCACACGGTCGTATGCAAAGCCGAGTGGCTTACCTGCAATAAGAAGTCGAAGAGAGCCAGTCTCCCCCACTCTGAGTGGTGAACTCCCACGCACGGCGCTGACCTAAGGTCGGCCTCCCCCCGGCAGCGGCGCCGCAGCAGCTTCTGGTACTGGGCCCAGCTCAGCGGCACCAAGTTCTGGTCGTTGTCCTCGTCGGCGAGGTGCTGGATACCCGGATCCCACCACACCACGGGTCAGGGAGCGCCGCTGATGTACCGATACGGCAGAATCTCGCTGCGGAAAGTCCTCAGCACCACAGGGAGACTTCTGTTGAGACCCAGCACCCGGTCCAGGTGGAAGGCCACCACTTCGAACCAGTCGTCGGTGCGTTTGACCAGGGAGCAGAGTCCCTGCTGGCAGCGCTCTGTGTGGGTTTCCGGATGTTTCTGGCCAGGTCCAGGCTCAGGGGAACCCCTCTGAGGTAATGGCTGCTGTCATGGAGACATACAGTTGTACAATGGTCTATAAAAACACCCAATATCTAGTGCCCCGGGCTACAACCATGAGAATGTGAATGCATATTAAACAATCGGATAATATAACTTTTCAGCATCAGTTGCATTCATAGACCTGGTCTGCCCTCAACCTTGCGTGGGAGCCAAATAGCTAAAATGTGAACCCCCGGGCAGCTGTGTACATAATGAACCACTGAGACCATGTTGATCACCCCAGTGCAGCATGGGGCTCGTTGACACGGGGCAATAAGATACATCAGGCTTTGGACGCACTAATAGTCGTTGCTAATCAAAAATAGGTTTATTTTTTCAGTGCATTTTCTGATAATAAGAACAATATTGAATATCACCAGGCTTATCCTGTAAGGTCGCAATGAGCGACTGCATCAGATGATGCGATATCTTGTAAAAACAAGTTTGTGATCAGGACTTGTGATCCTGTCCATAAAAACCCTTCTGAAGGATCAACAGGAAGTCAGACGGCGGCTGGCCGTGTCACGGGTTAAACTAAAAAGAGGACGCTCAGCTTCCTGCGGAGTTAACGGACCCAAAGCTGCACTGAGAGGTCTTGGCTGCAAAGCATGTGGGAGGCAAGTGGGAGATGGGGAACTGAGAAGATAAATGTGCTGTGTCGCATTATTCTGCTCCGTTAGAGTTTGACTGTTTATTTCCCTAAAAATAGAAATCAGGGATTTGGTGACAAAGTGGCAGAAATATAAAGCGTGTGTCGGCCGGCTGTGTTTCCAGGAGCTTGTGGCAGAATTGGACTCATCCGGCCAATGAGATTCAGCGTGCAGCAGCAAGAGGAGAAAACCTTAATATTGCTTACTGGGCACCAGTGGTGTATAGTAACGAAGTAGAAATACTTCGTTACTGTACTTAAGTAGTTTTTGGGGATATCTGTACTCTACTTTACTATTTATATTTCTGTTTACTTTTACTTTTACTTCACTACATTTTGCAAAGAAAAATGATACTTTTACTCCGATACATTTCTCCTGAAACCTTCGTTACTCGCTACAAAATCAAATCTATCTTTAGAAAGAAAAAAAAAAACATCGGGGACTGTGGTGGAACACAGACTCCACCAGGCAGGTTTTGAGAATCACAATGTTTTGCATTTTCCCTCTACATCCTCTAGTCCAGCGCTCCCAAACCTTTATGCGTCACGGACCGGTTACGTGAAGACAATATTTTCACAGACCGGGTCCGACCTCGGAAAGACGGGAGACAACGACACCCAACGTGTGTTCGTTATGTCCAGTCTACTGACTCTACTCCTAACTAAACCTTTAGTCCAGTCTACTGCTTAACTTATAACGCGCTGCACAAAGACAGAATGTTGAAATGGAAGCAGGTTTTCATGCTTTTTTGGCGATCTCAGGATACTCTGCCTTGGTTTCCAGATCACCGACAGAGTTGTAACAGACTTACGTTTCATTTTTAGAGTAACGTAACATCTTGACATGTGTCAAGAGATTCCGTCTGAGGTTACCACAGACGGATGTATGCGGTCATTTTTCACAATAAAACATCTTTCCGGCCTTGATTTTTATTTATTTAATTGAAATGTTTCATTCATTCTTTCTGTGGCCCGGTACCAAGAGACCCACAGACCGGTACCAAGAGACCCACGGCGGGCGGAATGAGCATACTTATAACCACACTGTTACAAGTCCTTCATAGTGTCATATTGCTTTTTGGAGAATTATGATGATAAGTTCATAGTAGATGCTGAACATAATATATATGGATGGATCCCAGCCAACCCAGTTATTGTATCAACACAACTCCTGGTCCTTGGTCACGGTGACCACAGCACTTAAAAGAATAAACTTCATAATTCTCAAAATTCTGACCCTTTGCTTTTTTATTAAAAGCATGTACTTGTACTTTTACTTTCAATACTTAAGTACATTTTATATCAGAAAAATACTTTTGATACTTAAGTACAGAAAATAGCAGATACTTTAAGACTTTTACTCAAGTAGTATTTTAATAGGTGACTTTTACTTTTACTGGAGTAATTTTCCAGTAAGGTATCTTTACTTTTACTCAAGTACAGCTTTTGGGTACTTTATACACCACTGCTGGGCACTCACTGGAGGCGTATGGAAGGGATTTCTGCTCTAGGAATGGAACGCCGGCCCTTTATTTACTGTGTCAGGCTGCACAGAGGCAGCAAACATTGCAGCTCCGTGAGACCAAACCATTAAACCAACGTTGAGATGTATTCTCGTGGTTCCAGGGTTTGCGTCTTTAGCGACTCTTGACGTTCAACCGTCTGAGCAGAAACTACAGCCGACGTCGACAGAAGAACGGCGGGAGGCTCCCAGCAGACCGGGTGGCCCTCGCGGCTCCCAGCAGACTGGGTGGCCCTCACTTCAGGTTCAGAGGAAAGATAAACAGGAATAGAAGAGCGTGGAGCGTGCGACTCACAAAGAAGCTTCCTTTCCTTCCGACAACTTGGAATGGTGCCCGAGCGGCACTGAACAGAGCAGTGAGCTAAAGACATATATAAAGACGTATAAGTAAAAAGTTTTCATTTTCCCACCAGGATGACCCAGATAACTCACTGCTCTCCCCCCCCTTCTCGGCCCTCCCCCATTAAGGTGAGCGCAGGAATGTGTCGGGCTCTTGAGACGTCTTCCCCATCTTAACAACATTCCACCTGTGAAAGGATCCCATTCTCCCTCCCTGAGCTTGCAGCTCGAGCACCGAGAGAGCCTGACCCGCATACACTGTGCCACGGCCAAATAATATGCTGCAGGTGGAGGTATGCAGCATTGGGTTGAGACATGCAACAGGTGCTGCAGGTAGCCAGCTAGCCTCAGGAGAAATGGAGGAACACCATCTCTTTACACAATCTCACATATGAGACGAAAATACAGACAACTCCCATACCTCACCACGCTGTTTATGGTCGACTCTAAACGACCATCATGCTGTATTGAAGAAGCTAGAGATTGAGACATAAACTCATGTTTACAATGTTTACTGAGGGAATAAATCAAGAGAGAAGTAGAGTCATTTTCTATAGACTTCTATACAACCAGAGGAGTCGCCCCCTGGTGGTCAGGAGAGAGAATGCAGCTTTAGCACATGAGTCATATACTTCTATACAGAAGAGTCACCCCCTGGTGGTCAGTAGAGAGAATGCAGCTTTAACACATGCATAGACTTCTATACAACCAGATGCTGACTTTAAATGTAAGTATTACATGCATTAGAACATAAATTAAAATGTATAGAATCTATTTTACAACATTTGCATCGCAGAGAAAATTGAGGTCAGAGACCTAAAAGCAGATAGGTAATGTTGAACTGACGGGAAAATACATGCTAGAGAGTCTGTTAAACACCTTATGAATGATAAGAAGTTGATGCCAGGGCTTCTGGGAGCTCAATGCAGCTAGAATGAGCCCTTCGTCAACATTGGCTTAATAGAGCCATCAAAGATTTCAATTATGTGTGAAATGTATGAGGTCAAAAGGTCCACCCACACACACACACACACACACACACACACACACACACACACACACACACACACACACACACACACACACACACAGATGAGAAAGTAAGGGGTAAGAGAATAGATACCAATATGTTCATAACTTGAACTTATAATTACTGAGGGTTACTTGTGGGATTCCAGAAGAGTCTATGTTTGGCCCATTATTGTTTATTGTGTACATACAAATATGTGATACGTGGGAATTCCAAACCATTAATGGACTAGTGTGGATAATTTTGGGGGATCTATTTGCAGAAATAACATTAGAGTATGATTCCTAGAGTATAATAGAGGTTGTGGTTAAAATGAGCCCTTCAGATCTCCAGAGAGCCTGTTTGAAGCTCCCTGAAGGCCACCGTAGTTCCCTGAAACGCTTGTGGAACTGTGGGGACGTGAGTCGTGGAGTGAACGCCGTGCCACCAGCTGCCCACTTCCCTTGGTTTGCGCTCACAGTACCGTTGTTCTGGGAGGGACCACAGGAGCAGTGAGTGGAGAGAGGCTCAGTTGCAACCTCGCTGCTGGATGCCCCCATATCCTACAACTACATTTGAACAACCATCACTGCCTTTAGGGAAGACTAAACTGGGATTTTTATTTTTAAAGCGGCCAACAAATAAAGCAAACTCATAATCAATGAGGTTGAAATAGAAAGTCTGAAATTGAATTTTCGGGAGTGAAACGAAATGATATCAAAGCCAACATGTTAAAGTTATATGCAATACTAAATAAGACGAAGGATGTTCTGACCCTGGCTTTATTATATAGCTCACAGTGCATATGTGCACTGTGAGCTATATAATAAAGCCAGGGTCAGAACATCCTTCGTCTACATATAAGTGCAATGTGGGGATTCATTTAGGTTGGTCTGCTCTTTTGTTTCTTTGGAGTGGCGTTTTTCAGTTATTTTTAAACGTATAATTTTCCACTGCCATCGACTGTTTCCTATTTTCCGAGAGCTCTCAGAATAAAATATGTAGCGCATGCAGCTATGACACGTCTCTTTCTGTTCCGAGTGCCAAACCAATCGCATCTTGTAAAAGCTGTGTCGAAAAGCTTTATTGTGAGTGAACGGACTTGACTTTCCTCTTCCTTTGGCAAAGGAATAAAGGGTACTGTGCTTTCTGCTCCTCGTGTCTGTGTGCAGAATGAAGCCCAGACATCAAATCACAGCTCTGAAAGTAATTATTCCGTGGCACAAAAAGATCCTCGTCCATATGGCTGCAATGGGAGTCCACATGTGCTTGAATCTGTTGCCCATTGCACATTCCATTCTCCTCGAGGACGGAGCAGCGCGAGCGACAACATTTGCTCCAGAGAGGTGGTGGCCAAAATATAACCAAAGCCATTTCTAAATACTTTGCTGACACACAAGAAACACAGTAAATATTGCCAGCGGCCAAATCCCATCAAGTTAAGCCAAAAATGGAGGAAGACTATCGTGGCTGCCAGAACACAACTTATTTCCTTCTCAGTCTGTGTAGAACTGCTGCTTCATTAGGTTCTGGAGGTCACCTCAAGCTTTACAGGACTCTTGGTCGTCAGTGTTTCCCCTAGGTTTGCAGCTTCAGGGGGGGCGACGACGGGGCGGCGACGGGGCGGCGACGGGGCGGCGATGGCACCGACACAAACACTTGAAGTAGTGGTTCTCAAACTTTTTCTGTAAATAACTTCATTTTGTGACTCCATCTGTGCTTTTATAAATAGCAGAATAAAGAAAATTGCAATCACTTTCAAGTAAAAGACTTTTTTTTATTTTATTGTAAAGATCACGACCTCAGCTTTTCTCCGTGTCTCACTCCAATCTCAGAAACGCTGGCCGGCCAGTTGAGGAGTCGCCCCCCTGGTGGCCAGGAGAGAGAATGCAGGTTTTAAGACATTTCTGCGTCAGATTCCCTCTTCAGAACCAGAGGTTGCCGCCTGATTAAAACCGAGTTACGATTCATATTGGTGAACCACTACAAACTTGGAGTTCACAACTATTTTCAGAGCGACTGCAGAGCTCTGGGTCCTAGTGCCGTCGAGAGAGAGAGAGAGAGAGAGAGAGAGAGAGAGAGAGAGAGAGAGAGAGAGAGAGAGAGAGAGAGAGAGAGTGAGTGAGTGAGTGAGTGAGTGTGTGTGTGTGTGTGCAGGTCCGCCCTTTTCCGTGGCTTAACTCCGCGAAAACAATTACCTTTTCCGCCATTCACCATTGAAATAACCACTAGTTCTGCTTTATACTTGTTGAGGAAGTCCCACACACGTCGGAACATCAAACGCCCCCGTGTCTGGGTTCATAATATTATCCGTAGTCGCACACAGCTCCGACTCCTCCAGGACGAGTGTCTGAATGAAGCCGCTTCCAGCGCTCCTTCAGGCGGACCACCAGCAGTTTGATTCTGCAAAAGCAGGATAGCGGTGACGATTCACGTCTGTGCATTGACCTTACATGTAATCTACTCGCGCGAATAATTCGCAACTCTTTTGGTGTGAACGCAGCATAACCCTAACCTACAGCACAAAGTTACTCAGACACCTTTTGCTGAGTGAACAGCACAGAAACGTCCAAAAGATAAAACACGAGACGAGGAGAAAAAGAGGAAAGAAAAAAAGAGGGAGGAAATAGAAGAGAAAAAGACCAAAACAAAGTCTGTGTGATGCCAGTTCAGACCAGGATCCGGTCCGCTCTGCACATGGAACCAATTTGAAATGTGAGACTAGGGACCGCTTGAAAGATGCCGGCCCTCAGGAGGGAGGAACCAGTGTTCTGACCCGTCAGCAGTTATTCTCAACGTTTAGAGAAAGCTCTGAGACATATTCATTATTTCATTGTATTATTTGCATGGGGTCACAGGGCATTGTTTCCCCTTTCAGGAGCGCTCGGTCCCTCTGTGTACATTCAAGTTCTTCATTTGAGATGATTTAAATCCAGAGAGATTGAATGTGGGACTGAAAGTTATTTTCGAAGTGAATCAATTTAGCTTAGATCTGAAGATTTAAAATGGTAATGTTTGGCATTTTTGCTAGAACATCAAAAGTTGTGTCCATGATAAATATATCATCACTCAGAAAAAGTACTTTTCCTTCCATACTTTGAGTACTTCTACTTGCAGTGGGGTACTCTTGACTCATGTAACAATGACATTCTCAGGTGAGTTTAGTTTAATAAAGTGAAATGAGCTGATCGCAGCTCCAGGAACAACGAGAGGGAGAGAGAGAGTACACGCTACCTACTGATGCAGGTCCTGGGTCCTGGGTCCGGGACGTGCAGGTCCTGGATCTGCACGTCCAGGATCTGCAAGTCCAGGATCTGCAAGTCCAAGATCTGCAAGTCCAAGATCTGCAAGTCCAGGATCTGCCAGCTCAGCACTTCATGAGCTGAGCATCAACTTTTTAGAAGTCTCAAACTGTTGCGTCTCGTTTCCGGGGACACGTGAAGAGAAGTAAAGAGCCTCACCATGGTTCATGTCCCCGGCAGAGCGCATTCCACTTGGGCTGCTTAAGAGTCATTTACCGCGTGGACATCCCGTGGACCGGAGGGTCGGTGGTTCCGCACACAGACTCACTAGACAGCCGGTGGTCCTGAAGTTGGAGCGGCGAGCGAGTCACTTTGGTTTAATGCATATTTCCGTTACGCTAACTCGGTGCCATTTGTTGCCGTAAAAGAAAAAGAAAGGTTTGCGCAGCAGCGCCGGTAACAGCCGGGAAACAGCGGCCGACAGACGGAGCACAGCCTCCTTCTCCCGTGGGAACGCGCCTTGCAGCGCGCGAGCGTCTGGGTAAGCTGATTTCAAAGTAAAAGCCCTTGAGTGTGCGGATGAGCGTCCGGGTAAGCTGATTTCAAAGTAAAAGGAGGTGTGCAGAGGAGCGTCAGCCAAAATCACACACACACACACACACACACACACACACACACACACACACACACACACACCTGGCTGCTGCTTTTGTGAATGTGCTGGCTCGGCATCTTTCTCTACGAGCAGAAGTTTGCTGGTTTATTATATATCCTTGTATTGTTAACATGTCAAATAAGCACAAGGGCCCTCATATATACCGTACAAGCCGCTACTACCTTCGGTCAGTGTCCCCGTTTGCTCCCCACTGTAACAAGTGGAATACATTGTATCAATGTAAATGATCAATTTGAGTCCCCCAGCCCTGTGTGTTAACACACTCAATCATCACCTGCACCCAGAATGCACCTGTGGTAACCGATCAGCCCATAGACCCCAGAGCTGCAGCTGTAAAGAGGACCACCAGAGAGTTAGAGGACCCTAACGATACCGTAATATGTTCAGTGGTGGATAAAGTACCCAAAAGCCATACTTGAGTACAAGTAAAGATACCTTACTGGAAAATGACTCCAGTAAAAGTAAAAGTCACCTATTATAATACTACTTGAGTAAAAGTCTTAAAGTATCTGATATTTACAAAGTATCAAAGGTAATTTTCTGATATTAAATGTACTTAAGCATTGAAAGTAAACGTACAAGTAAATGCTGTTAATAAGAAAAGAAAAGAGTCTGAATTTTGAGAATTATGAAGTTTATTCTTTTAAGTGCTGTGGCCACCGTGACCAAGGACAAGGAGTTGGCTTGGCTGTGATCCACCCAGGAGCTTTCTCTGAAACAGTGAGAGAAAGACATGTTATAAGCATAACAACTTTAGCTAGTCCTACTTGCTACACACACTTGCATGCATCTCCAACTCCGACACAGTTCAAATTGTAATGCTGCGCGCTCGTGGCTCCTGTCAATGCTATGGTGTGGTGGCTAACATTAGCCAACTAGTGCTGCAATGATTATAGCTAAGATGACTCAAATCAACAAAATCTCACAACTGTCAACACTTCCTCAGCTCACTAACTCACTAGTGATCTGTCTACTACACTAATTGTCTCATTTGATTTACGATAGCTAGCGAACGTTAGCCTAACATACACCATGTATAGCTAAATCAGAAGAACAGACACCTGTCTCCTTCCCTGCCAAAGATATACTCAAATCCTATGGGAAACACTGCTAGATATCTTAACAGGTTCATGCTAATTATGATAACTAAACATTAACGTTGCGGCTCATGGAATTAATCTTAATTTACCTCAATGTGTTTCCTGAGGTTGGATGGGGAGTTTTTGAATGGCAATATTTGAGTAGCTTAATTGGGTAAGCATAAGAGGCACTTCATCCGGTACGAAGAATCTTTCCCTACAACATAAGAAAACATTTCTCGCAAATATGTCCACAGGTGTTGGTCTTCATCACCACCGTCATTTGTTGTTGGAGTAGAAGGTGCTTCCATCATGAAATCAATCATCGTAGAGTAGAATTCTACTCATGTAGTCGCTCGCTACCTAGCATCATGGACATCACTGGGAATTCTGTGTCTGTGTTCCACCACAGTCCCCGATGTTGGTCTCATGATTAATTTTTTTTCTAATGATAGATTTGATTTTGTAGCGAGTAACTAAGGTTTCAGAGTAAAAGTATCAGTTTTCCTTCCAAAATGTAGTGAAGTAAAAGTGAAAGTCAACAGAAATATAAATAGCAAAGTAAAGTACAGATATCCAAAAAAACTACTTAAGTAACAAAGTATTTCTACTTTGTTACTATACACCGAATATGTTCATGTCTCTACAGGAGACTATAGCACCATGACGTTGGTTACTCACATTAAAACACGTTTTGTGAAATGGAATGTTTAAATATGCAAATTAGGCATTATCTAGTGCTGACTTCTGGTGGATTTATGGACAGAGTGTCGTAAAATAAATACCTGAATGTGTCATTTTGAATGTTTTTTTCCCACTCATCCAAAAGGTGACAAAAAAGCCCCAAAACCTGTGAATGCTGAGAGAACTGAGACCAATGCAATGTGTTCAGGGCCTCTGCAGCGTGAGAACACCAACCGATAGGAGAGTTGTATAGCAGCATCAGTGAGCACGGGCTATATACAATTAAAGTATTATTATTATTATTATTATTATTATTATTATTATTATTATTATTATTATTATGTGGATGGAGATATTTATTCTGTGTGGAAAGTTGTGATGCAAAAATATCATTTTTAGAAGAATAGAATGACGGGTTTGCTTGAGCAAGAGTTTTTTTGTGTGCAAAATAACTGTTTTAATACCTTTGCCAGTCGGCCTGTTGCTGTACTGGGTTGTGGAGCTGGTCTAGGGAGCCCTCTGGTGTTCACAAAGCCACTTTCTCCTGGTCTTCTATTCTGAGTCCTTCACTGTATGTCAAGCAGCAGATACGGTTGGACGTCATGAGTGTGACACCTCGTGCTGACACTCACACATCACCTCTATCCAAAGGACCCAGATTCCACGAGCAAGCCGAGGGAAATGTTCTCCTCCCAGGGCTTTTTTGACATTTTCATAAATAAATGCTTATCTGTACGCTAATGTGCCACAGTGCAAGTCAGAATTATGAGATACTACATCAAAAACTGATCAGGAAATGAATCTGAATGTGAACCAGCACCAGGAAGATCTCAGAAAACAAGAATAATGAGAAAAAAAATAAACATAAAAAGAGAAAACATTTAGCTTTCTCTTGGTTTGATTGATGTTTGTTGCCATGCAACACTTCCCTGGGAACAAATTAAAGTGTGTTGCCCATATTTACTAAATGTATTCATTGCTTTATTGATAACAACTATTTATTTAACTATTTATTCCAATCTATTTATTGTTCTCTCTCATTCATCCTCCCAGACTGATTGTTTAAGACCTTGTTCTGTATGTTAAACTGGCGGTTTTCACTGGTATCGTCTTGCAATAACAAAGTTTTTTTAAAGATGTGTTGAAGAACGATCGCCTGCAGGTGGCGATGTTGGTATGTTTTCTTTCATTTTTAAATCAAAACCATGAAAACCTTTTAAAGCAAAAAAACACAAAAAACACAAACCTCCTGAAAATAATCTGCCACATGTCGTTAGACGAAGTCTTTGAGGACTAAACAAGATCATATTCAGAACTACCATGCAGCGTATATAATACATCACTGTTATCTGTGCTGCTGCGTCCTGGAGGCCTGGTGAGAAGTTCCACGGGGTCTAGAAAACACGACTAAACTACTTAACTGAGAAGATTTTGTCACGATAAAACAGTCATTTAACAGCTTGATACGACATAAGAGCTGGTGGCCTTTTCTACAAAACAAGTTTTATTCCTTTCTATAAATCCTCCTGTTTGGCATTTTCAAAAGTGCACAAAAAGACAAGATAAGTGTGTGTGTGTGTGTGTGTGTGTGTGTGTGAGAGAGAGAGAGAGAGAGAGAGAGAGAGAGAGAGAGAGAGAGAGAGAGAGTGTGTGTGTGTGTGTGTGTGTGTGTGTGTGTGTCTGTGTGAGATAGAGAGTGTGAGTGTGATTGTGTGTGTGTGTGTGTGTGTGTGTGTGTGTGTGTGTGTGTGTGTGTGTGTGTGTGTGTGTGTGTGTGTGTGTGTAGTGATAGCACAATGCTCGTCTGATAGCGCTCATCTATTCTCTGACCTTTCCTCCTCCTCCTCCTCCTCCTCCTCCTCCTCACTTGTTCCTTATGTTCAGGACTACTGTCCCACTGTACAATCAGCTGCTTCATCTGACTCCGCTGACCTCTAACCCCTCACCCTGACCCCACAGCCATACGACCCCACTGCATGACATTTCAGTGCAATAAAAGATTCACTTGACAGGACGCTCTGTGTGAGTGTAGAAAGCAGCAGCATGCTCAATCCATGTGAGCATCCCTTCCCGTGAAGCTGCAGGCTTCATGCAGGACAGAAGGAGAATCCTCCCAAACCACAGAGGACATCTCTCCTGCCACACAGTGCCAGCTTTGTTCCCCGGCCGCATTCCTCCAGCTTTACACGAATGTACATTATCAGCGGCATGGAAGCGCACCAGCAAACTACATCTCCACGGCTGTGCTCCCTGACATCTGTAGCTGAGAGGGAGAAGGAATGGGGAACGGACATTCCCATTGAAATCAACGGAGCTGGGTGGTCAAAGGGGCGAGCTACGGTCTGTCTAAACTAAAGTGATTTATAGCACATCGCTATCGCCAGATGAGGGACAACTTTGTTCGGCCCCATTTTCTGTAACCAATGTAGCATGGTGGAATTAGCAGGCTAACTAGCTAACTTGACCAACTAGCTAGATAAATTGGGCAGCTTGCCAGCTAATGTAGCTAATTCCACCACGCTGTCCTGCTACACTGAGTACCAATAATAAGCCAAACAGCGGCTAGTGGCCTGCTGGGCCTAACGGATGCTCTGCCCAATGCTCTGGATGTGGAGAAGCTAGCTAGCTAACTAGCTAGCCATGTGTCTCCGGAGCTGCATCCACTCTCCTCACTCCTGTAAAACAACCAATTGCAAATGCCATTTTCTTCTGTACGAGTCAAATGACCACAGTAAACAGTCCCTTGTGCTCCTATTCTATTTCTTTGGGGGAAACACTTTTCCCGACCGCGTAGTGGTGCCTCTTTTTATTCCCAAGACTGTGCTGAGTGTGTGAGGGGACCCAGAAATCTTTAACCTGTGAGTAACACATCCAACACTTCCTTGTCAACACTGCCGTGGTTATATAACCGCCGTGTTGAAGGATCCGCAGCTGGTCGGGGCCAGTTTCATTTGAGTGCAGAAACACCCACCGTAAACCTACAGACCGTGAGTCACAGTCAGAGGTCAGAGATAACAAATGGGGCCGTGTTCCACAAACGCATATTTGCACCATGATCCGATACTTTAAGTTTGCGGGGGGTAAAGATAATTTATTGCTCGGGTTGGTCTGGGGAAACGCGGCCCAGACGTTTACAACCATGACAGTTTGTTCACACACTCTGTTGTTCAGCTGTCACTACACTCCGTTTTCAGTTCTTTTTTGATTGTTTCTGCTGCTCCATTCTTTTAGCAACGTCTCAGCTTTGGTGTCAACTCACCGGGGTAACGAGCCACATTTCAGCAGTGGTGGGCCGTCAGGGCCAGCTAAGCCTTCTCTGCTGGCCTAAACGGAGTTATACCTATTTAAAAAAAAAAACACAAACACACTACATGTATTATAATTATTTTTCCCTATTAGCTTATTTTCTCATTGCACAGCACCTGTCTTCCTCTGTTGCTCTGCTTCCAGCCTGCAGCACTGCTTCCAGTGCAGCTTGTTTTAAGGAGAGTTTTTATCCAATCAGATTTCTACGGAAGAAGAGAGACCCGAGGCCCTCTAGGTAGCCTTTGCACATGGGGACGTTGTCGTGATTGTCATAGTCTTCAACCAATCAGATCTTTAGTAGACATGCTGGGTGTATTCTTTAACGTGCCATTGCCTGCGAGGTTGCCTGGAACTACGTCAGCATTAACATGCACTGTGATTGGTCAGTGGGCCAGCGTGAGCATTAATATGCGCTGTCAATGGCTAAAGGAGGACGAGAAACAGACTTGGTGGCAGATTTACTGACAATGACTTTCTCACGGAGGGTTATGGGCATGTTTGGCCGTGATGATCACAACATCGACATTTTCAGCCTTAAAACGCATGGACACATATTTCAGAAACGCAACTTGGAGGCTCGACTGTCCTCATGGACATCGAGAAGGACCTGTTATGCTGTGTTCACACCGGACGCGACGCGACAATTTGTGTCGCGTCCGGTGTGAACACAGCATAACAGCTCCTTCTGCTTCAGCTTACCGCTTCAGTTTGGTCGCGCGAGTGAAACAAGGGTGTTCCCACCAAACGCGACAAAGACAAATCGCGCAGTGACAAAGGGGGCGTGGCTTATCACCGTCGCTTCTCTCAGTGAAATATAGTTATCTTTTCCGGTATCGACTATGGAATAAATAACCACTAGTTCTGCTTTATACTTGTTGTGGAAGTCCCAAACATGTCGGAACATGAAACGCCCTCGTGTCAACTTTTGTCACGTTGCGTCGTGTCCTTCGCTCTGTTCGCCCCGTGTCAAACATTCTGTTCGCGCCGCCTCAAACGCATCAGTCGCGTCGCCCGGCAGAAATGTCGCGCCTTCGCAACCTGTTGCGTCTGTACATTGACTTTGCATGTAACCTGGTCGCGCGACAAAATCGTGTCGCGTCCGGTGTGAACACAGCATTACTGGAACTGAAGCGCACTGACAAACTGAACAACTGTGTCATTGAACTGTTTGTTAACAAAGAGAGGAGGATGGACTTTGTCTTTAAGTGAACTGCATCTGGTGAGTGAACTACTTTTTATGTTTTTACATCTGCCGTAGCGTTGTGTTAATGTGTCTATGGTGCTGTTTTTATTATATAGTTAATATCGTTCCTTCTGATCGTGGCTCGTGCTCTTGAGTGTGCGGTGTTTTAGTGCTGCAGTTTTGTTGGATTGTTTTGTCATGTTTTGTTGTAACTAAATGTGACTGGTTGTTGATGTGGACTTTTAATGCATTGTCCTTTAATGACACAGCATCCCGTCATGCGCGTATTTATGTATACTATCAGACGGCCCAGGTAGAAAATGCACGGCCCGCCACTGCATTTCAGCATGTGCCAAACTAACATGTGACCTAATAAAGCTACAGGAGCTAATAACATATAATGCACTGCTAAAGAGTAAACTACCAAACAGTATTTCAAACTAGTGGCACTTTAACAGGGACAAATCATGCTCGTTTTAAGGTTCATACATTTCTACTAAAACATGTTTTAAAAAAAAAAACTTTATTTTTCTCATATGTCATTCTGAATATACCTGTGTCCGAAGCGCTGTGTTTTAGTGCCTGTCTCTTTAAGGGTCCGTCCCGGGAAAAGCTCTGATTGGCTTGCCAGAAAGGAGCGTTTTATCATCTTTCAGCTCATTATTTTGGTTTACGGCCCACAACTTTACTGTTGTGGTTTAGTCTCACCGCTCTCAGCTGTTGTATTATTACTATACGGTTTGATAAACCCACAGTGTTACCTGCGAGTTAACAACTAGCCAGTGAACCTACTGGAGCTTTTTTCACAGGGGGTTTGTGATGACCAATAAGTGGGATGCTCCCGTTCCACTGGCTGTGTAATTGGGCAAGTGAGTGGGCCAGCATTATGTTTTCATTGTGCCCAGATGAAAGACAGATGTCCGGGATGGGATGGAGCCTAAAGAGAATGCTAACCATGCTTCTGGGCTCAACTTGAGCCATATTGAGATGTCTGCATGTCAGAGATGAGGTTCGCACTGATCAGACCAGGAGCCAGAAGGACGAGGGGGGAGAAGGCAGATGGAGGGACCAGGGTCACGACGGAAGACATACGGGTCCTGATTTGAGGTCCGTGAAATGAACATATTTGAAGAGCTTGCTGACTTATTGAAAATCCAACAGCACGACTGAGTCATAAAACACAAAGCACAAACATATTCCATGTGAACAACCACTGCACTGCATGGAGAGCGTGCTCTCTGTGTGTGTGTGTGTGTGTGTGTGTGTGTGTGTGTGTGTGTGTGTGTGTGTGTGTGTGTGTGTGTTCATGCAAGAGGGTTACCCAAGGCATACTTCCACCATTGTAAGTGGATCCAGGAAAACCACAATAGGAATGAGTTGAGAGCCTTTTGCTAACATTAAGCAGACGGAAATGACTCAGGGATGGCGGTTTCAAAACATGCTCAGGGTTTTATTCCTTGATGAATAACGGTACAAGGAGGAATTCAAAGGGAACACAACTCTGCAGCACACGCATCCTTTTATTAAGGATGCGTGTGCTTCCTGTATCATGAGCAGGGACCAATTAGTGGGGAGGGAAGCTCATGATCTGACAATCAGTTCTCATTTATAACTCAAAGTGATCCTTTTGAATTGTGAATGAGGGGCGACCTGTAGCGCCTCTGCGAGAGACGCAACCCAAAGGTTCAGATGCTCAGAGCAGATGGGGCACTATAAGGAGATAGAGTCGTTTAGAGAGGAGGATGGACCAGAATAACAAACATAGGGAGTTTTCCCAGAAACAACTGTTAAACTTTGACTTATTTCTCCGTAGTTTTGTTTCGTAACTTCCGTCCCTAAAAACCCACTAAACCCACTAAAAACGCAGCCCAGTGTTACCAATTATTTTCTGATGAAAGTAGCACCAACTCCAAAAGTCGCAAACCAAGTCGGCAACAGTGACAGCTGTC
The DNA here is from genome assembly GCA_038501785.1 of Myoxocephalus aenaeus. Classification (NCBI taxonomy): domain Eukaryota; kingdom Metazoa; phylum Chordata; class Actinopteri; order Perciformes; family Cottidae; genus Myoxocephalus; species Myoxocephalus aenaeus. The sequence goes on along the minus strand of JBAMJR010000076.1, from coordinate 4,593,301 downwards.
ATCTCAGGCCTCCCTCCAAAGCCACGCCCCCAAAACTCTCATTTTGAACAAAAAGGACGAACACGGCTGTTGTTCGTACTCGCAGCTGTCAGGCCTGCAGCTTCTCAGTGGGTAGACAGCCAGGTAGATAGGCAAATCATTTCAGTCGGAAATCAAAAATCCATTTGCCATTTAGCCGTCTGCCGCCATCTTGCTCACCCGCAAACGTCATGCTAATGCTGCTACTGCTCGTACAGGACTCCCAAAGGGTCCTCGCTCCCCTGCTGGGCTGGTGTTTGTGACTCCTGGAGGGAGGGAGGAGAGTCCGGTGCATCCTCCCAAACCAGCCCCAAATCATAGGTTGCTGTCTTAAGACCTCTGGTTTTTAATGACCTTTCACTTTTATTTTATTTCTCCCATCTACCATCATCTCCATGGTGTCTTCATCTAATGGAGCAGAAGTAACTCTGGAAAAATACTGTAAACTCCTAGTGAGGACCTAATTCAATTCAGTTTATTTTATATAGCCCAACATCACAAATACAAGTTTGCCTCGGAGGGCTTTACAATCTGTACACATAACATCCCTGCCTGATCTCACATTGGATCAGGAAAAACTCCCCACCTACCACAGAGGAGCCCCACAAGAGGACCTGCTACAGAGGAGCCCCACAGAAGAGCCCCACAGAGGACCTGCCACAGAGGAGCCCCACAGAAGACCCCCACAGAGGACCTGCCACAGAGGAGCCACACAGCCGAGCCACACAGCCGAGCCCCACAGAGGACCTGCCACAGAGTAGCCCCACAGAGGACCTGCCACAGAGGAGCCCCACAGAAGAGCCCCACAGAGGACCTGCCACAGAGGCGCCCCACAGCCGAGCCACACAGCCGAGCCCTACAGAGGACCTGCCAGAGAGGAGCCTCACAGAGGAGCCCCACAGAGGAGCCCCACAGAGGAGCCCCACAGCGGAGCCCCACAGAGGAGCCCCACACCAGAGCCCCACAGACAAGCTCCATAGACGAGCCTCACAGTGGAGCCCCACTGACGAGCCCCACAGCGGAGCCCAGCGAGGGCCGTGGAGCAACACAGACCTCAATGTTGGTCCGGTCCAGGAAAGAGGCCTCAGCGGCTCTCTGGCACACAGATGCTGCTGTCAGCAGGTTCATGTAAGGCCTCTCTCGTGTCTCTATGTCTCTTTGTGTTTCTGTTTGTTCCTGCTGGACTCTGCAGCAGGATTCTCCCCCGGCCTCTCTCTCCTCCCTCTCTCTCTGTCTCTCTCTCTCTCTCTCTCTCTCTCTCTCTCTCTCTCTCTCTCCTCCTCCCTGCAGCTTGGATTCTTTCACTTCCCCATGTGCGTCTTAAACGTCATTAAAGCTGGAGAGCTGAACTCTCTTCCCAGACAGATGTACTTTGAGTTGCAATGGCTGGAGAGAGGTTTGGATCTGATCTGATCTATTCTCTCTCTCTCTCTCTCTCTTTCTCTCTCTCCACTCTTCCTCCCCAGATACGTTTGCGAGCCCAGACGTTGGTCTGAGGGCCCAGATCGTCGCCACCTAACAGCAAGCGTAAACAGAGATGTGAGGAGGGGATGACGAAGAGGAAGGTGAGATGGGAAAGAATAGAGGTTAAGGGGCAAGTGGAGGAGAGCGAGGGGCAACACGGAGAGGGAATCTGACATGAGAATGGTCCAGGAGTGGAGGGGGCTGTGTTGAGTAGAGCCTGGTGGGCTTAACAAAGACACCAGAGGAGGACTGTGGGAGAGAGGAAGAGAGGACTGTGGAAGAGAGGAAGAGAGGACTGCGGAAGTGAGGAGGACTGTGGAAGAGACATGTTAGCCCCTATTCAGACCACCGGACTCCTAATCTTATGTTTATACATACACAAGGAGCCTCAAGGGCTCTATATTTTACATAAAGGTCCTGAACATGAAACCACAAATAAAACTCCAAGCTGGAATGCCAGGGTACTAAATCCTCACTTTGCACAGAGATTTAAGCTGCTGATGTTCCGTCCGCAGACAGCTGACCTTCTCAGGAACTCACGAGTCAACCACGATGTCACTGGAGGTGCGGCCTCTAATAACGGGGAGCGAGCGGAGCTTCTGGAAGATCGTGTGTTTGTCTGCAGAGCGCACCCAGACCACGTGATGATGACAAGAGGACGCAATACAGTCTACACAACAGCTGTCTGTTGATTTAAAGAACAAGACGGGGAAACCTAATGAGACAACGCTGTGTGGGTGTGTACATGTGCACCGCTGTGGGTTTGCTCCTGGATTATGGGTGTCTGAACGAATCCCACCACAGACACAACGCAGTGACCAGTAAAGCAGTAAAGTAGCAGGTGACTTTGTGGTCAGTACAAGACGAGAAGTGCGCCCGTCTTTACTGCTCCTCTGCAAAGCTGTCAGTCATGAGCTGACTGTAAGAGCTCTTCCAGCCACTCAGGGGCCCTTTGCTCGGAGACACCCTCCAAATGTAAATCCTATTAGGCACAAGGTCGTTGCTCCTTTCAGGATTCCTTTCCTGACCTGCAAACGGGCTTTCGCTTCTGGCTTGAGATTAGTAATCATTAATCAAAGACATCTGCTAATAGATCACATGCTCTGTTTTAGTGTGTGTGTGTGTGTGTGTGTGTGTGTGTGTGTGTGTGTGTGTGTGTGTGTGTGTGTGTGTGTGTGTGTGTGTGTGTGTGTGTGTGTGTAAAACTACTCTTCACAAGTAGAACCCCTCCATTGAAATAATGTTCCTTTAAGATGAACCCTTTAAGATCTGCACACAGGTCTGTAGGAAGCTGCAAACAGCATTTACATTTACAGTCATAAAAAAAATGTGAGGCCAAATGATCTTCATCCCCAGTAGCAGTAAAATTCTTCAACACATTCTGTCACAGCTGGTACTGAAGTAATCAGGTCTGTTAGGTTGAACAAGACATCGTCAGCGTATTGTAGAACTGTGTGTTGTTTTGTCCCTCTTCTGTCTCCTAGAAATGTACGTTTCCATACATCAAAACTGCATTGTCAATTATGACATTTATTTTGTCACTGATTACATTTGTTTTTGATGTATCAAAAATATGTTTGTAATCAGTCTGCAAAAGTCCATGTTGGTAGAAGATTGGGTGGATCAAACAAACCCCGGCTGGATCGCTGTTCATGTCCTTTATGAAAATAAAAGTCAATTTTAACATGTGTCCATGGTTTATATTTACTTTTCACCCAAACTACAATGTTTTTTTTTTTTAACCAAACATAATCAAGTGTTTTGTTTTTGTTTTATATCAATTCAGAATGTGAACCACTTGTTCACTCTGTGACCGTAATCTGTGAACTGTACGTTTCCTGTGAGCACAGAGGTTTACTTTGAAAACAAACTCAGCATTCAGCAGAACCTGCTTGGTCCCACATGGTCTGAAGCGCTGAGCTACGCGTTGGTGTTTGATGAGTTGGAGAGAGAAGTTTGGTTTGGTTACTTTATTTGTACCCGTAGGTAGATTTGGTTTGCAGTAATTAACAGTAGAAAATGAGGCATCCGTCTCGACATACACTACAACAAACACAGACAACCAGACAAACATGATAAAAGTACTCAAAGCTCCAGATCAGTGCTGCTTATAATTATGATTTGTTCACCTGCGTGATGGCTGCTGGAACAAAGTTGTTTTATATCGCTTTGTTCTGCACCGTGGTACTAAATACCTGCGTCTAGAGGGGAGAAGCTGAAATTCCCTGTGCAAAGGGTGAGAGCCGGTTATCCGTTGTAATTTTCTGGTGTACAGGGACTCTGGGCTGAGTTGTGACTCATCAATCAGCCTGCTAGACCATTTCACAATCTGATACAGAGAGTTTCTGTTCTTTAAGGACAGATTTCCAAACCATGACACCAAAGAAAAAGATAAAATTGATTCAATAAAAGCACGATAAAATAAGGTCATCATCGTTTTGTCGATGTGGAAGTAGACAGTTTCTTAAACAAAACAAACGCTGGTGCCCCTTTTTGCACACAGCTTCACAGTTTTCTTCAAAGTTCAGTTTTGAGTCGATATATGTCCCAAGATATTTGTAAGATTGCACACATTCCACAGTCTGACCCTTAATGGATATGGCTTCATGTGTGTGGGCACGTCTTCCAAAATCAATGATCATGTCTTTGGTTTTCGATATGTTTAGTTGCAGAGAATGTGTTGTCAGCTCTGGAAAACCCTGTTTCATCTTGTTTCGTTCTGTGATGGACTCTTTTCTACTGAAGCAAGTCCATATGTGTTGGCATGGGGACTAGTAACAGAACACAGTGTTGCCGGGCAGAAGACTCTGGGATACATTAGCACGCAACCAACAAGCCTCACCAGCTTTATACATTGGAACAGATTACGGTTGTTTTCAGGTTAAACGCCATGGAGAACCCTACGCATGTAAATCATACAGCTCGCAAGCCAAGAGCACAAAGTGTCTCATCCAATGGGACGTCTGCTTAAAAACACAGCTGGAGGAAACCATCAGAAAAGTGTCTGAGCCAACAGAAAGGCAGCGTACCACCACAGCGGCTCAGAGGACCTGCTGAGTGTCTCACTTCTTGTCCTGTTAGCTCACAAACTACAAATGTGTAAAGTAGTTGTACACTTGTCGATTCAATGATTCGTTCTTGTTTGTCTTTATAAATCAAGAAACTAAATCTATTTAGGTCGGTCCAAGGAAAAGTATTCAGAAGTTCAAACCAATAACTAATGATAAGTATGACCCCCCAAAGCTAAATGAGAGGAAAGCAGGAAATTGGAAGAGGAAGTTAACACAATTGCAAGGATAGTTAAAAATGTCGGATGGGACCGTGGCAGTTCAGGGTGTGACTCCATGGGTTAGTTGGGTCCGTTGAGAAGTAGGTGAGCTTAAATAGCAACCGTAATTGTTGACTGTTGGTGTATATTTCTAGTAGACTTGTGATCCACGTTCAGGCTCCAGGCCCTGCAGCCCTGAACCTGGTCCCAAAAATGACACGTCACAAGTAGGTTTCTGATCACAGTCTGTTTAAACATAGTCCGCCGAAGTCCACATAGGGAAGAGTTATGGACGGATGGGTGGATCAAACAAACACAAGAGTAACAAAAGAAACCAAAAGTCAACTTTGACTAAATATACATCTGTAACGTCCATAAAGTAACCAACATACTTATTTTAAGCCAAAACCATGTTTTTGCTGAACCTAACCAAGTAGTTTTGTTGCTTTTTTGTTTTGTTTTACTTCCATCCACAACGCTAACCACATCTTTATAAGTGCAAGCACATCCTGAAGGAAATACATTTCCCTTTACAACCTTAATGAGAGGGCCGCTTCGATGTGGGAACGTCATTATGTTTGAGACCAGGCGGTTTGAGCCACGTTCTGGCAGAATAATTCTCCAACTGGGTTTTAATGGAATGCTTATTGGTACTAACAGAGAAAACTGCTCAGTGGAGTTGTGCTAACATGGTAGCCTGATATAATAGATACACAATGTGAATATGTGGCATATCCAAATTGAGATCATTATGGAATATACTTCATGTACAATCAACGATTATACATCCAGCTCCTTTTTTAATTTTTGTTTTTTCGTAAATCTCATCTGCTCCTACTTTGATCACAGCCACCTGACGTGCTTTCTAAACATTCCAACATTCCCAGTGTTATAATAGTGGTTGTGTGTGGATGGCAGGAGAAGAGGAGAGTCCAGTTAATCCAGTCTGTTTCCGTCTTCCGCGGCCAACAATCCCTTGTGGTGTGATTGCAGTCAGCTGATAGTTATGTACACAGGGCTAATTGAGCTTTGGTTTGTCTTGTCGGGTTAAAGCGAGTGTTTGATCTCCACTAAGCCTCTGGCCACGGCCACGGCTCGCTCCAGAGGAGATGGAGCCTCTCGGTTGGCAGGACCAGAGGGATGACTGAGCTGTGTGGTGCGCTGCAAACACAGAGAGGAAGGCAAGGTCAAACACAGAGAGGAAGGCAAGGTCAAATACAGAGATGTAGGCCAAGTCAAAGACAGAGAGGTAGGCAAGGTTAAAGACAGAGAGGTAGGAAAGGTTAAAGACAGAGAGGTAGGAAAGGTCAAAGACAGAGAGGAAAAAGCAAAGTTCTAATGCAAAGAAATGCTTTAGGAAATTAAAATACAGATTTACACAAAATAATACACATACGGTTTTGGTGGATTCATGAGCTGCCATACATTTAATAAAGGAAATCAATCAATAAATCAAATGCACAGAAAAGGGAGAGTGGCTAAAGCTGGCGTACATTAAATACAATCAAGACATTGGTATCCTAATAGCAACCAAACGCAGCATGAGTATTCATCGAGGTACTACTTGCTGGCTACTTCCACGTAAGGGACGTACTGGGTTTAGACTTCACTTGAGAAACATTTAATAAGACAAATATGTACACAAACACTCCTCCGTGAATCGCCACCTTAACGTGGTGGAGGAGTTTGAGTGGCTCAGTGATCCTGGGAGCTATGTTGTCTGGGGCGTCAGCCCCTGGTCGGGTCTCCCAAGGCAAACAGGTCTTGGGGGAGAGCCCAGACTAAGAGCGGTTCAAAAAACCCCGATGAATTACGGCCCACGGATTGTAGCAACCTCGCCCGGACAAGGGAAACCGGGGCACCCTCCCGGAGCCAGACCCAGGAGGGGAGCTCGTCAGCGAGCGTCTGGTGGCCGGGCTTTCGCCCATGGGGCCCGGTCGGGCTCAGCCCGAAAAAAGATCATGGACCAGCAACCCTGTGGACTCACCACCCGCAGGGGGAAGCATCGGGGTCGGGTGCTATGTAGACCGGGCAGCGGGCCAGGCAGGAGACCTGGGCGAGCCGATCGCCGGCAGCATAGACTAGCTCTAGGGACGTGGAACGTCACCTCGCTAGCGGGGAAAGAGCCGGAGCTGGTGCAGGAGGTGGAGCGGTACCAGCTAGATATAGTTGGGCTCACCTCCACGCACAGTACGGGCTCTGGAACCAAGCTCCTGGAGAAGGGTTGGACTTTGTCCTTTTCTGGAGTTGCCCAGGGTGAGAGGCGCCGGGCGGGAGTGGGGATACTCACGAGCCCCCGGCTGAGCGCCGCTATGTTGGAGTTTTCCCCGGAGAACGAGAGGGTCGCCTCCCTGCGCCTACGGGTTGCGGGGAGTAAGGCTCTGACTGTTGTTTGTGCTTATGCACCGAACAGCATTTCAGAGTATCCGGCCTTCTTGGAGTCGGTGGGAGGGGTCCTGGAAAGGGCCCCGCCTGCCGACTCCATAGTTCTCCTGGGAGACTTCAACACTCACGTGGGCAATGACAGAGAAACCTGGCGGGGCGTGATTGGGAGGAACGGCTTGCCCGATCTGAACCCGAACGGTGCTTTGTTGTTGGACTTCTGTGCTAGCCACAGTTTGTCCATAACAAACACCATGTTCGAGCATAAGGTGGCTCATAAGTGTACCTGGTACCAGAACACCTTAGGCCGGAGATCAATGATCGACTTTGTAGTCGTATCATCTGATCTGCGGCCGTATGTCTTGGACACTCGGGTGAAGAGAGGAGCAGAGCTGTCAACTGATCACCATCTGGTGGTGAGTTGGATCAGATGGCGGGGGAGTCGGCTAGAAAGACCTGGCAAGCCCAAACGTGTAGTGAGGGTGAACTGGGAACGTCTGGCAGAGGATCCTGTCCGGGAGGTCTTCAACTCCCACCTCCGGAAGAGCTTCTCACAGATCCCGAGGGAGGCTGGGGACATGGAATCCGAGTGGACCATGTTCAAAGCCTCTATTGTGGACGCGGCCGTTAGGAGCTGTGGTCGGAAGGTCATCGGTGCCTGTCGTGGCGGCAACCCGAGAACGGGTGAGGGAAGCCGTCAAACTGAAGAAGGAGGCCTTTCGAGCCTGGCTGGCCCAGGGGTCTCCTGAAGCAGCTGACAGGTACCGGCAAGCCAGAAGGGCTGCAGCTGCGAAGGTCGCGGATGCTAAAACTCGGGCATGGGAGGAGTTCGGGGAGGCCATGGAGAAGGACTTTCGGTTGGCCTCAAGGAAGTTCTGGCAAACCATCCGACGGCTCAGGAAGGGATAGCAGGGCCTACCCCAGGCTGTTCTCAGCGTGGGGGGGGAACTGCTGACCCGGACTGTGGACATCGTCGGGCGGTGGAAAGAGCACTTTGAGGAACTCCTAAACCCGGCCAACATGTCCCCTGGAGAAGGGGCAGCGCCTGAAGTCCTTGGGGTGGTTGCACCCATATCCCTGGCAGAGGTCACTAAGGTAGTCAAAAAGCTCCTTGGTGGCAAGGCGCCAGGGGTGGATGAGATTCGCCCTGAGATGCTGAAGGCGCTGGACATTGTTGGGCTGTCTTGGCTGACACGCCTTTGCAGTGTCGCATGGGGGTCGGGAACAGTGCCCATGGACTGGCAGACCGGGGTGGTGGTTCCCATCTTCAAGAAGGGGGACCGGAGAGTGTGCTCGAACTATCGTGGTATCACACTGCTCAGCCTCCCGGGAAAAGCTTATGCCAGGGTGCTGGAAAGGAGGCTCCGACCGCTTGTCGAACCTCAGATTCAAGACGAACAGTGTGGATTCCGTCCCGGCCGTGGAACAGTGGACCAGCTCTTTACCCTCGCAAGACTACTGGAGGGGTCCTGGGAGTTTGCCCAACCAGTCTACATGTGCTTTGTGGACTTGGAAAAGGCTTTCGACCGGGTCCCTCGGGGGGTTTTGTGGGGGGTGCTGCGGGAGTATGGGGTGCCGGACCCGTTGGCACGGGCCATCCGGTCTCTGTACGCCTGCAGTAGGAGCTGTGTTCGTATCCTCGGTAGTAAGTCAGACACGTTCCCGGTGGGTGTTGGTCTCCGCCAGGGCTGCCCTTTATCACCGGTCCTGTTCGTGACTTTCACGGACAGGATATCTAGGCGCAGCCAGGGGGCGGAGAAGATCCGGTTCGGGAATCTCGGGATCGCATCTCTGCTGTTCGCGGATGATGTGGTCCTGTTTGCTTCCTCGGACCGTGACCTCCAGCATTCACTGGGGCGTTTTGCAGCCGAGTGTGAAGCGGCAGGGATGAGAGTTAGCACCTCCAAATCTGAGGCCATGGTGCTCTGCCGGAAACCGGTGGACTGCTCCCTCCAGGTGGGGACAAACTGCCTACCCCAAGCGAAGGAGTTCAAGTATCTCGGGGTCTTGTTCACGAGTGAGGGTAAGGTGGAGCGTGAGATCGATAGGCGGATCGGTGCGGCTGCAGCAGTAAAACAGGCGCTGTACCGGTCCGTCTTGGTGAAGAGGGAGCTGAGCCGGAAGGCGAAGCTCTCCATTTACTGGTCGGTCTACGTTCCAACCCTCACCTATGGTCACGAACTCTGGGTCGTGACCGAAAGAACGAGGTCTCGGATACAAGCGGCCGAAATGAGCTTCCTCCGTAGAGTGGCCGGGCTCAGCCTTAGAGATAGGGTAAGGAGCTCGGACATCAGGAGGGAGCTTGGAGTCGAGTTGCTGCTCCTTCGTGTCGAAAGGAGTCAGCTGAGGTGGTTCGGGCATCTAGTCAGGATGCCTCCTGGAGCCTCCCATTAGAGGTTTTCCAGGCACGTCCAACTGGTAGGAGGCCCCGGGGAAGACCGAGGACACGCTGGAGGGATTATATCTCCCGGCTGGCCTTGGAACGCCTCGGGGTCCCCCAGGATGAGCTGGAAAGTGTTGCGGGTGAGAGGGAAGCCTGGGTCGGCCTGCTGAACCTGCTGCCACCGCGACCCGACCCCGGATAAACGGTCGAAAATGGATGGATGGATGGATGTACGTGTGTTGGTCCACATGCGTTGTGTTACTTGTTATCCCCATGAGGAGATTATGATTCACAAGTCATAAACAAAAAACTGCAACTTACATAGTCCATCTCTTGATTTGAATGCCTAGCGAGCACACTACCATGTATTAATGTAAGTATTTCATTGCTGAGCAGCTGACAAACTGAACCGAGCGGCGACTCCAAGAAGCGCGTCTCCTGGTGCCGCAACACACACACACACACACACACACACACACACACACACACACACACACACACACACACACACACACACACACACACACATGCATTTATAGACAATTAGCACCACATGACAACTCCATAAAACACTTGACCAAAAGTGACATTGAAACCACCTCTGAACAGACAAACAACCGCAGGATGAAAACGCACACCGTGTGTTTTGCAGAGACTCCAGTGGGAGCATGTGAGGACACACAGAAAGGCACCGAGGCACAAAGCTGGATATCAAGGAAAGGCATGACTGTGAGCTCTTTTTTATGGAGGACTGGAAATGACTTAATTATAAATAAATAAATGCAGGAATAAATACAGGACTAAATAAATAAATGCTTAAATACATGTATAAATAAATAAATAAATAAATAAATAAATAAATACATGAATACATGAATAAATAAATGTTTAAATAAATGTATAAATAAATACAGGAATAAATAAATAAATGCTTAAATAAATGTATAAATAAATAAATACAGGAATATATAAATATAAGTTATACCTAAACAGGACATCATTAAATAAATCTATTTCTACATTTCTGTATTTCTTCATTTATTTATGCCTGTATTTCTGTGTCCAAAAGTATTTCTTCATTTATTTATTTCTGTATTTCTGTGTCCTTGTATGCAAATGAGCTGGGGCGGTCCGAACCTCATTGTTAAACAGGATTGGTCAAGTAGGGAAGCAAGACAGAAGCAACCGATCCCTTCACATGGCCCCTGTAGATGAAGTCAAAAAGCTGTCTAGGCTAGGGTGACCATATCCATAACACCAAAAAGGAGGACACTATGCGGTATTTTGTGAGGCTGTGAATAATTGCATAGGAGGGGTGCAGTTTGATTTTATTAAGTGTGAAGAGAGATGGAGCCCTTTTTACTGTAATTGATCTCCTTGGAGCATACCCTGCTTTATTCAATTCAATTCAGTTTATTTTATATAGCCCAACATCACAAATACAAGTTTGCCTCGGAGGGCTTTACAATCTGTACACATAACATCCCTGTCCCGGGACCTCACATCGGATCAGGAAAAACTCCCCTAAAAAGATAGTAAAAACCCTTTCACAGGGAAAAAAGGGAAGAAACCTGAGGGAGAGCAACAGAGGAGGATCCCTCTCCCCGGATGGACAGAAGCAATAGATGTCATGTGGCCAGAATGAATAGCGTAGTTACAGCACATTCAATGAATATGACAGAAATTATTCATATAATGAGTATTAGGCATGGTCCATGATCCTGATAATCCATGAAGCAGAAGGCGGTAGAGAGGAGGGGGGCATCAGAAGGGCCATGGCAGCAGGTAGGACCGGTTCCAGGCCGGTTCCATCAGCAGGCCCATGGCAGGAGGCAGGACCGGTTCCAGGCAGCCATGGATCCATGGCAGGGGGGCGGCAGGACCCGGGGCAGGACCCGGGGAAGGACCGGTTCCAGGCAGCCATGAATCCATGGAAAAAGAAAGTAGAGTTAGTAATGTGCATTGAAGAGACAATAGTTTATCCAGATGGAGAGAAAGAAGAGGAGAGGAGGAGTGAAAGAGGAAGAGAAGAGGAGCAAAAGAGGAAGAGAAGAGGATCTCAGTGTATCCTAAGATGTCCCCCAGCAGTCTAGGCCTATAGCAGCATATCTAGGGGCTGGACCAGGGCAAACCTGAGCCAGCCCTAACTATAAGCCTGAAACAGCCCTAAGTATAAGCGCTATCAAAGAGGAAAGTCTTAAGTCTACTCTTAAATGAGGTGACCGTGTCTGCCCCCCGGACTGAAAGTGGAAGCTGATTCCACAGAAGAGGAGCATGATAACTGAAAGCTCTAGCCCCCAACCTACTTTTTAAGACTCTGGGAACCACAAGTAACCCTGCATTCAGTGAGCGTAACGCTCTAGTGGGGTAATATGGCACTATAAGCTCTTTAAGATATGATGGTGCATCACCAGCTAAGGCTTTATAGGTGAGGAGGAGGATTTTAAATATGATTCTCGATCTTACAGGAAGCCAGTGGAGAGCAGCTAATACAGGAGTAATGTGATCTCTCTTCCGAGTCCTTGTTAGTACACGAGCTGCAGCATTCTGGATCAGCTGGAGAGACCCAAGGGACTTTCCGGAGCAGCCTGATAATACGGAGTTACAGTAATCCAGTCTTGAAGTAACAAATGCGTGGATCAATGTTTCTGCATCACTTTGAGACAGGATGTGCCGGATCTTTGAGATGTTCCGTAGGTGAAAAAAGGCAGTCCTTGAGATCTGTTTCACGTGGGAGCCAAAGGATAGGTCCTGGTCAAAAATAACTCTGAGATTCCTTACGGTGGTGGTGGATGCCAGAGCGATGCCATCCAGGGAAACCATATCGTCAGATAGTTGATTTCTGAGGTGTTCTGGGAACTAATTAATATATATTTTTATTTTTTATATGTATATGTAATATATATCTTATATATATGTAATATATTATTAATATGTAATTATTAATTGTAATTAACAATGAATTAATATGTATTTTTTTATGTATTGTTATATATATATATACTTATTGTGACGGTCCCCTAGTCTGCCTGTATATTTGTCTGTCTGTCTCCTTGTCGGTCTCCTTGTCTGTCTGTCTTCTCCAGGTAACCGGTGGGGTGAGATCACCCTAATGAGAAGCACCTGCAGGAGTGGGGAGATCACCCTAATGGGAGGCACCTGGGCCTCCCATTAGGGTGAGGCCCAGGTGCCTCACCCTGCGGGGAATAAAGCTCCGCCTCGGATCTCTCTCGGGGGCTCTCTGGATAGCGGCTGTCCCTGTGTGGCCAGGCCGGCGACAGCGCTCTGTGTTGTCCCCGGGTTGCCTCAGTTTGCGGCTGTTGTGGGTTTCGCCAACCACCGTTGGTAGCTAATAAAGCCTTTTGTCTTGGAACACTGCGTCTCCCGTGCATTTTGTCGTGGTGCCTGAGCCGAGTTGTGACATGTGGGGGCTCGTCCGGGATCTTTGTTCCGTGTGAGTATTTGGTCGCGCCGTCTTACGTGCGCGTTTCATTTGGGAGGTGCAGTAGTTCGAATCTGTGTCTATAGGCTAAGTGTTGTCTGTCTGGGGTGCTTGCAGCATTTGACCTTGCAATATAATTGCAATCAATTCGGTAAAAAGTAATAAAACACCGCTGTAGTTCAAAGTAAAAGTTCAATTAAAATCTTAAGTTATGAATCTTAACCTTTCCCTCCGTTAAACTGATGTAACGTTACTGTGAATAAATAATAAACTAATAAAGATTGCTCGTTAGATCCTCAAAACAGAATTATATCTCATGTTTAACCGCTACGGAGAAATCGGAGCCAGCGGATCATTTCTAAAAGTCCTGCCGGGATCAGGCTGCTCTCGGCGGGCACCAGAGCGCTGACGGCCCGGTGCTGCGGGGCTCACGGTCCCGCGAGCAGGACCTCAACTCGTCGGCGTATCTTTTCACAGATTTGATGCTTAAACAACTAACTTCTCGCCTGAAAACATCCTAAAAGTACATGTTGTGACTCAACAACAGTAGTATTCAGAGAATGTCAACTTTCAGTTGTGAATTTCCTCATCAAGTACAGAGAAAAAGCGTATTGAGAAACGGCCGCTGGAGACATCTTAACGCTGATTGGCCAAGACTCATCAAAGATCTTCTATTATGAAGATCATGACCACTCCAATCTCAGAAACGCTGGCTGGCCAGTTCACATATTTAGATTTATTTTGCCTTAAGGTGATAAGTTTGCAGGTATGCAAAAAGGAGGACAAATACGCGTCCGCTTGATGCTGCGCCGGATGCCAGACAGGGCATTGAAAATCCGGACTTCTGCTAACTGTTAGCTAAGCTTGCCAACTTCAACAACATGTGCAAGGCAGAAGTAGTAGAGCACAACATACCAGGAGTGATCACACTCCTGTGACCAATCATGCTTTAGACAGAGGTTCGGACCGCCCCAGCTCATTTGCATAAAAGGATACAGAAATAAATAAATGAAGAAATACATGTGGACACATAAATACAGGCATAAATAAATATTGAAATACAGAAATGTAGAAATAGATTTATTTAATGATGTCCTGTATAACTTATATTTATATATTCCTGTATTTATTTATACATTTATTTAAGCATTTATTTATTTATTCCTGTATTTTATTTATTTATACATTTATTTAAGCATTTATTTATTTATTCCTGCATTTTATTTATTTATACATTTATTTAAGCATTTATTTATTTATTCCTGCATTTATTTATACTTTTATTTAAGCATTTATTTATTTATTCCTGTATTTATTCCTGCATTTATTTATTTATAATTAAGTCATTTCCGGTCCTCCATACTTTTTCTTTGAGTTTTCAAATATATCGCCCATTTCCTTCATTAGCATTTTCTAAAGAAATCCACCATGACGACATCGCTGGGTTGTCATGAGGAAGAGCAGATCCATCCAAAACCAGCACTGAGCACAGCCACCACGATGATAGCGTGGGTCAGCAGGAGAAATAAATTATCTCCTTCCTGTTGGGAGGGGCCTTCCGCCGCAGCGATCTGGCAGGTCGAGTGCAGAGAAAACATGCGAGGCGAACGTGATGATATAACAACCCAATGAGGCCCCTCCCCTTCGTTTCTCTGTTGTTTTTCCCCTTTTGTTTCTCACGTCCCATCAGGGCCTCTGTCTCTTCTCCCATGCAGAATTATTTCAAGCACTTCCTCACTGCTTCCTCTCCCTCTGTCCTTCTTCCATCCATCTTTTTCCCTTTTCGTGAGGTGTTGGGCCAAAAGCCTCCATGGAGACATCCTGCCACTTTGCCTTTGTGGTTTTCATCAATCGCATTGTAAAAACAAAAAAAGACCATCATGTAGTTGAGGAGTTTTGACTTATTACTTCAAGGATAATCATTTATGTTGCCTTACTTTCCAGCTCTTTCAAAAAGACAAATGGAGGTCGATGGTCATATCTGTGTTTACTGATCAGCTATTTCACAACACCAGGCAACGGTGGACAAAGTATTTAAACCAAATTTATACCAAGATTAGAAAGGAGACAGTAAAATCTCATAATGATATTTATCAATACGTCGATTATACAGCATATTTCATGTAAGGCTTGGCAAGCAACTCGTCTGACTTATAGAAGTTATTGTAGACGGAAATAAAGATTGAATTAGTTGCCTAATTCAACCGCTGCATGCTGTATCATTTTTAAAAAGCCTATAATGGAGAGCTGCATGAATGCATGAAAACTCTGAAATGAGTCAGCAGTTTTTGCGATTAATGTTCCCCATTAACAATTTTTTTCTCTTTGTTTTTGGCATTTAGGGCCTATTGGCCTTGTTTATAAAGAAAGTATACCCTGTTTTTGAGTGAAAATGAAATGAAACAAATTAATTATTTTGACTTTATATTATTTTGACTATTTGACTTACTGCAAAGTGGTACATGTCAAAGTTTAGTGAGGATGCTGTTTTTGAATCATTTAAATTTTTCTAATGGCAGCAAATAATCACACCTGTTGTCCTCTGGGCTCAAAAATGACCCTGTCTGGTTTGGCTGTTATTTAAAGAATATAAAGTGGATACATCCCCCAATTCTGTGTTACACCTAAATAACAACTTCATTCAAACACATTGACAGCATTTCTTTATTCCATTTTAAATGTAAGGCCATTAAGACCTCATTTGCATTAACCTTTACCTTGTTTATGAGTAAAAAATAAATTTTATTATCAATTATTCTGACTGTAGTTAACGATCAGAGTCTTGTGTGTTTGATAGATCGTCACAGACTGGTATATGACTAAATTTAGTGAGGATGCTGTTTTTAAAACACTTTAATTTTACCCTGTTTTTGAGTGAAAATGAAATTAAACAAATTAATTTTTTTGACTTTATATTATTTTGACTATTTGACTTACTGCAAAGTGGTACATGTCAAAGTTTAGTGAGGATGCTGTTTTTGAATCATTTACATTTTTCTAATGTCAGTAAATAATCCCACCTGTTGTCCTGTGGGGTAAAAAATGACCCCGTCTGGTTTGACTGTTATTTAATAGATTTTAACGTTTTGTTCTACAACATCAAACTCATCTTGTTGTGTAGAAGTCCCTGGTGGTCAGTAGAGATAATGCAGCTTTAAACACATGAAGCATAGACTTCTATACAACCAGAGGAGTCGCCCCCTGGTGGACAGTAGAGAGAATGCAGCTTTAACACATGAAGCATAGACTTCTATACAACCAGAGGAGTCGCCCCCTGGTGATCAGTAGAGAGAATGCAGCGTTAACACATGAAGCATAGACTTCTACACCACCAGATGAGTTGCCCCCTGGTGGTCAGTAGAGAGAATACAGCTTTAAGCATATACTTCTATACAACCAGAGGAGTCGCCCCCTGGTGGACAGTAGAGAGAATGCAGCTTTAACACATGAAGCATAGACTTCTTTACAACCAGAGGAGTCGCCCCCTGACAGACAGTAGAGAGAATGCAGATTTTAAGACACTACAGCATCGGCTTCACTGTTGGACCAAAAGTGTCACGCTGAGAATCTTTGGCCAGTTACCTTCTCCGAGACACTGAGACTCAAATGATTTAGGTCTTTCATTCTTTAAAATTGTGTCCCTAAAATACGTTTAGACTCATGTGCATCACCCTGTGATCAACCGACAAATCTCTTTGCTGACATGAATCATCAGCTTCTCATTTTGTATATATGTTTTTGGACATATGACCATGACATCTGATCATATGAGCATGATTCCAGAGCACGAGCTCTTGTTATTCAAAGCCTGTATTTATACTGTATCAACGTCTTGAGTAAACTCTCAAGGTCTTAAGCCCCTAATACGTAAGTTGATCATCCTTTTCATGTGTGTTCCCAACACAGATTCAGTATGTTGGGGGTTCACTTCCTCTTCTCAGTACCTGACAGCTGGTTATTTCAACAACCTCAAACACCTTAAAGATACAACAGGAAACATGAAATCCAATATAATGTCAATACAATTATGCAGTTAATTATTATCTACTGCTCATTCCTAATAATTGGTGATCCAATAGTACACACAAGACAGGATTGGGAAGAGACAGACTCATTATTAGTAACAAGTTTTTCATGCGGCCCAGTATCATCTTAATGGTGAAGGGTCTAGTATTTGATGGTGTAGCGCTTCTGATCGTCTCAGAATGTGCTTTTAATAGTTGCATATCTTAACCACAATCTCCCCCTTACTTTTACAGGGGTTTGTGTTGTTGTCATTGAACAGGTTTGCACAACGAAATGCTTATTGCAGTCACAACAAAACACACAACAAAAGCATCATAGGTGGAGGATGAATAGTAAGTCTCATAATCGGAGGAAAGAAGCTGCTCTGAAGTCTGGTGGTAGGCCGCTGATGCTTCAGAGGGCATCGGGGAAAACAGGTTGTGGCTGGAGTGTCTTTTAATATCCTGTGAGCTCTTTGCAGGCACCTCTTGTCGTCAATATCACTGATGCTCGCTAGATGGGTACCGATGATGTTCTGCGCGGTTTGAGCCCCCTGTAGAGCCTCCTTTTCCTGGACAGGAACTTCCTATAGAAATACAGCATTTATGAGCTTTGTTTACCAGGATGAAGATGTGTGATGCTGATTCCAGGACCTCTAAGCTGGTACCTTGCTCCACCTCAGCTCCATTGATGGGACAGGTGTGTTCTAATGACGCTGATTCGGCTGTTCTCTGAGCATCCCTCTGCCAGACGCTTGATCTCACGTGTGATCGGCCGATCACGGCAGTGACCAGATGTTGTGGAACGAAAGAATTAAAAAAGTGCACTCCTGGATGTACAATTATTTTTGCAGAAATGTCTAATATCAACCTTCTTGTCTGGCGATGGGGTCGTTTTATGGGATTTGTTGACAACTACTGAAATATAAAGTAACACCAGACAGGCCCACGCCTTTTAATACAACATGCTCAGTGTTTGTGATGAACATGTATACAGCAACGAGCAACACGTCCAGGAGATTGTGATTATGTGAACATTTGATAATAATTTAGATGAAAACACCATAAAATAAGAGAAGAGAAAAACAGGTAAAACCACCAGAAAGGCATTGAGGACCCCAATATAATATCTTTCAGATGGTTTCATCAGTAGCTCTTTCTATGATGCCACCTCTTGTATTTTTTTTTTTAATATGTATTATAATTATCATAGTTGTAATACAATAATACAATACAATAGTCTTAATACAATAACTCCAATTCCATAGAACAGTGATTATAATGCTTTATAAAAAGTATTGTACTTTATTACATGATGGGAATTATATATTACATGATGGGAATTGTAATACACTATTTTCCAGTGAGTGATCATGAACTAGGAAGTATTATGACACTTGACCTTAAAACCCATTATACAATGCTTGATAGTGTGTTATGATTAAGCTTTATGGGATAAATATGAGTGCTTATAACTGATTATACAAGCAGATTATAAGTATGTTTACAATGCATCATAGACATGTTTCAGAGAAGCTAAACAGACCTCCAGAAGTATCTGCAGTGTTTCTGTGGCTCGTGAGAAAGCTGTTCACCGACTGTCTGCATCCACAACTCTGACGGCGCAAAGATCATGTGGAAGAAATGAGAGAAATCAGAAGGCTCCAAAACCCTGTAAATCACGGAGAAAAATAAATGAAAGCCAAATTATGACAATTGAATCCCGCCAAATTTGAAGGCAGCGTGAGATTTGCTCTCTTCCTGTTTTTTTGTGAGATCAAAACCTCTCTTGATTTTTCACTTAAAGCCTCGTGGAGTGTTTGAGCAGGTGTGTGTGTGTGTGTGTGTGTGCAGGATGGTTTTGCCAGCTTGAGAAACAAGAGGAAGCGTTGTACAAGCATGCAGTTGCACTTCCTGACCCTGATTCCCGCCGCTGTTCATCTGCAACTGAATGCAGAGATCGTAAGACATTAAAAAGTAAAAGAATCTCGACCTCCAAACGTGATCCATACGTGGTGGTCAACAGTGTTTTATTCTTGTTTTTTTAGCTCCAATCTCCAAGTTGGACGATGGATGTTTAAAGTGTTGTGATGATTGTTTGATGTAAATGGTTCATGTTTTTACAACTGATGACTACATTTTAGATTGAATGGACTAGGTAGTAGAGGTGAAATGCTGCCCCCTATTGGTTTGGAGCAGGTGTGCGGGTTATTCCAAATGGAGTGTTTTCCTAAGACGTTTTCTTTTGGACATGTATTCAGCGCTTTCACAATATGCGTCTCAATGGGGCTCTTCCACCAGCTCTGTGCGGTGAACACAAACCAACCAGCCAATAGTTTGCAAGGATGGAGGAGAGACGCCCAAAAGAAACACCCACATTTAAGGTCGGAAAGAGAAACACAGCATTTAAACATTGTGAAGGACTTGGATAGCAACAGGTTTTTGATATGCGCAAATATCAAATATAGATAAATAAATATAACGCCGACCTTTTCAAGAAGGTTGTTGAGTAACAACCTTCTTCCGCGTCCAACAAGTCTGTCCCCGGTGGAAAACTATCACTTTTCCATATTTTGACATGATAAGCGACATGTCGGGGCATCGATTCCCTGGAGTCCCAAGTAGACACCATACTTGGGACTCACTAGCCCTGGTTAAGAGAATGCTGCGAGCTCCTCAGATGGACCAGAATGTGCCGGTAAGAGTTGAGGGAAAAGAAGATGAAGTGATTTATAGCGGGTAGCCGCTCCACATCCACATCACAGGGTTGTTTGTTTGTTACACGGCTGCATGTAAACGGGTATATTACTGGAAAATTACTCTTCTTTTGCCATGTAAACAGATTATTAGGAATACTGTCTTTTCAAGAATGAGTACAAAAAGCATTGAATAGTAACACCTGTGAATACTAACATTTGTGCAGTGAGCTGAACGCTGGGAGGTATCCAAACTACGCCCCGCGGCCCTGATGCCTGATTTTAAAAGGTCAAGAGCCATTTTGCCTGTTTGATGTATGTTGGACCTCCCACCACTGGGTGGCGTAAGGCCGACTTCAACTGAGTCGGCCCTATATAATCAGGAGTGGCATTAGGGTCAGGTGTTGCTCGTTTTGGGAAGCAAACAGTTTTTTGACCGTTTTACGTGACAGTATTGGTAACAGAGAGAGGCAAATGGTTATGGTTTATTTTATGATTTGAATATACGCACCTAAGTTCTGCCGATGAGGTTATTACTTTGTTTTACAAGAATAAACATGATGGACGTTACAACTGGACATTGTCATTACTGAAACGCGTCAGGAATAATCACCAAGCGAGCAGCCAAGTAGTGCCTTAGGGTTGAATAGGGAACAGGGGCACTACAGTCATAAAGGTACTAAAATATGGCAATGTGAAAACTATGCATTTGCTATTTTGCTACGACCCTCAATCCAAAAAGATAGTCCGCCCTTGAAGTCTACTTCCAGTTATTCAACACACACACTTCACACATTCACACACACTTTGAGAAGTAACACCACACAGAGTGACCACAGCGGCACGACAGTGGTAACGGACACATCGCGGTGCCCAGTGCTTCCAGCTGCAGGACCCATCAGGGACCACTGGAGCCAGGTCCCTGCTGGTCACACATGGGAACAACATGCGCTGGCAAATTGAGATTGAGAAACTATTTCCTGTCTGTTTTCAGACTAGTTGAAAGAAAAGATCAAGAATACACACTTAGTTGTTTATTTTACTACTTTGACTATAAGCATCTGTATATATTTAAAACAACATTACACAGCATAATAAAATATACATAAAAAACAATAAAAAAAACACAGTAAAACAAATAGATTAAACAAATAAATAAAAACAGATAAAATGCAGGCCATAGAGCATGCATTTAACCAAATGTCAGTGTAAACAGGTAAGTCTTTTCTAAATGACATCACAGAATCAGCTAACTGTAGGGGTGCAGGCAGAGCGTTAGCTTAGGAGCTACTGCCTCAAAAGCTCAGTCACCAAGTGTCTTAAAGCGAGTGAGTGGGACAGACAGAAGGTTTCACTGGTTGGACCTGAGGTTGCGGGCTGTTGGATAAGGGTGAAGTAGTTCAGCCACATAAGAAGGAGTCTGGCCGTTTAATGCTCTGTATGTGAGGCTGAGGATTTTAAAGTGGATCCTATGCTCTAGGGCAGACCTGGGCATCTTACGGCCCGCGGGCCCCAGTCTGGCCCGCGTGAGGTCAAT
The DNA here is from genome assembly GCA_038501785.1 of Myoxocephalus aenaeus. Classification (NCBI taxonomy): domain Eukaryota; kingdom Metazoa; phylum Chordata; class Actinopteri; order Perciformes; family Cottidae; genus Myoxocephalus; species Myoxocephalus aenaeus. The sequence goes on along the minus strand of JBAMJR010000076.1, from coordinate 4,572,107 downwards.
CAGAAATGAAAAATAAATAAATAAGGTCCACGCTATGAATGCAATACAAACGGCACTGCTTTTACTTTGACGACGATTTATTTATGTGTGCGTGCACATGCGCGCTTACGCAGCCTCACGACGGGCAGCGTTGCCGACTTGGAGACTGAAGTGAAACCGTATTGTTATGCAGTTTCTGTTCTCAGCAAGCAGCGAGTGCTGCCGCTAGACCCCCGCCTCCCAAGGAGCCTCGCGCTGCAGTCTCCGCCTCCAGATTGAAAAATAATCGCGCCGCGGATCTGACCTGCGGTCTGATCCACTATGGCAGAGCACTTTAAGTCAGTATCACTTCTGGATCTTTATTCTTCTCTCAAAGAGGAGAACTTTCCTCACATGAGGAGGCCTGCTCAGAAGATGTTGGTTCTCTTTGGCTCTACCTACATGAGAACATTCTAGTGATGAAGTTCAACAGATCAGATCCTCTCTCACTGATACCTGTCAGCTGTCACATCTCCACCTCATTCAACCAGACTTCATGCACTTGTTCAAGCCAACACAGACTGGACTTTTCTCACCAAGTAAGAACAACTGAACTGGAAAACATCAAAAGCACTTATTGCTTTTGTTTAAAGTTAATAAATTGCTGGTCTTTAACATACATATTTAAGGTAAGGTTTAAAAAAAATTAATTAATTTTTTTTACTTATTTTCATAGCCTTATTGTAACATGTATTCTTACCAGTAGCAGCTCAAAACCATATAATTTACAGTTTTTTAATAAAGTAATAACATTAATATTGAGTTAATTGAATTAAGTTCAGACTATTGGTTCGGCCCTCCACAACGGTCCAAATTTCTCATGTGGCCCCTTGGGAAAATTAATTGCCCACCCCTGCTCTAGGGGGAGCCAGTGAAGAGACCTAAGGATGGGGGTGATATGAGACCGTCTATTTGTCCTCGTCAGTAAAATGGCAGCATCATTTTGGATTACCTGCAACCGGTTAATCGCAGATTTACTGAGGAGGAAGAGGAGGAAGAGGAGGAGGAGGAATGAAGGGAGTCAAAAAAGCTCACCACGTCAGGGAGGTTTGACAGTAAAGGGCTCCAGAGAGACAGGAGTCCAGGCTCAGGAGGAGTCCAGGCTCAGGAGGAGTCAGACTCAGGAGGAGTCAGACTCAGGAGGAGTCCAGGCTCAGGAGGAGTAAGACTCAGGAGGAGTCCAAGCTCAGGAGGAGTCCAGACTCAGGAGGACGCAGACTCGGGAGGAGTCAGACTCGGGAGGAGTCAGACTCAGGAGGAGTCCAAGCTCAGGAGGAGTCAGACTCAGGAGGGCTCAGGAGGACTCAGGCTCAGGAGGAGTCAGACTCAGGAAGAGTCCAAGCTCCGGAGGAGTCAGACTCAGGCTCAGGAGGAGTGCAGCAACACTGACTCTCATCTATCAGACTTGCACAAGAACAACAATGTGGTCTCACAGTAATGCCTCCATCATTTCCCAGCAGTGTCGAGGTTCATTAAAATCTCCTCGGTTGTGTCCTGAAGATCAAACTCAGCATCTGGTCGGAGAGACGGAGGAGACGCATTCCAACAAGCTTAATAATCCTAGACTGGAGTTTACAAAATAAAAGTAACAACCACAATCATGACTGTAATCATTATCAGAATCTCACATGGAGCCCAGACGGGGAATTGCTTAATATTTCAGTTTAACTTTACTGTCAAACATAACTGTCTTCTGGGAAACATCTTAAGTGCTGTATTGTACATTTGCAGGGAATATTACCAGAAGCACACAGTATTAAAGATGATTAACTCGTATGTAAAGTCAGTTACACACTCCTTCGCTGTGCAGACGGTGTGCCTCTTAATTCAGTGAGTTTCTCTGGCCTTCTTCTGCTGACGCTGGGTTGTATAGAAAGCGGGGTGCGTCTCATGCAGAGACTTAAGGGTGTTGAGGAGCGAAGCCGCGCCCCTTTCCGGTTGACCACCAGGGGACCTTTTGGTCAGACAGGAATATGTAGTATGTATGTAATATAGTGGTCCAGGGCGAGTAGGGATGGTATTGTGAGGATCTTAATGCTACTTCAGTTCCTTACCGATATCGGTGCTTTTTGATTACATCAGCAGACAATTTTTTTGTGCCTTGAATTACACTCAATTTAAAAGATAATATTGCAAGTCAAGAAAGTTGCAATTTGTTGTAAAATTGTTGAAGAACCAGGCCATGAAAATACGTAATTATAAACGTGAGGTCTCTCTGAAGCTGCAACGCGATCGTTTCAGGACGTCGCTGATAACGAGCATACGGTAAAATACCGTTACGTGCCTAGCCAAGATGAAGGCCGTGAAAAAGTGTGACTTTCTTGACGTGTTAAATTATCTTCTAAACTAAAAAATAAATATGTAATTTATGGCACAATTTAAAGGGGATCAAATGAATATATGTGTCTTTCGTCATTGACTATCGTCCACATTTGTCCAACATGGAATACCGGAAGGGGCGGGGCTTTGCCTTTCTACCAGACGCTGAGGGCCGTGACTAAACGTTGGTACCTGACGACTGGCTGGATTATTGTTATGATGTTGGTCTTGGGTGTCCGGTCTTATTGTGAAGTCCTTATCTTGTGTGTCCTCTGTGTTCCTGCACTTCCTCCCCTGTGATTGTCCGTGATTGTCTGTCTGCCCTGTTCCCTGATTGTGTATTCCTTTCACCTGTGGCTGCCCTCAGTGTTTTCCACCTGTTCCTCGTTACCCTCCTCTTGTATTTAAACCCTGTCTGTCTCCTGTCCCCTTGTCGGATTGTACTGTTTTTCCCCCCCGTCTGTTACCCCGTAAACTGTCTCGTCGTGAGTAGTCTTGTCCCTGTCTTTTGGAGTCCTGTTTTGTTTGTCCCGTTTTGAAGCCTGTCCTAAGTTTTGTTTATTAGAATAAATTTACTTTCAACTGTTGCTCGTGCGTTTGGGTCCTCTCCTTACCCCCCTCACCTGACAATTATATGTTGTAATCTGGGAAACCAATTTTCACGAGTGATGTCGTGTTTTGGCACTAAATACTCTGATCCGTCACTCCATCCAGAAAGATGCCCTGCCCTCCTCGCGGACTCTCCCAAAAACGCCTTGCGCTGTTGCCGCTGACGTCCGTCTTTTCCTGCCATGAAAACCCAGATTGTATTGAGATGAAGAGGGAACTTGGGAGGATCCGAAAAGAGGAAAGGCTTGATATGATTATTGAAACAATTATGAAGGTTAAGATATTTCTATTACAAGTTATTTTTCTCTTTTTTACAGTAAAAGAGGATTCTCTTGCATCCCCATTTCCTTTGGTCATTACAAACCCACACAAGCACACACTAGTTCTTGTGTGTTCTGAGGTGATTACTCTCGACACGGCCCCTGAGCTTGTAAACTGCTTTGTGTTTTTTTTTAAAGGATAATATTAACTCTTCAGAGAGGGCCTCCATTACGCACACTGTCCTCGCCATGTGGTCTGAGGTCCTTGAGAACCGGTTTAGAGCCGCCTGTTACTTAAAGGTGGAGTTGCAGGATCAGTGAGGTTGGCAGTAACGAAGGAAGTATATTGTGTAACATCATCATATCAGAGCTGGATCATCGAGGAGACAGTGCATGATACTCGCAGTATGACAGCTGTGGCATTAAATTAGAGGGGAAGTACGATTTATTACAACTTAGATCATATTTTTAGAGGTAGCTATCGGCTATGATGACATCGTGCTGGCTGACGTAATGGGTGGGATCTTGGGATGCGACCATATTGCTAAAAATAGGCTACGAGGGAAGAAACAAGCCGTCACACCTATAAAATAGATATACAAATAGAAAATGTACAGGTGCAATATAGCTTAAAAGCAGCACACATTATCTAAAGTACTTGATCTTGAGGTGAAACTGTGATACACTGATTGATTTTGTGTGTTTTTCATAAAACATTAAAAACCCTTGCTGACACTTCCGCATCAGTTCCTCTCTCCGGTAACGGCTGCCGGCTCTGATCCTCCAGAGATCCGGAGGAAGACTCAGTGATCCTGGATCTCCTGTAGAGACAGCTGCTGGATTACCTGAGCAGACGTTCCCTCAAAGAGAGCTGACATGTATCGTCCCTTTGTGCGTCGCATAATAATAATACATTTTATTTGGAGGCGCCTTTCAAGGCACCCAAGGTCGCCTTACAATAAAATAATACAGGGTAAAAGCATGAAAGATAGAAACAACAGTAAAACAGAGCATCAACATAAGAACAAGTGAAGTGCACAGGGACCAGTTATAAAGTGTATGCCAGTTTGAACAGGCGAGTTTTGAGTTGAGCGCATGAGTCCCGTTGGCCTCAATAGCCCCCTGAAGTGAAACAGAACCATGGACCCTCAAAGCCTCAGGCTGCTTATGGCAACACTTCCTCTATCAGTGTGTATTTGCTCCTTTTGGCCTTGGTCCTCCTCCTCCTCCCAGCAGGACATGATGTTGTGTAGCAGGACAGGGTGGCGCTTGTGATTCTGATCCCGATACACTCTACGTTTCCACTTCCTGTGCTGCTGCTGGTCGATGCTTCTTCCCACCGGCTGACAGCGCCACTGTCAACTGAACATTTTGGACATTTAAGGACTTCTACTTTTTCAAATGTAATTTTGACCGTGTACACAATATAACTCATGATCTCACTAATATACGGGGATGGCCTTCTCCGAGCACATTCAAGCTTCCATGGGAATGACTTCATGACCTGGGATGCTGGAACCGGAGTTGAACAGAGCACAATGCCTTTCATATGTCTCCGGAGAGCTTACAGGGAGAGTCATCTGAACAATGCTGCTTCCTCAGCACTGAGAGGAGGAGAATACCACTGGGTGGGCCAAGAATTCGGGTCGGGGGCGGAGGGGTACTTCCCCAGCATTAAGAACTGCTGAGAGAGGATATGTTGAAGGGGTTGAGTTTCTACTGCTGTGAAAGGCATGACTCTGGTTCCTCGTGGAGAATGGAGCATTGCTGGACTCCAAACAGAGAGAAAGGCCGTTGTTGGATGTAATGAGCTTCTACTGTTATCACAACAATCACCACGTAAGGGTTTCTCCAGAGAGCCAAACTGGAAGTGATTGTTGACGAGGTGACAACTTCACTGGATGTCCCTCTTTGCCTCGTCTCCCACCCAGAGACAGAGACAGAGAGAGACAGAGAGAGAGACAGAGATTTATGATTTTTCAATGCATTACAGGATGACACAACCAAACACTATCATCTCAACAGTTCAGACCTGAAGATAAATAAATAAATAAAACAAACCGAACAGGGCCCTATTTTTCGTACCTGGCTTACTGAGTTAGCGGGCTAATTGTCAGGATAAGATGACGTAGGTCAGGCTTATTCAGTTTCTCGAAGCAAGCTTAGATAAATCACCATAGCAACACAGCCAAAAATGTAAACCTGCTCCCGGGCAGGCTTACTGAAATTCACTGGATAAGCTGGCCACTCCCACCGGACAAAAAAGGCAGCTCACTTCCTCATTGATGAAGGAGCGATATTAGTTATATTAGTTTTATTGTGAGAGAGTTCTTTGAGATCGCCAAGATCCGTTCTCACATCATCATGACTTCCTGTACGCGGCGCTATAGATTCTGCCTTCAAGGAATCATTTATTTATGAGAGCTTCTCGAGCCGCGGACACTGATCACCACACGGCGCAGCCGATCGCCCGTCTCACAAACAGAGACTCTCACCCGCTGCATGCCGCGCTGTTCTTAAGTTTATTTAGCGCTTAAGAAACTTATGGATGTGTTGAAAGCACTCATAATTATATGACAGTGTTATTAGTACACCATACATATCATTATTGTAGAACATGATTAAGGTGATCATGATAAGAATACAGAGAATCACACACAATGTCTTTTCACTGCTTCAATTGATTGAATTTCTGATTATGAATAATACATATATACTGATCCGCCCATACACATATTCAAACTCCTAGTTATATAGAAATATACACATACATGTATATACATATAGTACATGATTCATACGCGCATACAGTACATATATCCTCATAAGTATATATTTATTCGTAAATATAATCTGATTGATCTGGGTGATGAAGCACTTAAAATTTGCGGATACATTTTCCCAACACTGACATTTAACTTGTCTGATATATTTGCGGCGCTTATGTCTCGCAGCAGGGGCGGAGTTAAGCTGCGTTCACGGCAACAATGTTACAAAAACGTTGGAATATTCACAACGCGTTTGCTGTGAATGATTAAGGTATTGACTTCCTCATATGTCTTCATGATCATCTCCTGCTTCTCATCGGAGAAATAAAAAGAGGTTCCTCTGAGTTTATTTGCTATTGTACTGTTAGAACATCGTGGTGTCAGTGCTCGATTATTATCCCTTCTGAAGAGGAACGGGCACGCGCATTTATCTATAGGATTGACGTCTGGCTAGAATTAACGAGACCGTTTCAGCGCGGATCAGCCGTGAAGAAACCCAGATAGCCTGATGTCAATCATCTCGCTAATTTAAGATGGAGATTAGGACATTTGCCTGACTTTGTTTAGCCAGGTACGAAAAATAGGGCCCAGGGCTGCCCTAGATGGAGTTTACCACCCGATTCAGAGAAGACCGGACCTGGCGCGATGGGGCTGTTACCGGCCTCACACCGACCCTCTTCGCTTGTCGCTACTGAGGGAATCCTTCTTAGTTTCTTTTCCTCCGCAGAACTTAGACATTCAAATATGCTTAAATTCAGTGGGAAAGCAAGAAAACAAAAACAATAACACAAACATACGTTGGTTATAAACGTATTTGTAATATGTCAAACACAAACGTAATCCGGGAGAAATTAAGTTTCTAGTCAAACGTAATTGAGAATGCGTTTTGTAGACGGAGCCTCTGACCCGGTGGGCGGGGCCTCACCTCCTTGCAGAGCAGCGACCTCCGCCGTCTCACTATTCAGCGGAGCCCCGGTGTTTGTACGCTCCTCCGCCAGTGTGGCCCCCGGCTCAGGATGCCCTTCGGCCGGTCTGCGCGGACAACCGGCCCACTTGTGCCCCACACCCCCACACTCAAAACACTTGACGCTACCCGTGCTAGCATACACCATGTAGTGGCACTCCCCGTGTTTCACCCTAAACGAGACCTCAAGCGTCTGAGACGGACAGGTGAGGAACATGAACAGCGAGTTCAGCGAGCCGCCGCTCGATATTAACTCCGCCACATAGCGCTCCTCTTTTAAAAACATCACCACCCCTCGGTTCATCCTGGAGGCATAGCATAGGTTAGCCGCGTGTCCCACACGGTCGCCCACAGCCAGGAGAACCGCCTCTACCGGGACACACGGGTCGGGCTGTACCCAAACTCCATGCCTCAAAGACAGGGACGGCGTCTCAGAGGACGCCATCCCTGACAAGAAACACGGTTTTCTGTCTGCAAAAAAAAATAAAAAATGCACAGACAAACAACCAAAAAACACAACAACTCAATCACACGATGAACTATGAAAGAAAAAGGAAGAAACGTTTGAGAAAAATCATCAAACATTTAGCGCCACTCACACACAGAGAGAGAGAGAGAGAGAGAGAGAGAGAGAGAGAGAGAGAGAGAGACTACACTGGAAGGGAGAAACTGGAAGTCAAAGCAGACTGGAATACTACCTGACAGATTATCTCTTCTCGGTCAGAGACCGAAAGCAGAGGCAGATCCTGACCAGGTACAGGCTCAGAGACCAGGTACAGGCTCAGTAACCACCACCTGGCCATTGAAAAAGGTAGACAAAAACAATCCTGGCTGCCAAAAGAAAATAGAATATGTGGCCACTGTTTGACAGGTGAGGTCAAGACGGAGATGAACTTCTGATATATACACAGATAGAGAAACCTATATAAACCAGATCAGCTCCAAAGTCTCTGGTTTCAGAGAATTGGACGACAGCTCCAAACTAATAATCCTGCTGGGAGAAGGTAACACGGCTCATGTTGCCTCTCGGTATATCCTGACCTGTCACAACCTGAGGGACAGTGAGTGACCAACACACACACACACATGCACATATGCAGACACACAATCATTAATAATTTTATTGTGCCAAAGAAACACAAGTGTTTTCTTTTCTAACTTAACTTCTAACTTATTTACTATAATGTTGCTATCTTAATGTTTTGGCAATATTGTCTTTTTTTGTATTCATGCCAATAAAGCTTTGAATTTAAATTTTAATTTGAGAGAGAGAGAGAGACGTGCTGCAACGTTAGCTTCCCCTCACGCCGCGGGACGACAGGTGGATGGGGGTGTACACACACACACACACACACACCTACACACACGCACACACACACAAACACAAACACACGCACGCTTTTAGAGGCTGCTATCAATTAGCGGTCCTTCCATGCGCGATGGACCGGGGAGTTTACGTACTTTCGTAACCTGATGTGTCGCATACTAATGGCCTCAAGATGTGTCGATTATGTGTTTGATCTGCTGGCGGAAACAGAGCTGCAGAGTCTTGTTACAAGATCCTCAAGTGAGGATCACGACACCAGGAATGAGGCGGAGCGCGGTGATGTCTCGCTTGTTGAGAACTGAGCTCATGTTTTCTCTCCTGCTTCCTCTCCTGCTCACGGAGAAGTGGAGACAAGAAGACAGACAGCAGGCCTGGACATGTCTGCACGAAGGGAAAAGAGTGAGCCAGAGAAAGAAGAGTGTACATATTTGGTGGGATTCTGCTACAGAACGTATTAGAATATGTGTTAGAACACGTATTAGAATAGGTATTAGAACACGTATTAGAATATATGTGTCTGGAACATGATCTGGATGCTTCTTGGAGGAGCTACTGCTCCTTTGGAAGAGAGCTGACGAGCAGCAGAGACTCATCCTCTCACAGACAGAAGAGGAAGTCGTCTCTGACCTCGTCTCTCGTTGTCCATCGTCTTGCCCGAGGAGGGCTAAGCTAAAGCTAACGCCTCATCGGCTGTCGCTACCCAGCATCTTCCTCGCCAATGTGTGATCTCTGGCAAACAAAATGGATGAGCTGTGGCTGCGGATCATCACTCACAAAAGGATTATGGACTGCAACATCATGATCTTCACGGAAACATGGCTGAACAGCGGCGTTCCCGATAGCGCCATTGAGCTAACGGAACGCTACATGCTCAGGGCAGATAGATTTTGATTTGAAAAATCACTAAAAGGTCAGACTCATACAGACAACAGACAAAATTCACAGACAAGAGACAAATTACAAAGAACAAACACCAAAACAAATGCCAAATGAAACAAGACACAAGCCATACGATACAAGACACATGACCGACATCAGATACTAAATCTAAAAATCTAAAAACCCCAACTAAAGGTATTCATTAAAAAATCTAACTGCTGCTGGTATAAAAGACCTTCTGAGTCGTTCAGTAGAACACTTTGGCATCCTGAATTGCTCACTAAATGTACTTCTGAGTCCTTTAACAACACAGTGTAGTGGATGGCCTTCAAAAGAAGCAATTGTTTTTAACTTGGCCCTCTTTTTTCTATAGTGACCTCTAGTGAGTCCGGGGGAAGGCCAATCACTGAGCCAGCCTTTCTGATCATCTTATTGATCCTGTTTCTATCATCCGCAGTGATGCCGCCCCCCCAGCAGAGCACAGCAAAAAATAGGACACTAGCTAAGATCCCCTGATAAAACACAGGAAGAAGCTTTCTGCTTATGTCGAAGGACCTAAGCTTCCTCAAGAAGAAAAGTCTTGACTGAGGCTTTTTAAATACAGCATCAGTATTCTTTTTCCAGTTCAATTTACTATCCAGATGGATCCCAAGATATTTATATGACTGGACAATTTCTATCTGCTGACCTGCAATTATCACTGGGGAGACCTCCTCCTTCTTCCTTCTGAAATCAATGACCAGCTCTTTGGTCTTTCCAATATTTAGTTTTAAGAAATTGTCATCACACCAGCTGACAAAAGATTCAACCTCCAATTTATAGGCCAGGTCATTGCCTCGAGTAAGTAGACCAACCAGAGCAGTGTCATCTGAAAACTTTTGAATGTTACAGGACACGTGGCTCTGCCTATAGTCAGCTGTGTAAAGTGAGAATAAAAAGGGGGATAAAACTGTTCCTTGTGGTGCTCCAGTTTTAGTCAAAATAGTGTCAGAACGTTTTTTATCAAGCCTGACAAACTGTGGTCCAGATAAAAGGTCATCCAAAACCCACGCAATAGTTGTATTGTGTAATTTAAAAGTTAAAAGGTGTGGTTGAATTGTATTAAAAGCACTAGAAAAGTCAAAAAACATGATCCTAACAGAACTGGCGGTGGTTTCCAGATGACTATAAATACTGTGGAGCATAAAAAGTAGCGCATCGTCCACCCCTACACCCTTCCTGTATGCAAACTGCAAGGGATCCTGGAAGACTGAGACCTGTCTACTCAGGTGACCCAGGACAACCCTTTCAAAACATTTCATTATGTGCGACGTCAGGGCCATAGGTCGCAGGTTAGTGAGACTATGACTCCTCACACTGTTTGCCTTTGGGATAGGAACTAAACAAGATGTTTTCCACATTACTGGAATTTTTGAGGAAGACAGAGACAAGGAAAATATATAATGAAGGACTGAGCACAGCTGGTCAGCACAGACCTTCAGGGTGCGTGGATAGACACCATCAGGGCCTGCTGCCTTGTTCACCTTAAGGCGTTTTAACTGCTGTCGAACCTCCTCAACATTTATTAGAATGGCTGGGCTACAGTCCTCAGGACTACTCAGTGCAAGAGAAGCGAGGGTGCTCTCGTGAGATGCAGAGAAATCCACTTCATTAAACCTTGCAAAAAACTGGTTTGCTTCATTTGCATTGATCCCAGCACCAGGCAAACTGGGATTACTGGTCCCATAACCAGTAATAGATTTCATGCCATGCCAAAGGCCCCTTGTGTTACTATTGGACATCTGTCCTTCAACCCTTTCCTTATAGTTACGCTTAGCCTGTTTGATTATAGCTTTTAATTCCTTTTGGGCAATTTTAATCCTATCTTTATCGCCACTGAGAAAAGCAGTTTTCTTTTTATTAATAGCACCTTTAACCTCCCGTGTCACCCAAGGTTTATTATTAGGGAAAGTTTTTATTTGCTTACAGGGAATGGTAGACTCGACACAATAATTAATATAACTGGTGACTTTGTCAGCGATACTGTCCAGATCCTTGTCATCCTCGAGAAACACAGTCCAGTCAGTGCAATCAAAACACCCTCTTAACGTTTCACATGCGTCCTCCGTCCACACGCGAACAGTCTTGGACGTAATTGGCAGCTTCCGGATTAAAGGAGAATAGCTGGGTGTCAATAAAATCAAATTATGGTCCGATTGCCCAAGAGGGGGGAGCGTCTTTGAAATAAAATTGTCCTTGATGTTTACATAAAACAGATCAATAGTGGTATCGCCCCTCGTAGGGCATGCCACCATTTGTTTAAAAGAGGGCAGGGTGGCCGAGAGAGAGCAATGATTAAAATCCCAATTAATAATAACCAGCGTGTCTGGAGCGGAGCGCTGCAGGTCATGGGTGACTCTGGCTATGGTCTCTGTGGCCAGCTTCCCGTTACCCGATGGAGGAATATAGACCACCTGCACAATCACGTGAGAGAACTCCCTGGGCAAATAGTACGGTCGGCAACTTACCGCGAGCAGCTCAATGTTCGGGTCACATATGCTCTCCTTCACCGTGACATGACCAGGATGACACCACCGGTCATTCACGTAAAGGCAAACACCTCCACCTTGTTTCTTCCCAGTCTTTGCTGGGTCTCTGTTCAACCTGTGGAGTGAAAATCCCTCCATTTTCACATGGGACTCAGGTATCCTGTCAGACAGCCAGGTCTCCGTCAAACACAGCAGGCTGCTTTGTCTGAATTGGCGATCATACCTCATGTGGGCTGACAGCTCATCCGTTTTATTCCCCAAGGAGCGGACATTCTCCATAATAGCAGAGGGGAGCACAGGTTTGTACCCCCGCCGACTGTTCCTGACCCGGACCCCGCCTCTGCGTCCTCTCTTCCTGGTCCCGGTCTTGGTATCCGATACCACCAAGTCAAGATTCTGTCCACTTGATGCAGGAGGCCGCAGCTGAAGAAGCTCCTGTCGACTATAGGAGATAAAAAGCGGGCCCGTTTGGATCCTAATTTGAAATGTTTGGGCGGCTCTCCAAAAAAGTATCAAACAAAGCCAAAAAAGGCAAACTAAAGTGCGATTGTTGAGTGCAGCCATGGTTTTGCCGTCACAGTGTGATCACGCTGATGATCGTGAATCAGAAGGCATTGAAAACATAAAAACATAAAAGACACAAGTACTAAAAACACAGACGCGCAGGTGACAGACGCGCAGGTGACAGAGTCGCCAGCAAAGGGGGCGGCGCCTCAACTGCACGTGTCATGAAAACACAGAGGAGACAGATCAGCAGACGACTCCGGTAAGACTAGAGGCGGGGGACTGTGCATTTATATAAACAAAGCTTGGTGCACGGACAGTCTCAGACCGGAAAGCTCTGCAGAGGGTGGCGAAAACTGCCCAACGCATCACCGGTACTCCACTACCTGCCATTGAGACCATCCACCTCAAGCACCTCAAGCGCTCAAGGGACACCACTCACCCCAGCCATGGACTTTTTGCCCTCCTCCTGTTTGAGGCGCTATAGAAATCTCCGTTCCAGGACCAGCAGGCTCAGGAACAGTTTCTTCCACTCAGCTGTCAACACCCTTAACTCTGCACCACGGTGACATCTCGTTGTGACAGTACTTGTACTATGTGCAATGACAATACAGTTTAACCTGAATCTGAATCTGAATCTTGAGTACGAGCATCGGGAGAACATTGAGCGCTCGTTTGTATCGTTCTGATCGGCTGATTGACAATGAAGGCAACCTGTTAGTTTCTATAGCACGCTGTAAAGACATGTGCAGACCGCTTGTTTGTCTTTTCTTCTTACCTTCGGAATCATTATAATCACACTTGAATTGCTAACCTCGTAGAAGCTGCTTCGCTCACGCCGGTGGACAGAAGAAGAAGAAGGAGGTCACAATATCACAATATAACAATATCCTAATATAACAATATCACAATGTAACAATATCACAATATAAGCTCCTTTATCCACTTTCTGACGAGGAGAAGAGACTTGCAGAGAGACGGCTCGATGAAGGTTTGCTGCCTTTAAATATTTGCACGACTGGAGTCGTGTGTGTGTGTGTGTGTGTGTGTGTGTGTGTGTGTGAGGTTAGGTTTCTGTGTAAATTCTTTCACTCATGTCCACAGCTGTTCCCAACATTCCATAGTGGAGTCTGCTGGACTTCCAGGAGCTGGAACACAAACACACACACACACACACACACACACACACACACACACACTGCATTATACCACTGAGCACAAAGGTCAACCGCGGCCCTTGGCAGCCTTCGTTAAAGCACTGATACTGTGGTTTAACTCCTGCTAGCCGTGGCGTTCTGGTTAGCTGCTAGCATGCAGCAATGCAACCTGCTTGTTGAGTGGGTTGTCGTGGCGACAAGTGATTGTGACCAATAGGAATGTTGTGTGTTGATTGAGAGAGAGAAGGATCTGACTCACTGAGGAGCTGTCTGTGATGTGTGACTCATCATTTTGCTGGTATTGTGCATGATGAACAAAGAAAGGGACTTTACACATCAGACACAAGCTGCACACTTCACACCACACACACTTTCACTTAGCCGTCGCTCAGACCGGCTCCTCCCTCTTTTCACCTCCGTGTTTAAAGGAACCGACAGCCTCGTGGTCATGGCAACGCTTCACCCAGACAGAGAGAATGGCTGTTTGACGTCTGTAGTGAGCGTTTCCTGTTTGCCACGTCACACGACACCATGACAACAGAGAGCGGCGAAGAACCAGATGGTGTGATGGTCCTCTAATCCGGCTGATCAACTGGAGCCTAATGCCATTAATCACTCCCCAAGTTATCATTGCACCTGCCTTTCGCTGGGGAATCCCATCAGACAGCGACTTTGCTTCAGTCAGCAGTTAAGAAAACAGCATCCTGTCATGATGTCACCAGGAAACAACTACCGTACTTTTCGGGTTACAAGCCGCTCCTACGGCTGATCAGTGTCCCCGCTGTAGCAAGCTAGTAGCACTGCTAGCTAGCGCTGCTAGATAGCGCTGCTAGTAGCGCTGATAGCTAGCGCTTCTGCTGCTACCGGCCACTGCTGCTGCTACTGCCCGCTGCTGCTGCTACTGCCCGCGTCCCCTCTGCCCAAGTCGGGTGTCGAGTCTGGTCCCGCTACCTTCGGTGGTTTTCAGGGAGCTAGCGGAAGTTAGCGGGGAAGTGACGGAGCGCTAGCAGGAGCCCCAGCTGGCTACGGCGGGGAGCTGTCGGGGACACTGACCGAAGGTAGTAGCGGCTTATAACCCGAAAAGTACGGTAGATCGTCTTCCTGCTGGTATATTTTACCCATCAACCTCATTGTAGCCGTGTCGCCACACTCTCAGATCTCAGATTACTTAGTTGAGCACAACGCTCTCATAACCACCGCAAATCATTTAGCAAAAGCTACAGAAGTAAGACCAAGGTTGACGTAAACTGGAATTATTTAATTATGTCATAAGTACAGTTACCAGATATTGTGAATGTTATACAGATACAACATGGACATAGTGATATGTTGTACATACAAGTAATCCAACAACCGTTGTTTTTCTATCAATATTGTTTCGCTAATGATGAATACTTGCATATTAATAGAATTGGTTGCTGTTTAAATGTCTATAAATTGTTATTTGGAAATATAAAATCTACACTGAAGACCACAGTTGTTTTGTATTTCTAAACATTCAATCTCTCGCCATAACTCATCTTGAATAAAAACACAATTAACTTGCATCACTTGATCTAAGGGACTACGTGGCTGATATATGAACTATATAATTATTGTTGTTTCCCTATAAACATGGACTATCTGTTGGACATAGACTATCATAAATCACAGCGAGATGTTCTTTTACTCGCTCTCTCAGCCAGCATGGCAGCAGAACTTGCATCCCAGATGTGTCCAATTGTCCAGTATTGTGAAACTCACCTGGCAAAGAGTCCAGAGCACTTCAGGATGTGAACCGCCTCACGAACACGGACTGGTTGTTCCAGGATGTTTAATGATGTTTAATGAAGGCAGTCAGCAGCTCACAGTCCTGTATGGAGCTCATCGGGCTTTTTGGAGATGGACGGCTGCTGGTGTTGACAGCTGGAATGATTAATAAAGAAACTACACCCACTGACACATCCTATACATCATTCTAGTTTTTGGGAATCCACCAGAAATCTCTTAATTTGGGAGTTGAACGTATCCAGCAACGCCCATGATCTCAGTGTGACCCCATCTGATCTACATTTGGAGGCTTCCGGGAAAAACTAAATTGTTCTGCGGTTTTTATATATTTTTTATTTGGGAGGACAGAGAATTTGGAAGAAACATAGTTTTGGTCTTTGTTTCTCAAATACTGCCCAAGCAATCAGACAGATTTCTAACAGCTGTCTGAATCCCTCTTTTCTTGACCATTTCAAGAATAAGGCCGGATATATTTTCTATTTTCTATCAGAACCCAAATCATTGCTGTGTATTCCTGCATAACATGAACATAGTTCAAGAAAATGAAAGTACAAATAACATAAAGTGTAGCAAAAAGCAAGGAACCTAAATATAGAATAGAAGAAAATTACAATAAAAATATGGAAAAAATGAAAGGTTTTTAGAAGTGGTCGTTATGTGCCAAATTGTCGAGGAGTGTTCCCGGTGGGATGAATACAGAGATATGTTCAGGTACCGTGTCTAGGAGCGATGAGAGTCCATGTCTGTGGGGTCCTGGGATGAGAGTGCATGTCTGTGGGGTCCTGGGATGAGAGTCCATGTCCGTGGGTTCCTGGGCCGTGTTACTGAACACACTGAAGCCTTCGTCTGCGACCTAAAACGCTTCACAGAGCACCGTGATGATGTTTATACAGAAGGTTGTGTTGTAAGTAAAGGAATGTTTGAGGTGTTGAGCAGGCCACTGTACAGACTTATTCTGCAGGAGTTGTGAGAGTTTTGAAACGGATGTTTAGATCTAGCTTGTTTAGATCTTTGCTCTTCAATTCATCAAGACTTTTCTCTTTTTTTACTCTCTGTTCACCATAGAAGCGAAAAAACGAAGTGTTCTTCAGACAGGTAATACAGGGTGAGGTACTGACAAACAAATGCTGCTTTATGGGTTCGGTATTTCTTCAAGGTGAAATGAAATGGAAAACTGGGCGTCGAGGAGTTAAATGTGTCCCTGTGAAAGGATTTCTACTATTTTTATTTGGGGCAGTTTTTCCTGATCCGATATGAGGTCCCGGACAAGGATGTCGTATGTGTACAGATTGTAAAGCCTTCTGAGGCAAATTTGTATTTGTGATTTTGGGCTATACAAAATTAACTGAATTGAAGCTGGAATTCATGCAACCTCAGAAGTGTGGAAGCTATCAACACCAATATATAGTCAACCCACACAAAGCAGCTCACTTCCTGAGTGGTGACCAAGGCACTAACTGCAGACTCCTGACGAGCTGGTCGTGGTGTTGGATTCTATTTCAACAACAAAAACGCCTGAGTTGTAAACCCAAGAATGTCCCTACTTAATAAAAAGGGATTCACTTTTATTTGTAAAATATATTCTACTACAACTAACTACCAAACACAAACAGAACCGGGCCCCGAGGGAGCTGGACTCAGAGGACTGCTGAGAGGGGTCGGCGGGGCTGTGAGACTCTGGAGAGCGTGGCTCGGTTCCAGTGCTGGTCGAGAGCAGCGTGCCCAGACCTGCTGCCTCTAAGACCAGACGGCAGACTCTTTGGATTCTCTGGCACCGGGCTTAAGTTCTGTGCTGCCATCTGAAATGCAGCGGAGCTCACTGCCATGTTGTGGACAGTCTGGATGTGATTTGACATTTGAAATAAATTAAAAAGTAAAAAGTGTATGACACCTATTCAGCTGGCTGGAAACCTTGTTCACTTTCAGTCTACACTTTCTGAACATCTCCAGAAGCTATGTGTATTTCAGAAAGCCGGCTGGCAACATGCCAAGGCCCTGAGTTTATGTAAATGTATGGAGAGCTGTTTACTGTTGCCATTGCCAGTATTGAGATATGTAATTACACACACACACACACACACACACACACACACACACACACACACACACACACAGTAGTGTTTCCATCACTTCAGAGGACATTAACGCCGTCACATTATGGGGACATGCGCTCTGTCCCAAAAGAGAAGGCGGGTCCCCACAACGCGACTGTGTAAACAGATGTGTGCACCCACAACATGAGTTAAACACGTCCACACACACAGAGAGAGAGAGAGAGAGAGAGAGAGAGAGAGAGAGTCCTCCCCTCTCTCCCTCCCTCGGTTTCCTGTGTGTGTGTGTGTGTGTGTGTGTGTGTGTGTGTGTGTGTGTGTGTGTGTGTGTGTGTGTGTGTGTGTGGTTCAGCAGTCGTCTCCAGCTGCTGCGCGGAGAGGAGCCTCCTCTTCCTCTGAGTGAGACCTTCTCTGGAGGACCGGACCAGCAGAACATGGAGGGCTCGCGCCGCGCCGCGTCTCTTCGGGGTCTGGTCTCGAGCCTCCTGCTCACCGCGCTGCTGGAGCCCGGAGCTGCCGGTGAGTTCCGCTTTTCCCTAAACTTTAAAGTAACTTTAAAGTAGCGCACAAGCTCGCTCCGCTGCCCGGTAACGCTGTGAAGGGCTCGCGCCGCAGTTGCCCGCGCGACAGGTGACTCCCAGACAGCTCTGATGCGCGTTCACGTGTTCCTCCAGTCCGTTAGCCTCTTTTCTACCATCATAACTATCATAAATAACATAACTATCATAACTGTCATAACCATCATAACTATAACTATCATAAATAACATAACTGTCATAACTATCATAACTGTCATAACTATCATAACCATAATAAATAACATAACTAGCATAACTCTCATAACTCTCATAACAGCTATAGTCACACTTTGGTAGAATTAGCCGTTTATTGGCCAGTAATGTAAAAGCTGTTTCTATGAATAATATCACATTTTAATATGGAGTGCAACATAACTTCCTTGTAAAGATACTCGTCTTGTTATTTAACTCTGACATTGGGGTTCATGTTCAGACCCAGAGATATGTCAACATGCACGTGTTGTGCATTATTTCATACAAATGTACAATATTTGGTATCTTTGTAATAATGTTGGAGTATTTCTATTTAAAAGTGAGTTTCTGAGTGTGGTTCCTCAGCTCCTGAATGTGAACTAACAGACATAAACTTCCCTATTGATCCTCACATTAAGGCAGTTATGTTTCACATTACACCTTTCTGAAAATGTATGTTTAAATATGCAAATATTGCCTTATCTTTCCAAGTATGTGCTTATTTGCAAACATTTCCAGACCTGAAACCTGAACATTGGATAAATTCAGGTCCAAAATTCGTATTTCATTTTGTTGACATATTAGACATATTTTTACAGAAGGAATGTTGGATATCTCTTTTTATCGCTCCATAAATCAGAAAATACTGTCAACAACTAGAAAATCCCTTTTCACCAACAACATGATGCATCATCAGCTGTGAACCATCATGTAGAAAGCTTCAGAACATAATGAAAGTGTAAAGTTTGATGGATGTGAGAGCTGCTGGAGAGAACAGCCTTTAATATTACATACATGTTGAAGACTCTACAGCTGAATGGATATCACCATGAAACTTCTTGAGACAATATTTCTTTACATTCCAAGTTTGCTGAAATGTTGTGTTCAAAGAGGCAAATTAGTTATTATTTAATGGTCGCTTTTGGTGAATTTAGGACAATTCTACAGACCAAATAGACAAAGGAGTAAAATAAACATCTCAATGTGTATTTTGGTGGAAACATAGAAACAGCTCAACTTCTCAAAGGTGACATTTCTTCTCAGAGGGGTCTCCTCTGAGGTCTCCTTGTAGGTGAGCTCGCTCCTCTGGACCTCATGTGAGGTCTCCTTGTAGGTGAGCTCGCTCCTCTCCTCTGGACCTCATGTGAGGTCTCCTTGTAGGTGAGCTCGCTCCTCTCCTCTGGACCTCATGTGAGGTCTCCTTGTAGGTGAGCTCGCTCCTCTGGAACTCATGTGAAGTCTCCTTGTAGGTGAGCTCGCTCCTCTGGAACTCATGTGAAGTCTCCTGGTAGGTGAGCTCGCTCCCCTGGACCTCATGTGAGAACATGACTTTCCTTCTGTCTAACCAAGCTCCTCCCACTTCAGTCCGCCACAGAAAGCCTCCCCACGCGTCTTTCTGTGTGTGACAGGTGGGTAGCTTGAACACAGCATGAGGATAGCAAGCACAACTCTGTTGTGAACACACACACACACACACACACACACACACACACACCCCTCCCTCCCCTCTTTCTTTGCTGTCTGTTCCTGTCCTCCTCCCACAATGCATTGGGCCTATTTTCAACCTGGAAATCCCACATACCAGAAAAGACTGTGTGGTCCTGCTGTCATTGTATGTGTCACAAATAGACACCAACACACACGCACAAGACACGCAAAACTCCACCCACATGCCCACCACCCTGTTACCCCTGTTCCTCTGCCCCCGAGCAGCTCGACATGTTGCTTATCCAAACACCAGCCGGACTCTGTTGTTTTCTGTTTTTCAATCTCTTCTTTCAGTGTTTCCTTTCAATTGATGTGGAAACCGTCCGCTCATTTGGCCATCGCAGGAAGGTTCCTTCTTCCTTCCTTTGCAGGAAATCAGTGTCAGGCACAGAAAGATAATTTTAATGTATGTACCCGTGTGTTATCGGACGAGTTCAGCAGTTTGAGAGAGAGATCGTGTTTAAATCAGTCAGTTCCGATACCTTATATACTTTTTACCTTGATCCCTAATGGGATACTATACCTCCCATGAACTCAGCACCTCTGATGGAGGCCAGCAGGAAACGTGAGCATGTTTGTTTAACATGGAGACAATACATTGGTTGTACCTTTGGTAATGAACTTCAACAAGGACTGGGAGCGCACGTCCTCGTTGGTCCTTTATACGTTGCATAGCCTGTTGATTCGTAGATAACAGT
Organism: Myoxocephalus aenaeus; assembly: GCA_038501785.1. Taxonomy (NCBI): domain Eukaryota; kingdom Metazoa; phylum Chordata; class Actinopteri; order Perciformes; family Cottidae; genus Myoxocephalus; species Myoxocephalus aenaeus. The sequence goes on along the minus strand of JBAMJR010000076.1, from coordinate 4,551,997 downwards.
CTTCATGGTAACGTTACAATGCAATGCAACCTCCGGTAGCGTTGGCCGTTAGCTCCGTTATCGAGCCAAGCAGGACTCCGCTGCCCACCGGCGGCTGACACCTGATGTCACTACCGGGACGGTCTCTCATGCTCGGTTAAAAACGTTCCGTTTAAAACATTTCGGTAGTGATTTGGTAGCAAAGTATCAGTTCAGTGTTCAAGTGTGAAGACACAGACTCCACTGGGCCTCAGTGTGTGGAAGACGAGAGCAGATGGGGGTCACCCACTTTGACCTCATGAAGGGTCTCCCTTTGATTCTTTACCATATTAGTCGACTTCCCCTCTTGCCTCGCTTCGCCGACTCGCGGCGTCAAAGAGAAGAAGGATGGTGGAGGCGAAGGAGCGGAGCGAGTCAAGGGGAGGCAGATAAAGACGAGGAGGAAGGAGAGGGTTACGCACAAGTCGCAGGGAGTCGTGTTAAGAGGGAGAAAACCGCCGTGGAGGTGGGAGGGTACATTTCAGGAGCGGAGGGAGGGAGCTGCCACCTGCTGGGGCAGTTATTTAGCAGTGCACACGCACACACACACACGTAAAATGTGGACACCACAACTAAATAAATGGGAACAAGGCATTCGGGTCATCCTCCGCGGGTGCAGAGAAGGATTTTTCCAATCATGTTTGCTCCTGGAGAGACTGCTCCACAATATTATTAATTCCGTTGATTCAGCAAGATATAATATTGAATATAATACTATTTCAAATATAATCAGAATTTTATGAGTTGGGAGTTTTTTGCACTCTGACACAACCACACAATTAAACAAATATTGCTAATTCCTGACTAATTCCCTCACTTTGCTCTTGAAACCCCTGAAACCCAAACTTGAAGCTGAGGGAAGAAGTGTGGCTTTCAGGACCTTTAATGGAGGCTTTTAGGCCCTTTAAGGGACGCTTTCAGGACCTTTAAGAGATGCTTTCAGGACCTTTAAAGGACCCATTCAGGACCTTTTAAGGGACGCTTTCAGGCCCTTTATGGGACGCTGCCCTGCAGTCGGCCTGGTGTGCAGATCGTCCCCCTTTTCCATTCCCATTGGAGCAGTTCGAAGTCTTTTCCTGGTCGGGTGATAAACTGCTGTCCCGTTTCCTGTCCTGCCGTTCGCTGAGCTCACATCCTCAGTTGATTTCCAAACCGCTGAGGATGTGGGGAGAGGGGCGGGGCTAGAGGGGGCGAGTAGGGTATACAAAATATATACGAACACATTTTTTGCCACATTCATTATTTTAGATTTTCACTTCATGAAACAGCATTTTTGTTATTTACTGGAGCATCTTTGTCTTAATGTGAATTTCTTCACTTTCTCTGGTGAAACGCAGGTATTTATCAATGTAATTAATCGGTCTGACAGCCAGACAGAAGCAGCTCGCAGCAGCACGGTTTCCCTCCTGCACTAACAGGAACACAAATAAATCTCACATCACAGTTCAGGAGCCATCAGGAGCACGGTTAATGACAGTGCACGCTTTCCTGTGACACACCGAGGTCGACGTTGTTTTCATACTATAATTCCTACACATGGAGTAGCTGCAGGGGAAAAGTGCAGCCGTAATAAAAAGAGAAAGTCAAAGTGTTTTTGCAGCTGGAACAATGACCCACATACCACCATAGACCTTCATGCACATTAACCCGTTCACTTTCCGGTGGTGGGATTTCAAAGTAGAACAGCTTCTAACTATCAAAGATCAACAGCGCTGTTGTTTCATCATTAATCTAGAAATGTACCTTTAGTCTTGGTTAACCTTTTGTACCGATGAAAGAAAGATATGTCTCCTCTTCTTACAGTCATAACAGAGTCAAATTGAAATGTTTTACACATTTACTGCAATCGGCATAACTCTTTCGAATGATAGCCGTTGGTCATATGAATAGCTCGGTGTTATTAATATCCCTGAACGTGCTGCCCTATCTATTCATGTAAACATATTTTCAAAAAAACTTTAGACGATAAGAAAAAAAGAATTACTTTTAAAAAATGTCATAAAGTGTCCTAAAACATGTTCTATAGAAGCAGTGACATGGGAATCAATGGCATTTCTAGACCGCCTCCCCCTAAAACCACCATTTATCATGAAACCGCTTCCAGTCGTATTGCTAAGCTAGGCTACACACAGGCTCCAGATCTGTACTGAAAGGTTCTCTGTATGGAGTTCAGAGGACATATATTGCCTCACAGGGGTTACCTGCGGGGGAACCGGAGGGCTGGTCAGCTGTATCAGCACAGTGCAGAGCGGTGGCCGTTAGCTAGCCAGTCAGCGCAGTGCAGAGCGGCGGCCGTTAGCTAGCCAGTCAGTGCAGTGCAGAGCGGCGGCCGTTAGCTAGACAGTACGTACCCATCCCCCTCCACTCCCGCCCGCCCGATGTGTGCTTCAACGGTCCTTTACTTCCTCCTTCATAATGGCATGGATAATATACGTAAGAGAAGTCATTGAATATCTACGAATTTTGCCCCATTATTTTTTTTAGCTTTTGCTGCGATGGCTGGATGAGACCAGCCTGAGTCAGAGGGCACAACAGAGACATTACATCACATTACTCCTCTCTATTATTACTATTATTGATGCTCTATTCAATAATATATAAATAAAATAAATTCAGAAACACATTGGGCCTCATTCTCGAACATTTTCTGAAGTGTCTTCTGAAATATTTTCTTACGGACTTCTGAAGACCAACGTCAGAAAAGATCTCTGCCTGATTCATGAACACCGGAAAATGGGTTCTTACACAGCCGAAGCGTTCTCAGCTGTGCTCCCCGAATGATGATTTCTCGTGCACCTGGATTTGCATACAGAAACTCCCCACCAGCTCCTTATAAGGGCAACTGAAGAGACCTACGCACAATCGACAGACTCAAAGCGGAAAGCGAACTGCGGTCAACTCAGCAGACACTCGGATCTCTGTAGTTAAATCAGCAGACAATTATATTTCATTGCACCTCTATACTGACATTCACGGTAAACGCATTCAAACGACCCAAATCGGGAGCGAGCGAGGGCTTTTGCGAAGTTAGCGGTTAGCGGAAAGATCCATGTGAAACAACATCCTATTTTCAAAATAAGATACCGACAAATCGTATACTAGCATATATGGAAATGAGATTAAATGATGTATATGTGAATTTTACTTAATGTGAATTAAGTAAAACATGTGACCTTCAACTAGTGAGTTAAAGAGAAAATACAACTCAATTGTGCGTGAAGTATATTTATTATTTGATTTGAGGGTTAATGGAAAGATAATTATTGTAATTATTTCTGACTTATCTGTTCAGGACATTTCTGACCACATCCAAACTAAAATATCTTGACTTTATCAAGTCAGATATTTTACAAAGTAAAAACTAAACTGATTTTGTATCTTTCAAATAGATAATTTCTAATATTTTGCAAAGATTATGCTTCAATTCAAACAGTTGATAAATACAACAGTTAATATGGGTAGTTTATCCAGCCTGCTCATTTCAAAAGTGTTTTTTCTTGTTCATATTGTGTGTGGTTAACAAATAATTTCCTTTTTATGTTGCACTGAAATTTTGTCATTTAGTGTGTTCTTGGTCACATCAAATTGAAAGCTGGACCAAAGTCTTTGATTTCATTCAATTACAATTAGGCCAAAGAAAAAGCCTCAAGTTGTAAAGTACAGTCTGGACAGTCTTTTTCTCTCAACGCCTCAACAGGTAGATCTTGCCTGTCACCGAGGCAGAGGTCAGGGATCTTGGGCTTAAAAAGGTTGGTGACCACTGCGCTAGGGGAACAGCTGCAAACAGCTCGCTGCTGTTTATTTCAACCAGAAGTGAGGGAAAAGCTGATATGTGGTGCAGAGCCGGAAGGAATTCAGCTTTCTGCCCGGTGGAGCTGGACCAGAGTTTTAAAGTCAGACCTCCCGGCTGCAGGAGGGTTTGTTCTGCACCACAAAACCTGGGTACTATACACCGCTTCCAACCCACCCTTACTAGAACTCAAAAGTCACACGGAGAAACCTTCTTTTCTGCATGTTTAAGCTCTGAAACCTCCAGTACCTGGGTTTTCAACACAGCGCTGCCTCCCTAGACCTTCTGTCAGGGGGCTTGGAGTCAGACGGGCAGGTCTGAACCAGTCCCGGAGACCAAGGAGAACGACAGCAGTGAGATTTTGCAGATTACAGCTACCACATGCAATGCTATCCAACCAGCCCAGGGTGATAGTATCAAACAACGTTACTGTATCTCTGGGGAAATTATGGATCACAAATGCAGATCTTCAGCCCGTCAAACATGAAAGAGCAATATGTTTATGAATAGCCGCGTTAGTCATTTTCTTCCGCAGCAGACAGGTCTGTCCACTCATCCTGAAAATCTACAGCGGACAGATCCAAAAACACTCCTTTCTTTGATGCGTGAATGAATAACAAAAAAAATGTATTGCGTCTTTCAGGAAATCCTTGTGCACAGTGTTTTTTTTTCAAGGCATTTAAAAAATATTCCATGAGGTTTTGGGGTTTATGTATCCGAAGTGGTTTTGCTGTAGCTTGGCACAGGCTGCCTATTGATTCAGCTGTGGTTGCCTGTGCTGGTGATTCAGTGTGGCCGTGGCCTCTCTATGGCTCAAGGGTTTCTCGGGCCCCATCAGCCCGTGGAGGTGTTTCCCTCGCTGGGGTGTCTGCGTCGACAGTGCTCTACGGGCCGGACCACCTTACATCCAGGCAGCTGATGCTGGCCTGTGGTTCCTGCGCAGTCAGGATAAATCAATAGATTTCTATCTATATATTTATTTCTTACATGTTGTTTGAAAGTGATGTTGAAGTCAAGCCTATGGAAGCCCGTTTCCACCGCCTGTCTAAACGACAGAGGACAACTCGGTGCGTTTTCAACATACTGCATTAGCGTTAGCTAGGATGATTCACAGCTACACAGGTCATGAGACCGTCACTGACCTCCTGAACTCCTGAACTCAGTGATTGCAATAACCGATCTTAACTATAACTTCTTCCTGTAAACACTTCCTGCATGCAGACCCTTAGTGTACGGAGGCAGAGATGTGTTTGCACCCTGTGGACCTGGAGAAGGTTCAAGTCTGCCTTGAAGAGTGTGTGTTTAAGGATTTCCTATGTGATGAAGATGTGTTCCATATCTGTGTGGATCTAATGTCAGAGTATAATCTGAAATTAACAGGAGGTCAGTGAAGGTCTCATGACCTGTGTAGCCGTGAGCTGCCTGTGGAGAGTTACCGGGAGCGGAGTTTGAGGGACGTTAAGACAACGTTTAACGGTGTTGACTGTTGTTGGCGTAGGCTGCGCCCGACAGTAGCCTGTGTACTGTCCCCAAATAAACCACACAATGAGCAAGATAACATCTCGTAGCTTTCCTGCTTTTACCGGTAGCCCCTTTGAGAAACACATGCAACAGCTACATTAATAGCAATGCTATTATTTGTTGAGCTAAAACGTCAACAGTTACGCTCGCATATCGTTTGCATGGTTAGACCGGCGAGGGGATAAAGAGACTTGTGAAGACAGCGCAGTTAACAGGAAGGAGAAAAGCCAGCGTCACTGAAGCGCATGCGCACTTACTATCTCATAATTTCGACTTTCTATCTCATTATTATGACTTTTTATCTCATTATTATGACTTTTTATCTCATAATTATGACTTTTTATCTCATAATTTCGACTTTATTAACTCATAATTATGACTTTTTATCTCATTTTTTATTTTATTTTGTGGCGGAAATGGGCTTCCATACAGGCCTGATGTTGCTCTACACAAAAAGAATGATCTCATGAGAAATCCAATCGGTGCATTCAGACCAGCTGCAACCTCCGAATGAAGTCAATGAGGAAGTTAGAATTAAGACTTTTGCACCGAAGAGGTGGTGATAATATGTCTGTATTTCCAGTTTGAGAACAGCACTTGCCTGAAGCATGAAGCTGACCTGACGGATGCTCTCTGTGTGTGTTCTGCAGGTATGCCCCCTTACTTCCCGATGAGTCAGCTCTGTAAATTCTGCGACGTGGAGCTTTCCTCCTGCAGCGGCACAGGGACCTGCATGTCCAACTGCTCCATCACGTCCATCTGCATGGACAGCCACGAGGTCTGCGTCTCCCTCTGGTAGGTACCCGAGAGAGAACGCCGTCGCTCATCTCTGAGATGGGATGTAACCAGATCGGTCTCAATGGACGCAGCCCTAACAGTCTCATCTCTGACCGTCTCTCAGGAGGAAGAACGAGACCGACTTCTCTGTCGAAACCCTGTGCCACGACCCGTCCAAGCCGCTCTACGGCGTGATGCTGGACGACTACAACAGCTCCACTTGCGTGATGAAGGAGAAGAACACCACAAGTGGGATGGCTCACGTCTGCTCCTGTACGGACGTGGACGAGTGCAACGACCAACTCTTGTTCACCCCCGGTGAGTGCACGGTGAAGCTCACACCCTCTCCTGAAGGTAAAGCTGCACCCGTCAGTGCATTGGTTTCAACCTGTGGACTAAACCACTACATCGAATGTGAACGGGTCACTTTTAATGAACTCAGCCTTTTAGGATCATTCAGCTCACTGTTTCCACATTATGCAGCTATTTTCACTGGAGGCACCTCTGATTAATCTGCTGTATACTGTTCCCAGCATCAAACAGCGGATAAACAAAGGTTTCCATAGTGTAGCATTTAGCAGCTACATAATCAAAGAGAGAGTTGGTGGAGATAATAACAGCTATGAGGAGAGAGAAGGTGGAGTCCAAACAAAGCTAATGTTGGCCCGTGTCTGCTGGATGTGTTAGATCAATTATGAATGTGTTAAAGGTGAAGGGATAAGGCTGGCAGTGCTGTATCTCCCCAACACATTCAATGAAACCAAATATATACTATATACTACTATACACTGTGGTTTTTAGTATTTGTGCATGTTGACATATAAAATGTACAACCAGTTGCATTGTCTCTCTCATTTTTTATTTGTGTTATTGAGTGTCACTTTTATCAAAGCAGTCTACGGACATTTTCTATTGAAAGGAGCTAGTAATAGTAGAGTTAACCGTGACTCAAGAATTGCCTTTTATATGCTCTTTTAACTTCGTCCATTTTGGGGGCAAGACTTAGAGCTTTTCGATGGAACGTTTAAAACCTTGAGTTCTGCCAAGTTGGGGCCATGCATGGCCTGTATGCAGAAAGTGGACGTAGTCATCTTTTTCTGATCACTCTGTCTCAGAAGTGTCAACTTGTGGTGAGCAGAGCAATACATCTCCAACCCTCCGTGACATTTCTTCGTGCTGGCGGTCTATCGCTGATCAGTAAGTCATTATTCCCCTCCTTGCGGTCGCCCACATGGGAACTGTATAGCAGCGTGTAAAGCTGTTTCAGAAGTCCTTTTAGGTCACACTGGGGTTTCTCTACTGTGCTGTGTGCACCGGGTGGATATTGCAACGTCATCACAAACAGGAAGTGGAAACGTGGTGTTTCGCAACACACGTAAACACAGGTCGGGAATCCTCAAGACAGGCATCTGCGTGCGTTCTAAGCCGTGTGTTTAGCTGCTGCAGCGCGCGCCCGTGTTTTTGTGTGTGTGTGTGTGTGTGTGTGTGTGTGTGTGTGTGTGTGTGTGTGTGTGGTGTAGACCAGCCACCTGGGGAGCTCAGACATATGGTTTCCTGTCTGTGTTTAACTGAAATCAGAAACATCTCCAGCACATGGTGAACTAGACAGAGAACACCTCCGTAGTGACTGACATTGCACTTATTTGGTCTCGTTTAAAAAGTTAATATGTGTAAGTGTCAGTAACACATGCCTAAAACAAAGTTGTGATTAATCAAGCTCATATCTCATATATGTGACATGGAAATGGCAGTTCATTTTACTCATAAATTTGCTCTTCTCACGATTTATAGATAAGACCTGTTGGGCCGCTATATACGTCTCTGGTGTCGACCTGCCAATCACCCTGTAGCCCCGCCCTGAAGCATCCCTTGCTTGACTCTAGATGAACATCATGCTGTATTGAAGAAGACTTGAAACTAGAGATTGAGACATAAACTCATGTTTTCAATGTTTACTGATGGAATAAATCACGAGAGAAGTAGAGTCATTTTCTATAGACTTCTATACAACCAGAGGAGTCGCCCCCTGGTGGTTAGGAGAGATAATGCAGTTTGAAGATGTGAAGCATATACTTCTATACAACCAGAGGAGTCACCCCCTGGTGGTCAGTAGAGAGAATGTAGCTTTAACACATGAAGCATATACTTCTATACAACCAGGGGAGTCACCCCCTGGTGGTCAGTAGAGAGAATGCAGCTTTAACACATGAAGCATATACTTCTACACAACCAGGAGGAGTCACCCCCTGGTGGTCAGGAGAGATAATGCAGTTTGAAGATGTGAAGCATATACTTCTATACAACCAGAGGAGTCACCCCCTGGTGGTCAGTAGAGAGAATGCAGCTTTAACACATGAAGCATATACTTCTATACAAACAGAGGATTCGCCCCTGGTGGTCAGGAGAGAGAATGTACCTTGAAGACATGAAGCATAGACTTCTATACGATATGTTTGTTCGATTCGTTCAGAGATTCAGATCTGGTCGGGTGTTGTGCTCAGTGATTGTTGGGAGAAGCTGTCCGCCAATCAGAGCTTTGTAGGCGGGATTACACCCCAAGCAAACTTACCTAACTATATATAAAGTGTAGACGCAGAAAAGCCACCACACAAGGCTGAGATGAACGCAGCCACCCGGGTTTATTCAAGTCAGCCTGCAGAACTAACCTCTCTCAACATGTTTCTTCAATCGTCTCGTACTAATGTCAACTGTTCGCTAGATGGATTTGGCCCTCGCTAAAGATCGGTATCCCTTCAGTGATCAATAAGCATCAAGCATTGAGATGAACTGGAAAAAGGGAAGCACTTCATATTAAATTCAAGTTCAGTAGCTCTATCAAATGAGTGGTTTGTGTAAATAGTGATCTATCTTTGTGTCTGTCAGTGTGTATCTTCTACTGAAAGACACACGCGCACACACACACACACACACACACACACACACACACACACAGAGCCCTGAGGGTAAGGGTTGTGGTTCCTTTCTCCCATTGAGGACACATGCAGCAGGAAGTCCTTGTTTGTTTGCTGGACTGCTGCCATGGCGTATTCCTCCACGAATGCCTCACATTGTTCTGCCCCAGTGTTCACATTCTTGTGACGTGCTCGTAATCATATTTGTGCGGTTTATGTGACTGAGGGTGTCAATTGCCACGAGGGAGTGTCAATTGATTCTCAACAGTAACTCATGCATCTAGTGTCATGCAAGAAAACATTCAACCTTCAACGTTGCCAATAGCTTTAAGTGGCACAGTGATTCTATACGACCAGAGGACTCGCCCCCTGGTGATCAGTAGAGAGAATGCAGCTTTAACACATGAAACATAGACTTCTATACAACCAGAGGAGTCGCCCCTGGTGGTCAGTAGAGAGAATGCAGCTTTAACACATGAAGCATCGGCTTCACTCTTCAGAATCTGGCACAAGTAAATACTAAATTAAATCAGTACGTTGAATGATATTTTTTGTTTGCCAAAAGCAGGTTAGCAACAACAAAAAATAAAAAACTGATGGCAGTAGAAACATATTTTTCGTTTCAGCTACTTCATCAATTTAGTACAAATTCTGGCCAGAATTAAGGTATTTAAAAAAAATCTGGTTCGTCGCAGCCAATCATCATTATCGTCGATCAGTGCGTGCACTTTGATATACAAGGGATCCATGAGACCTGGGCCTCTGTGACACGGCAGTTGTTTCTAATTAGGATCCTGTGAAGAGGATTCGGAGCAGACCAACCCCGCCTCCCAGCTAGTGTCAGTTACACATGTGTCTCGGAGCTCCTGATCATAGTGTTCGGTGGGAAGGGGAGGCATTGATAGTAAATAGTGCCTTGTCACAGTAACATGCTATTTGTTTCAGTGCATTTACAGCTGTGCTCTCGTCAAAGTGAGCTCTGCATGCTCGGAGGCACGCTATGTGAGGAATGACTTTGAGGTGGAGCCAATTCATTGCCGACATTCCTTCACTCGTACGTCGCCTGATGTCCCCCAAGTCGTTTCGTGGCTTATTTATCATCCTTCGTGATTAATAATATTGTCCCCATAACATTAAGTGGGGGAATTTTGACACCTTGAGGTGATAAGGAAAGGAAGAGATCAAAATAAGAAAAGGGAAGAATAAATTAGAAACACTTATTGGTGGAGCCAACAGAGGAAGAGGACAAGATGGAAATGGAGCAAGAAAGGAAAAAATGGCTGTTCCAGGAGCTCTTTTTTTTGTCTTCTTATTTTTTACAGTTCCTCCTTCACTGTGGAATCTTGGCTTGCTGTCAGTCATTCAGTCACACAGCAGACTGTTTCATAGGGAAGCAGGCCAACTGTAAGATGCATGAAAAGGAGAGAAAGAGGGAGAAAAACAAACAGACCACTGAGATGTGATGAGGAAGTAGATGGAGACGGAGAGATGTTGGAGGGAGGGGATGGTTACCATGACAAGTAAATAGTGAGTGTGATAATCACTTTGAGTCCATGTCAGCAGGATTCCTCCACGCTGCTCCAACAAAATATGATACCAGCCCAGATAAAGGCCGGTTATTTATATACGTTCACCAGAATAAAAGATCCACAGAGAAAGATGGTAAACAGTTTTTATGAGGCTCATAATTACATATAAGCCATACATAATGCTAACGCTGTTAGGAGTGTGTGTGGTGTAGCGGACCCAAACGCACTCCACGCAGCAGTACAGTTCCACGGGCGGACTTTATTTAAAGTAAACAAGACACCACAAACAGATACAAACGAATGCTACCGGTCAGGTCCAGCGAACACAGGAGATCCACCTCTCCTGCTCCAGAGTCGGGAGGGCAACTCAACCGCTCGTGAACACGCTCGCGAAGCCTGCCAGACTGATTCTGCTCCAGAGTCGGGAGGGCAACTCAACCGCTCGTGTGCCCAACTCTTACAAAGTAACAACCCGACAATGAGCCGGGTCATGCTGTGGACCTTTAATCACCAGCCAGTGATCAAGGCAACGGCCAACAGCTGGGATGAAGGAGGGGGGCGTGGCAGAGGGCGGAAACCGGGAGGAGCAAACTGTAGACTAAAGAGCAGACCGAGAATCCAACAAACGCAGCATAAACCTAGGAGCCCTTTTGGGCCGTGCAGAGACAAACTGGATACTAACCGGCAGCAAATGTGTACTCTGCGAGGTAAAGTTACTTTTTGTCAATGGAGTCCGGTAGCTTTCCCCATCGGAAAAGGGCTGTCCGGCGGCGAGGTAAAGCCACCTAAAACATATTTAGGATATTATTACTGTTTTATCTTCTGGTCAATTCTGGTTGCAAAAAAACAAGATGGCGCCAACTCAAAGCTTCAAAAGCTTTGCCAGAAAAAATAATGACAGTGAGCACTTCCACTTCTTAGACAGCCGGTGCTCACACCTCTAAATGCTGATGTTCTCATTGAAGAAGCCCTCTGACATTGGTCCAGAGAAGTGCTTTCCTTTTCCTCAGTGTGAAAATAGGTGTAACCTTTGTTTACTGTTCATCCTCTTGCATCATGGACTCCATGAGAAATCAAAGAGCCACAAGGTCGCCCGTGGTTCCGCTAGAGCAGCATCTTATCAGCACTTAGCTGCTATTTGTAGACATCAGGAAGCTGCTAGACATAAGCTCCCCGTCTCCATATCACTGGTACAGTAGGTGGACACCAGGAGTCAACTTCAGCGATTCATTAGATTGGGAAAAGATGAAGTCCCAGCACACATCCGAAAGAAGTCTGGATCATCAGCCACAATGTCTGAGGTGTGTGTGTGTTTGACCAAGTCAACGTGAATAATGAGTCCAGAGCCTCATTGGAATTGGACTGGCACGGGGGATTGTACTTCCATCTCGCCACCCATCACCTGCTTCTAACATGAAATCATGTCTGACTGTGTCGTTTTCCTCCTTTTTTAATATCCAACTCACAACTTAGTTATTCACCAAACAGTGAGAGGATCCAAGTAATTAGCAACCGGGTAGAGCATTTAAGAGTGTGAGTCAGAGATGGCAGCGGCTGAAAAGCCAGCATTCACATCCTGAAACACAAACACACACACACACACATGGCGTGTGTAATTGCCAGCCAGAGGGGAGGACCCCTCTATTAGTTGGAATGATGTGTCAAACCTCCTTGAACGCTGCATGAGAACACGCTGGCATTCTGATTGGAAAAGGCCAGTTTGTGTTGGCAGCGTCTGATCACATGAACACAGTCCTATCACAGCAGAGGAAATAAGCGTTAAAAACCTCGAAGCGATCTTAAAAAACCCTGAAGGCGTACTCACATGCACAGACATGTGGAATCTGAGAACAAGTGTGTAGACTGTCTGGCGGTCGTATTTCACGACCCACTTTCAGGTCCGTGTTCAGTGTCTTTGATTCACTGAGTCCGCGGCTTTCACTGAGCTCTACTGCTTCACACTCAAACACACTCCAACACCAGAGGGAGATATTCCACCTCTCACGATCATGCAGCGTCCATGAAGGATTCAAAGACACACCGTTAGCTATGCTAATGAGACGGCCACACACACCTTGCTTATATTATCTTCATCATCAAATTAAAATACTCAAGTAAAGTACCTCAAAATTGCACTCAATTGCTTGAGTAAAAGTACTGAGGTACTTTTCACCACTGGTATTAGATAAATGGTAAATATGGTGAGGAAAATAGGAAATCGATCAATTCGATGAGCTAGTGAAAGACGGTCTTATTTATTGATGCATTCCATGATGCTTGTGACTTGATAACCTTGAAACCATTTGAAGGGCTCATCAGAGAGCGCTGTGAGGGAAGTCTGAACCCAAGTCAACGGTCAGTCCTTGGTCCCGAGCTCCCCCCGGCCTGGCTCAGGACGGTCCGGTTCCCCCAGAGAGACCAGAGTGATACACCCATTGAAAAAGAGCCCAGGCAGAGCAGACCAGGGCCGGGCCAAGCCGAGGCAGACAGGCTCCGACTGTTTTCTCCCCGTCGCTGCATCTCCGAGGGTTGGCTGACGTTTAGTCCGAGCTAGCTAATGAAAAATAGCTCATGAAGCCGTAAGGCTGTTGGCGTATCCACAGAAGGCCTATTGACATGGTCAGAGTTTTCTCCCTGCTGAGTTCACAAACTAAAAGTATATACACATGTATATACTGTATATATATATATATATATACTCATTGTTACTTTGAGAAAACACATGATTTACAGCGTGTTGTGTGTTTTCATAGCACAGGCCTAAAGAATGGCTTCCCTGTGGTTGCTCATGGCATTGTGGGAATATGTTTGCTGTAGTATAAAACCAGACTTTGGTGCCAGGCGTCACCAAATCAAGCAGGACTGAAGTCTGAAGGATTCTAAATTGAACCTTAGCGGTTTATCAATGGCCATGTGCGTTATCGGAACAGTGTTGTCGTGTTGGAGGGTAATAATGTTAGCGCCCGCCTCTATTTTCACTGACAGTTGTGTAAAGGTAATTTCCCAATAGTAATAAAGTTTGAAATTACCCACCATCTTCTCTGGTTAACCCGAACCAACCTCAGCCAGTCTCCGTTCGCGACTAGTCAGCTATCTTCAATGGAAGGCCTTCACATGGCAGCAGCTGCTCTGGAGGTCCTCTAGCACTCACTTTGTCCCGCTGGTGCACGGCTACAAAGATCTCTTCCGATCGGCTCCGTCTCATCATCCGTCTTGTTTTTCCAGCCGTGGATCCAACTCCGGACGACCCTTTGGTGTCGGTGATCCTGGTGAGCCTGCTACCCCTGCTGGTGATGGGGGTTGTGGTGGCCGGTATGTTCTACTGGTACCGAGCCTACCGGCGACGCGTGAGCCGAGAGTGGGAGAGCAGCATGAAGAAGCGCAAGCCGAAAGCCGGCGGGCTGGACTGCAGCGATGCCTGCGCCATCATGATGGACGACAATGGGTCGGACAGCAGCTCGACGCACGCCAACCACCTGAACCACAACACCGAGCTGCTGCCCATAGAGCTGGACATGCTGGTACTCACCGAGGGGCACTTCAGATGGGTTCTGCTCTAAACTACCCGAGCTTCCATTCTAACCAGTCATCGCTTTTGATCCCGTCCCAGGTGGGAAAGGGCCGCTTCGCCCAGGTGTACAAGGCCAAGCTGAAGCAGACCACGTCGGATCAGTTCGAGACGGTGGCCGTGAAGATCTTCCCCTATGAGGAGTATGCCTCCTGGAAGAACGAGAAGGACATCTTCTCCAACTCAGACCTCCGGCACGAGAACATCCTCCACTTCCTGACGGCTGAGGAGAGGAAGGTGGAGAAACAGTACTGGCTCATCACCGCCTTCCACCACAGAGGAAACCTCCAGGTGAGACCGCCACGTGAAGGTAACCCAACATGAGGAGGGCAGTATTACCTGAGGGCAGTGTTACCTGAGGGCAGTGATGGGGAGGTATTCAGACACTTGCAGGGTAACTCACCCCTTTAGGCGACTACTGTCTCAATACTGGACTAGTTTTAACAAAATGTTGTGCCCATTAGTCACAGAGACACAAACACATGGGAACGTAGGAAAGGCACCCTTTCAGTAAAAGTACCACTACCACACTGTAAAAAGTAAAAGTCCTGCATTACAAATGTTCCCTTGGTAAAAGTAGGCAAGTATAATAAAGAAAACTCTGCTTAAAGTATTAAAAGTAGAAAAATGTCCCCTGTGACTGTTCTATTATTATATTTTGTCTCATGAGATTATTATTACTACAGGATTTGTGCTTATTTTTAACTATTAACTAATTTGTTTCCATGATGGATTAATGTGCTGATTGTGAGGAATGCCTGTCACAATTACTCAGTTTGTTTTGTCCAAACATCATTATTACTACATTACAATTGTCAACATTACTAAAAGAGCAGGCAGCAGCTGGACCCACAAAATGTTTCCCATGTTCTAAACCCAGCTGTACTTTTACATTGTCTTATTTCTTTGTGCAAAAATCATAATTTTTAACGTAACTAATAACTAAAACTGTCAGAAGTCAAAAGTACAATATTTCCAAAAGTCAAAAGTGTAAGTACCTCAAATTTGTACTTGAGGTAAATTCCGACAAAGGTGATTTGCAATTTTTTTTATTCTGAAGTTTCAATGTTAAACTGTTTGCCTCCAGGAGCACCTGACGCGTCACGTGATCAGCTGGGAGGAGCTTCAGGTGCTGGGCATGTGTCTGGCCCAGGGCGTCGCCCACCTGCACAGTGACCGCCTCCTCTGTGGGCGCCCGAAGGTAGGACCGTGTGAATATGACCATGCATCGCCACTAATCGTCATAACGGTTCTCATTGCCCAGTCGTTATTTTATGTCCTAATGATGAGCAAATGATGTACCCTACAGGTGGCCATCGTCCATCGAGACCTGAAGAGCTCCAACATCCTGGTGAAGAACGACCTGACGCTGTGTCTGTGTGACTTTGGGCTGGGACTCCGTTTGGACAGCACTCTGTCTGTGGATGACCTGGCCAACAGTGGACAGGTCAGATAAAAAGTCTCTTTTGGTTTTGTGACTTACCTCATAGAGCACATTTGAGGAAGGTACAGAACTTACCTGCAGTCCTCCATATCCGAATGGCAGCAAATGATCCAAAGAGTCAACTGCAACCTGTCATCGTAAACCAGGCGACCAGTGGTGGAAGAAGTACTCAAATAAGTTGCTTCAAGGTGGATAGGTACAAGAGTCAGATTTAATAAATGTACCCAACCAAAAAACCCTGAAAGTAGCTCGCAAGAAAGTCGCAGAGTCGGCATCACTGACAGCCCGTCCAACAAAGCCACTCCCCCAAAACTATCATTGTGAACATGAACCTATCATATCAAATATGTTATAATCAGCCAGCAACCTCCGGTTGCGAAAAGTAAAGCCAATGAATGAGCCTATTGTAAGCTGTTGAATGCAGTCTGTTGTATCTGTGGTTTTGAAGAGCCTGTTATCTGCTGGTAGCCACGTGCATTCCATCAGCTTTGTTTTTGAGTGGTTCTGGTGAGATACGAGCTGGCTGAAGTCCCTCTGGGGGTTTGAAGGCTTCGACAAGAGACCTTGTTTGCTGACGGAAGACGTCTGACAGAGACAGACAGGCAATGGAGGGATGAACGAAGAGGGAGAGGCTTTGTTGTGACATACAAGCTCCGCCTCCTCCTCAGCCGGTCACTGGGACTTTGTCACTGCTGCATTTCCAGCCGGTGAATCATATACAAGCACCGACTGACTTATTACACCGACCCACTCTTCTCACAAACCTGCAGCTAGGGCTGGACAGCCTCTTTTGTTGAGTCAATTCCCCATGTTTAAAAACATGCTATCTGGCTAATATTATTAGTTTACTATTTGTAGAATAATATTCCAGTGGTTGGTTGTGTATTGTTTCCGACTTGTGAAATCCATATATTTCCACAGAGGGTCAAAAAGCCCAAACGTCAGAATGTATCGAAAAATATATACAAATGTATAAAATATATATAAATGTAATCACTTTTATTCAACAAATAAGCCAGCTTTAGTTTGTTGGCATTTAGCAGTAAAAGGCAAAACCCTGCTTGCCATGCACGAGGGATGATGTTCATACTTTCTGACTTCATAAAATATGACATGCTTCATTTGAAAACCTCAAAAGAAAATGTTTGACATTTGGTACATGCAAACAAGGAACCTTGTTCTCTGCATCTGGTCCTGTGCTCTCTGTCGTTAATAACATAACAACAGTCGTTAATAACATAACAACACATATCATAAAATAACAACACAAGCAGCTTGCTGATTTCATGGCTCCCAACATGGTGGTTCGGGTTCAGGTTCGACAGCGTCAACATGAAACGGATCAAATCTCGTGATGGGAGAGGTGCACGTTGGGTTCATTTAGAAAGTACATGTGTGCTTTTCGAGGCGACAAGACAAGGGTTTCCTCCAGCCAGTGTATTATTGAACACCGGCCCGACCCGAGTGTGTACTAGCGTTAACCCCTCCTGGTGTCTCTGGTCTCAGGTGGGCACGGCGCGGTACATGGCTCCGGAAGTGCTGGAGGCCCGACTCAATCTGGAGAACATCGAGTCCTTCAAACAGACCGACATCTACTCCATGGCCCTGGTGCTTTGGGAGATGACGTCCAGGTGTGAAGCCGTCGGAGGTCAGTGCACGCACACACACTCACACGCACGCACGCACACACACACACACACACGCACACACACACACACACACACACACACACACACACACACACGCACACACACACGCGCACACACAAACGCACACACACACTCACGCGCACACACAAACGCACACACACACACACTCATTAATGACATGTTTCAGCCCGTGGGAAGTACGATGTCATGTAACACACAAGCACACACTTAGTGAACAAAACAGATCGTGCTGAGGTGAATTGCCGACCACTGAGATGACTCAACAGGAACAATTGGCGTCATACGTTTTGGGTTCAGCGGGCGATCCGGTTGGCCGGTGGCGATGTCACCGGTTCTCAGTGAAGGCAGCATGTGCTCCTGTTGATAATTAACTCCCATCACTCCGGTGCCCAGATGCACGAAACATCTAAAGGAAATGTTTATCGCTGTACATCACTGGACACTGGATATTATCACCTCATAATATTGTCAAAGCAAACAGTTGCCTATTTACATATCCAGATATTGGGCTATATGAATAGAAACATGATTGTTTATCATTCTCTGTGGGTAAATGCCACAATCTTTTATATAAGACATATACATCATATCAAAAAATGGATTAGTGCAGCTTTGGTAATGTTCCTAAATGCACTGTCATTTTACAGTTTCACAGATTGAGACAAAAATACAGATATACACACAGGAATACTTCAACCACCTTGGCCAACTTTACTATTCTGAAAAATAAAACAAACGCTTAAGTGTCTTAAAGCTACATTCTCTCTCCTGACCACCAGGGGGCGACTCCTCTGGTTGTATAGAAGTATATGCTTCATGTGTTAAAGCTGCATTCTCTCTCCTGACCACCAGGGGGTGACTCCTCTGGTTGTATAGAAGTATATGCGTCATGTGTTAAAGCTGCATTCTCTCTCCTGACCACAAGGGGGTGAATCCTCTGGTTATATAGAAGTGTATGCTTCATGTGTCAGTCTGACGGACCGCACCTCGACCTCAGTTCCAGGTTTGCAGCAGGAATCTGAGGAATCTCTGATGTGTGAGGGAGACGATCTCAACTCTGCTGTTGCCCTTCTTTGGGCAGGAAATCAGGGAGAGAGAGAGAGCAGTGTACCTGTTTCAGCTGGCTGTGTGTATGGTGTGTGTGTGTGTGTGGGGGGGGGGGGGGGGGGGGGCTGTGTTCACCCTCTGAACCCCAAATGGGCATGCTTTCTTTTTTATCATCAACACATTTTATTGTAGCCAGAAACTGTAAAGCAGAACTTATCTCCACATTTTCTACTTTTTTGACTATACTAATCACGTATGACGAACGCTGACAATTGTTATTCTGTCTAATAAAAAAATTGGCCATTCGCACAAACCAAATCCCAAATCCTCAGCTCAGAAGCCTTGGAACTAGCACGGGGAGCCTCAATGTGTTCTTCCCTATATTGTTAACAATTGTGGGCACAAAATGTTGGATGTATCGATTCCATTCTTCTCCATTGTTTTTTTATAAATAAATGATCAAAGATATTCCAGTTTGTTACAACTGGGTTTTACTCACTAAAAACATGAATGAGTCCTCTCTACTCGAGCAGTGATGTTGCTATTCCCACAGAGGAGCAGGAGTTTTATACTGCAGTGCAAAACAAGACAACAGAATAAAACGGGAAAGAGCAACAACAAAGCGCAGACGCTTCCGGGACGTGTCTCATGAATCACATCTGTTATCTGTTCTGGGTCACTGAATGCTTCCTCCAGCCTTGTTGCTGCTGCTGGTCACAGGGTTCAACACTGCAGCATCTAAAATAAACCCTTTTAGTATTTTACAAATCAGTAGTTTTTATTTGATGAACGTGGGCGCTGATAAATGAACTAAATTGGTGTTATTGCCAGAAGGGGCGTAAAAGTGATGTAATCGTTTTATGGCGAACGCTTCAAGCCGAGTATGAAGTGGGGGAGCGAATCCAAGCCTATCGTTCGATCTAAAACAACAAACATCTCAAACAACCATTTGGACAAGACAAGAAGTCCTCTCTTTCCCTCTCAGTCTTGGTGTCTGTCAGCTCTCAGACGGATAGAAGCACAAAGTTTCTGTTTCCTCCCGTCTGCTGTCCTGCGAGGAGAGAGGGACTCGCTCCGGTCCACCTCCCTCCTTCCCTTCTTCCCTTTGCCGAGTTGGGCTTTTTTTCTAGACAGTCTGAGACATTTAGAACCAGACAGTCACATTCCAACACGTGTGTGTGTGTGTGTTTATTTCAGACGCAGAAACTTGGAAACCGAGGACGAGAGAAAGGGAGGTGCTGCACAAACGCCCTCATCTTGCCCACGTTTATGTCTCAATCTGTGTGTGTGTGTGTGTGTGTGTGTCCGTCATCTGCCTCCACCCCAACAACAGGGGACAGAATGCTGGATAGAAATACTCCAGCATACTCCTGAACCGGCATTGTTTTGTGGTCGGTTATAGCATATTCTCTTGTGGAGCGTTTCATTTACATCCTGATTTAGCCGGCAAGGCACGGCGGTGCCCGCGTGTTCTGTCTGGAGGACAGAGGGTTACGTGGGGTAATGGAGTGTTACGTGGGGTAACGGAGGGCTATGCGGGGTAACGGAGGGCTACGCGGGGTAACGGAGGATTACGTGCGGTAGCGTAAGGTTACATGGGGTAAAGGAGGGTTACGCGGGGTAGCGTAAGGATAGCGTAAGAGAAAGCTGGTGGGGTTTAATAAAGTTACTATGAGGAACTTTAAACTAGTTATGAAACAGCCTCCTGCCTGCTGCAGTAAAATCTGAGGTTTTCCAAAGAGACTCCAGTGCTCGGAAAATTGCTCGGAAATTGCTCGGAAATTTTGTCCACAGGGACCGCCAGAATCAACAAGTTCTTCATAATAACTTAATTTATCGTTGTATATCTTCGTTTAATCCAAAAACAGCAAATAAAGGGACAATTACTTGACTGTTACATTGACGTTTGAATGCAAACGTCATACGACTTTTATTTTGAGAACAGCGGACTTGTCGGTGGGCATATTTTTCAGCTGTGCAACGAGCCAAGCTTTCTCTACTACTTCTGGTCTCTCCTGACCACCAGGGGGCAACTCCTCTGTTGGTATAGAAGTCTATGCCTCATGTATTAAAGCTGCATTCGCTCTCCTGACCACCAGGTGTCGACTCGTCTGGTTGTATATAAAATTACTCTCTTGATTTATTCCCTCAGTAAACATGTGTTAGAGCTGCATTCTCTTTAGTTTCCACCAGGGGGCGACTCCTCTGGTTATGCTAAGCTATGCTAACTGCCGTGGCTCCGACACTGTGCTCCACGTACAGACGCAAGATGTTGTCCCCATCGATTGCCGCCAAGAATGAACGATAACTGACAAATTTCAGTAGTAGTCATTTTAGAAGTAGTCGAGTTCTTCGATAATTTTCTAACCAGCAACTAGGAGTCATTTTCAGGCCTGGACACCGATACAACTAGATGCACCTGTTGCTAGAGAAAGCGCCACGCCCTCTTGCTTTTCGGCTCCCATTAAATGAAGACGTTAAACTTTAACAGCACCCCAATGGGCTCGCCACAAACTTGACACGGAAATTCAGCACACAACTACCCCTGGACTTTGGCCAATGCTTGGTTTGGATAGAGAAAATACTTTCGACGACAGGGTGTGATTCATTAGCTAAACGCAGGTTCACTTGTGCTTCTTATGATGCCGTTCGCCCGCCATCGATATGGGATCAGGCTCATGTTGAGACGCCTGTTCAGAGTTTTGGGTCTCTTGAGCGCCAAAACTTCAGAGCTGTGTTTTTTTCCAGATAGCAAATCCCAGACAGCGTTTCCAGCCACAGAGGTTCCTGCGAACCTCCAGGCCAAAAAGGTCTCAGACAGATAATCTGTAAAGGAAACTGTCGTAAACCGCCTTCCGCCCCCTCAGATTGGATATAACGGCCTTTAAACCATGGGCCCCCAGACAGTGAAAGAGGGGACAGTGAGACTGAGGCTCTGGTTGCAGTCTCTTAAGAAATATGTTCTCAAACCAAAGACGGGAATTCTTCTCATAACTTTATAAATGTCCAGAGCTGGGGAAGCCGGCGGCACCTCTCTCGTATGGACCGGGTCTATCCACTTCCCTGTGTTCCAGATACCGCTCAGAACTACAAGGAGGTGTAGGCTGTAGGGGCCAAATCAACATCCAAGCATGAAATTGGACCCTTTTCCGCCACGGTCTTGATATTTAGAAACACTCCACCTCTTTTTATTTCTGTTTCCAGCGTTCTCATTTTTAGGTCAGCTCGCTCTGCGCTGTTCTGTGTTTTTCAGCTGTAAATGTGTGGTATTTATACCAGCTCCGCAGCAGGAGATCTAAACAGCAAAGAAGCTGGCATAAATAACTTCCAAGGGAACGGGGCCCGGCCCGGCTGTGTCCGCTTTTAAAACGCTAAAAACAGTTGGGGAAGTTCCACATGTAAAAAACAGGAAGTGTTGGCCTGTAGAGTCAGCTTCTCTGCAGTCCCAATCCCAGACCTCCAACTTCCTGTCCAGGGGCTCCACTCCAACCATCCCACTTCCTGTATTTGAGGACACAGCGGCAGAGACCACTTAAATGAAACATTTCCTAGATCCCATCAGACCATACCGCTAATTAGCATGGACAACACATATTATTCAAAACATATTTACAGATGCTGAGTCAGATTATGGCCAGAAGAAAATAATCTCCCCACAAAGGGTGACCTGCCCTCCTCAGGTATCGATGCTACGTCTATCTCGCTTTACATTCAATGGGTCCTCGATTTCAGACAGCGGTTGCAAGAAAATGCTCCTCATGTAGCAAACTGTTGATTTTGCTCAAATAACTTTGAATCTAGCAGGCTAATTTAGTTAGCTGGCTAATTAAAATAAAATTTTCTCTGAGAGTTGGTTGATGAAAAAAGGGGCCTTTAATACGTACATAGATGACATGCTAAACTACACGTCCCAGGCAAAATGTTAGCAACCTCACCATTAAAGCATCCCCTGCTTTACGGTCTGTTTGACTCTAAATTACCATAATTTACTAAATGAACATCATGCTGTATTGAAGAAGACTTGAAACTAGAGATTGAGACATAAACTCATGTTTACAATGTTTACTGAGGGAATAAATCAGAGAGAAGTAGAGTCATATATATAGACTTCTATACAACCAAAGGAGTCACCCCCTGGTGGTCAGTAGAGAGAATGCAGCTTTAACACATGAAGCATAGACTTCTATACAACCAGAGGAGTCACAGGGGGTCTTTACGGCACCCAAGTATGTGTAGCATCGGGCGTGGCCAGCGCAATCAAAGGAGCAAGGACATCATCCGCTGTCCGTTTCATTCCGCCTCTAAAGTCTCAAACGACAACTTGCCGAGGGAGCGTTAAGCTGTCGCGAGCAGGTTTGGCGAACATAACACTGCCTCATGAGTCTGGGCTTCCTTCCCAGAATGTTAGAGGACTTTACTGTAGTCCTGCAGCGAGGCGTTCCCATGCCAGGGAACATAAATTCATTTTGATTAACATGCCCAGAGAAAAGCAGATGCTGCGAATACATCACACCGAAAAAGAGACTAAAAAAACAAGTTAATAATCCTTAATTAGACAGCTTGTGAAATAGTTGACGTAGAAATGATGAACCGTAAGAACAACATGCACATAGAACACGACCCCGAGGCTATTTGTTAGATATTTGCATATGATATTCATGGACGACTGTGCAGCAGCGAGTGTCTCGTTTCACTGAGAGGATCCAGAGAGCCTGAGAGACTGCCTGCAGCTGCTGTGAGCTCGGCTTCATGAGGTCTGGACCCGGTCCCGGAACTTTGTTTTGAAATGTCATGGTTTTCAACGTCATGCTCTCTCTTTTTATTGAATATGTTTTGCCCATGCATGTTCCTCGACATGAAATAGTCAAAACAAAAACGAGGTGTTGTTATTTCGGAGCTCTGTGCAGTCGGAGGTTTGCGACTAATTGCTCGTTAGCGGAAGCCGATTATTGTTTTTTTGAAATAATACTATGTACTTGTGTATTTATGTATTTATTACACTTCCTTTCACCTGTGGCTGTGTCTGGTCCGCAGAGGTGAAGGACTACGAGCCGGCGTACGGCTCCAAGGTGCGAGAGCACCCCTGTGTGGAGAGCATGAAGGACAGCGTGCTGAGGGACCGGGGGCGCCCCGAGATCCCCGACAGCTGGATCCAGCATCAGGTGATCCATCACTCTGCTAGGAATTCCCTTATTTACATTATTCATTGGATAAAAACACACTCGTCAACATTATTATTATTATTATTATTATATGACATTATTATTATCCACGGACACTTGAATGCAGGCTGCTGCTGATCAACCGATGGTGAAGGTGTTTTCACATGAAGATGAAACATGATCAGTCGCTCAGAGTCAAAGTCTCGTCTGAAGTCACATCCACGTCCTGAAAAACCAGCGGGACATTCACCGTCACATGAAATCTCTGAGATAACGCCGAGCTATGCTCCCTGTACTCATGTACTCGCTCAACAACAAGTCACATGACACCATAACAACCAACCAGATCAAGTGAAAAAGTGAAGAAAAAGGTTTAGTTTGGCAGACGGCGAGGAGCGATGACATGGCAGCGGCCGTCTGCAGACTCCTCCCTCGTCAGTTCGTCACTTTGACTCAAAAAGATGGGAAATATTTTCACTTTAAATACTCAACTCCTCGACTGGTTCACCCAGCCTCTGACACAGCTGCTGTATATTCAGACTGATTTATCATCTACTTACATAGAAACCAGCTTATGAACGTCTGCATTCAGTTCAATTAAACTTGATACAATGTAATTAAATTCAATAGCAACTTGACCACGAGGTTTCGTATGAAGGGAAGTAGAGGTGTTTCTAACTCGCCGTTGGTTGGGCCTCCTTCCCCCAAACAGTCGGTAAATCTCCTGCTCTCTCTCCTCCCCTTTCAGGGCGTGGCGGTGATATGCGCCACCATCAAGGAGTGCTGGGACCACGACCCCGAGGCCCGGCTCACCGCCCACTGCGTCGCCGAGCGCCTCTCGGAGCTGGAGGACGAGATGGACAAGCTGTCCAGCCGTAGCTCGTCGGCCGAGAAGATCCCCGCCGAGCTGAAGATCCCGGTGGAGGTGGGGATCCCCGGGGAGGAGGTGAAGATCTCCCAAATACAGGACGTCCCCACCGCGGACTGCTCAGTGAGCGACGAGAAGTGAGGAGTGGGAGCCAGACTCTAAACAATGTTTATTCCCCAACAAGGGCACTTATTCTGCTTTGATGAGACTGATGAACGGAATCTCAGTCAGCGGGGGTGGGGGGGGGGGGGGGGGGCAGGAGTTGAGCTCCTGGATGTCCTGGAACAGTATAATTTCTTATTCTAGCCCTGGACTTCACAGCGCGTAACAACCTAACCTAAAAAGTTAGAGAGCCAAATGCCAAAGTTAACTGGAAGCTTCCAAAGATGCACAGAGCAAGTTTTATTTAGTCTCTGGCTTCTCTGTGCAAAACGGTCTCCCTCTCCACGAGAAACCAAGCGGCCACAGCGGCATCACCAAAGACATGTGATGTGCACTTTACCGGGAGACACCTCGGCTTCCTGCAGTCCAACGGTGTCAGAGGCGACGTGGCCTTCAACTCACCATAAGGTGGACTCCACCCACAACCAGGCTGTGGACTCCACCCACAAGTGTGTGAGTGTGAGTGAGTGTCTGTGTGTGTGTGTGTGTGTGTGTGTGTGTGTGTGTGTGTGTGTGTGTGTGTATGTGCGTGTGCGTGTGAGTGTGAGAGTGAGAGTGTGTGTGTGAGTGAGTGTGTGTGCTTCTTCCAGCTATACACCCTCGTCTCCACAGCAGCATGTAAATATTGGTGATGTACATAAGAGACGAACAAACAAACAAAAGGGAAACGTGTCTCCTTCTATTGAACGCAGAGATTAACTTCATAGAGATATATTTAAAAAAAATAACTTTTGTATTGTTTCTATATCAACGGGTGTGTCGAATATCTGTTGCACCTGCCTTCCATACAGAGTGTGTCATCTGTAAAATATTTGTAAATCTTTTTATGAAATTAAAGATATTTGTGTATACTGAGATTCGGCTCTCCCTCCTGTCACTAAAAGATAGAAACCACCAGGAGGAGGAGGAGGAGGAGGAGGAAGAGGAGTTTATTTTTCCTTTTGTCTGTCGCTCACATACCAACGGACGTTCTTCATTAGTGGCGAAGTCGTTTTTTCTCTCGTGTTATTTCATATTTTTATTTTTTCAGCGCAGCATTCTACACTGTCAAATGTAATAGTGGTCCAGACTTACATTAAATGAGTTAACTTTACTCGGCTATCAAAAATATCACTTCTTACTAGTTTTTACCAAGTAACAGTTACTTGCAGGTCAAAAATAACCAATTTACTAATTATTTTGAGTAAAGCTAACTTGATACACTCAAGTAACAAATAACGGCTGGGGTCTGAGCATGTGCAGAAGCCAACATGCAGTCCATGCAAGCTCAAGACACGGTGGATCTAGCTGACTGAGAAGCTGAGGCAAGAACATTGGCTTGGATTTTGAGTAAGGTAAGTTATCAGCAAACAATAACTGTGTGTAAAATATTTTGTGTTTCTTACTGCTGCTAATGTTGAAAGACACTTCAACATGTGAACTATGGGGAGACCAGGGATCCAACAGGCTACCTTGTGGTTACGGGACAACCACTCATCCACCTGAGCTAGTCAGGTCACATGAAAACTGATTTAATTGTCACATAATGAAAGTTGACGAACGCAATTTGGTCAATTTTATAAATGTACAATTATTAGTGTTACAAATTGTTTATGTGTCACAAACTGTGTCGTGGTGTTTTGCGCTGTTGAGGAGCGTTAGTTGTGGGTTATTAATTGTTGTTATAAAGTTTTAACCATGACTAGTTATAACCCTGACACGTAAGTAGCTCAGACCACTCCGCCCTCAACTGTGACTGTGAACATTAAATGTTGAATGTTGAAGTAGGCTATACTAGTCAGAAGTACATCTTGAGTAAAGTTTTAAGTACTCCTTAGGGGCCGTTCACACCGGACGCGACTTTTAAAAGCGCAGCCGCTTCAAAAACGCCTTGGCAAAAACGCGCCAGGGAAAAAAAATAAAAACAGCCCGCTGCGCCTGTGGAGCGGGCCTGCGTGCGCACCCGGGCGATAAAACTTCAAAATGGATTCAAGCAGACGTCGCGCTCTTGCCCTTGCTGTGTTGTGGGATGAGGAGGAGGAAAAAGCCCCAAAAAAGCGGAGATTTGGGGTTCACGATATAAAAAAAAAAAAAAGGAAAAAGTACGGCGAATACCACCATCTATTCCAAGAATTGTGTCTCGATGACGAGCGCCGTATGCTATTGCAGTAGTTTTTCGATCTTGAATTATAAAGTTCTTCGTAGTTGAAGACCGCTAATATGAATCCTTCGTCGGCGTTGCCATTTTCTTTTGAAATTCCCGCTGTTCATACCACACGGAAACAGGAAAGAAGTGGTAAAGTAATAAAGCCCGCCTCTTGCTTGATCCGATTGGCTGCCTTGGCCGAGTGTGACATTGATGAGCTGTGCGACTCCGCGCAAGGCGTTTAAAAGTTGAGAATATTTCAACTTTTAAGCGCGCCGGAAAAACGCTCGAAAAACGCGTCGCGCGGCATTTAAAAAGCGCGCATGAAAGGCGCGCCGTACCATAGGAAAACAATGGTTTTGCTAGCGACGCGTTTTTGAGAGTCGCGTCCGGTGTGAACGGCCCCTTACTCATTATATGTAGTTACTTAAACTCAAGTGTAAGCCCTTAGGAGGTCAGGGAGACTGTTCCAGAGGCGTGGCGCTGCCAAACAAAAGGCCATGGTGCAGAGCTTGGTGTTGGGAACCCGGAGGAGCGAGCGTTTTGTAGATCTGAGGGTGCGGGTGGAGGTTTGGGGAGTAATGAGTTCTTGTAGGTAGGGAGGTGCATGTCCATTTATGCATTTATGGGTGAGTAGTAGGACTTTGTAGTCAATCCGTAATGAGACAGGGAGCAAGTGTAGTGAGTGCAGAATGGGTGTTATGTGTTCATATTTCCGGACTCCTGGCAGCGCTGTTTTGGATGTATTGCAGTTTCTGGATGTTCTTGCCAGTGAGCCCAGTGAACAGTGAATTGCAGTAGTCCAGTCTTGAGGAGATAAAGGCATGGACGAGCTTCATCAGATGTCTAAATAAACAACATGATGCTGTTGCTGACATTTTAACCCAATCCGACCGAGTTCCCCCCCCCCCCCCCGATTTTTCGATAATGAGGAAGTGGTTTTAAAATACTGAAACGCTTCTAAATCATCAACCACAGGTCCGATTTAATAAATGTAAATGGCTAAAGTACTCTAAACCCTTGTGAGAAGAGAAACGATGCACTACATTTAACAAAAAAGATCGTTATATTTGTATAATTACGTAATAAAGTAAAGCTCCTCAACATGACTGAGCGATTATAACATTTCACTATTTAGCTAATTTAGTACCCCTAACAACGACGGATTTCGCTCAAAGTACCACGTATGTAACCGTAGAGACTGTGCGCATCTTCCAGTAGTAGTGGGATCACTGTGTGTAATTGACGTCGCGAGCTGCGAGAAAGCAACGGCTATTTTTCTTCGATTCTTTCCTCGGTGTTTCGAGGTACTACAGTTTTATCGTTCCTCAAACGCATCTGAAAGCGCGTCAGATGACACGCGGAAGCAGACGGTCATTTTGAGGGGTCTTTGTTCATGGTGCGACGAAGATTTAGGTAAAAATGGCTCATTTCTTTATTTCTGAACCGAAAAACATGATTTTTGGACTGGAAAGGCTTGAAAACATGTCATTGCTTGTGTTTATTGTGATTATTATTGCATATTTGGATGATTTAGGTCTTAATCTTTTTAAAGAGGTGCAGTATTACTCTGGGACATGATGGGAAGTCACCAAAAATACAAGGACCAAGGACACATTCTTTGATCAGACTCTTGACTTTTGATCATATTTATGAAGAAAATAAATAATATCTTTTTTTTTTTTTTTTTTTTAAAGGCAAGGAGTTGCTGATTCTTTAGAGATCTACGACAATAGGTGCTGGTATTCATATCAAGGTCATATGAGCTGTAGAACACCTGTAGAAGCCCTCGGGCTGATGAGGTTCAACTTACGGACAAAACCAACACACATCTCTACGTCACATGGCGACGGCCACGGTCCAAGATGGCAGCGGCGAAAAGCGTCAGTCCATAAACCAACAGGCACCACCTGATCACGAGGTCCTCGTCTTCTATCGGTCGGTGGTCTTCATACATCATCACACTGCTGCATTCAGAGGTCCAGGAGGGGTTTCACCTCCTCTACGGAGTCCAGATTCAACAATCATCCGTTATTCACTTTGATCATTTTCTTTATTGGATCAATCTAAAATGGCAGACACCAGAAAAAACGACCCCTTTGACCAAAGTGACCAATAATCAGTTAAAAACAAGGCTGCGAGGACCAAACCTCCTTAATTCGTCCTGTATCGTCCAAACTCTGCTCATTCCTCGGCTCATTTCACTTCCCCTCGTTATTTTTATTCTGTTTCAGCCTCTTCCTCCTTTTTAGAAACTTTTTTGTAGCTTTCTTTTTTATACTTCGTCTAGATTTTCTGTAGGAATGCCACAGGAAGTGCACCACCCGCCATGTCCACACAGAATGTCCACACAGAATCGTTCACTGGTAAGAAAAGAAAATGTTATTTTTAAAAACGCTGTGCAGGCTGAAGACGAGAGAGAATAGACCAAAAACTCATGTGTACAATGTTACTGAGGGAATAAATCAAGAGAGAAGTAGAGTCATTTTTTATAAACTTCTATACAACCAGAGGAGCCCCCTGGTGGTCAGGAGAGAGAATGCAGCTTTAACACATGAAGCATATACTTCTATACATCCAGAGGAGTCGCCCCCTGGTGGTCAGGAGAGATAATGCAGATTTAACACATGAAGCATATACTACTATACAACCAGAGGAGTCACCCGCTGATGGTCAGGAGAGAGAATGCAGCTTTAACACATGAAGCATAGACTTCTATTTGCAGTCTATGAGTGGAAGTGACTATATCTGGAATGAGGAGGAGTGACGTAGAGACGCTGTATGTCTCTGGTCACTACCTGTCAATCACCCTGTAGCCCCGCCCTAAACCATCCCCTGGTGCACCTGTCTGTCAGACAGTGGATGCAGGATTTCAGCTTCATTTTCTTCAACACAGGAAAGCTAAAAAGAATGTGGGCAAATTGGATTTGTCTGCGCCTCCTCTGGGTGTAATCGTATTATTATCATGTATTATTGTACTGCAGACTGAAACGTGTGTTCTCCCTTCTAAAGACTTCCAGGCGTTCCCCAGTAGTGCTCTGTTGGGAGAAAGAGCACGTCTGCTCTCTGGTGGACAGAAACACAGACGACACTCAGACTGATTTGGTTTGAGTTTCACGGCTGCCTTTCTTCCACTAGACCGTCATTTTTACTTCAAAGTTTCTTTTTTCTGAATCAGAATCACATTTATTCAACAGAAACATAAGTACTAGCTAGGAACAAGGACAACAAAGCTGGGAAAATAAAGGTAAATAAATGATAGACAGGACTGTATATCATATATATGAATATTTAATATTCATGTTAAATGCACCACTTATTTGTTTGTTCAGCATTTCGACACACAGGCAGCTGGTAAATGTTTGCTTCATGAGTTCACACATTGTAAACATGAAAGTGTTCACAGATATCAACACTTATCCTATAATGTTATTCATTATTTAAGACACCGAGCTGCAAAGGTGAAACATGTGTCAAAGAATTGCATAACTTCTCACAAGACAACAGAATCTTGTCTCCTCTCTAGCTCGGCAAACCAACCTGCAGGTGGAAGGTTTCCTTCCAAAAAGATATGAAAAACACAAGTTTCAGAACTTGTGACCACACATTTGGTCTCTGGTGTCAAACCACGAACTGTGAGATAAGAACACAATCAAAGAGGATGAATACAGGTACATTCAGACAAACAGTATGAGAATTGTTTTTCCCGAACGTTTAATTATGTAAACATGTTCTAGTAGAAAGTGTGAACCTGAGGATGAGCCGTTTACAAGATGTAAGCTGCGTCGTCTATCCCATAAAGACTCCTCTCTTCTGGAAGACTTGACAGCATTTTGAATCATATCTGCATGTTACAAGAGTAATATGATGTATTTCTGTGAAGTCAACAGGTCACTGGAGACTTGCTCCGAGCCAGCACTTTAATGTCTTCCATGAAGAGGTAATAAGTATCACCTAAACCAGGTAAAGAATTCTTGTCAGGCCAGTTATCGGGCCAAGATTCTCTGCCTTTCAGGCTTTCCTCAGCCCCCCTCTCCTCCCTCCACAGCCACCTGTGCTCCTCCCTCAGCTCGTTGTATGTGGGGTGGAACGTGTGGAAGATGGAGGTGGAGGGGAAAGACAGGAGGAGGATTCCCGACAAGATTATTTGCTGACCAGCGCTGCCAGTTGGCCGGGGGTGCTGCGGGGCACCATGTCTCCGTAGCCCACCGTGGTCACCGAGATGATGGACCACCAGTACGACGCTGGGAGGCTGCTGAAGCTGAGCCGGGCCGACCTGGCGCCGCTGGGGGCCAGCTCGCACTTGGCCAGGTGCACCAGCGGGGAGAAGAGAGCCACACCGACGCACATGAAGAGCAGCAGCAGGCCGAAGTCGGTCACACTCCGCTAGATGGTCAGCCCCAAGCTCTGCAGGCCCAGGGAGTGGCGAGCCAGCCTCACCACGTACAGGACTCGCATGGCCCGCAAAAGATGATACAAAGAATGTGTGTAGAATATGTCCCCTGTAAAGTTCCAGTGACTAATTTTGACCTCAAAAGCGAGTGCACTTTCACCATTTAAAGATCCTGAGACATCAGTAGTATATTTGTGGTACGTCTGGGGGGTAGAGGGGCACTTCCGGTGGTGGGGGGGGCCCTTCCTGTCTAGAAACCGGAAGTGATGTCATTTTCAACCGGAAGTCCCAAAAAAATTACCATAAAAACAGGAAGTAGGAGTATTTTTAAAAATTAGCATATGTGGGGGAGGGTGTAAATGTAGCATTAGCATAGTGCGGTGTGTTTTAAAAATATGTAGAGCCATTTTATGACGGGAAAACAGTAACAGAGTCATTTCAACAGGAAACAACGTCATTTCAGCATGAAACAGCATCATTTCATCCGGAAGTTGGAAGAAGAAGAAAAAAAATAAAAGATAAGCAAGATATACAATATATCTATATCTATATCTATATCTATATATATATATATATATATATATATATATATATATATATGTTTGCTGGTGTTATGATATTCATACAAATAGAGGATACAAGTAAGCCGATATTCTGATATTTATAAAAAAAAAAAAACTGATGCTAGTAAGCAGTGGTCTGACATTAATTAAACAACTATAGGGCTGTAAGTTAACCGATGGTATGATATCATACATACTATAGAGCTGTATGTTAGCCAGTGTTCTGATACTTATAAAAATAAAAAATAAATGAGAATATAGTGACCTGATGTTCTGATATTCATACAAACCAAGGCTATAAGTCAGCAGATGTTTTGATAATTGTAGAGTTCTGTAGAATTATACAAGTTTAGGTTATTTTGTCAAAATTTGACTTGTACATGTATATAATGATGTCTATGTGTACAATAATATACTTAAGATGGACTATTGTTTATCAGGTATGCATGGAATGAGCACAGAGGCACTAGTCTGCTGTGGGTCACATTCATTTGCACACAGTGATGAGGACTGAGGTTTTACAAAGGAACATTTGGTTTTAAGATCAAAGGGGGGTGGACCACCTGTGGTCTGGTCTGGTCTGGGAGGGGACGGGGGGTGGGGATCTCCCTCCCAAAAAAAAAAAAAAAAGGAACAGGAGGAGGATTCGATTTGCATATGAACCAGCAAAGGTGAAGGGGGGGTTCTGTGAGAAGATGACATGGACTGTAATAAAATGATCAACCGTGGTAACATATAGAACTGAATAAAAATTCCTTCTAGGTAAAATGTTTGTTAGTAAAACATAGTCATAAAAACGGATGCCATGTAAGAGTAGGATTGTAAGCCGCAGTTTGGATATTTATACAAAAATCCATCTCTAAGTTAGACAGGCCGCTGACGTTTAATACAAACCAAGACTGTAAATTAGATGGTTTTCTGATATTAACACAGGTCATGGCTGTAAGGTAGCTAGTGTTCTGATATTAACACAGGCCATAGCTGTACGTTAGCAGCTGTTCTGATATTAAAACAAACCATGGCTATATGATAGCTGGTGTTATGATATTAACACCGACCATAGCGGGTTTTTTTTTTTTATGCTATCAAATAAGTTTTCATAAAATCCATGACTGAACCCATTTAATCAATGAACTTCCTTTCAAACCAGGTTTATTCCTAAAAAGAAACCAAGGATAATATTTGTGTAGACCTAAAGTATACTTAATGAATAACTATATTAGTATAAACTATCAACAAACCATGAACATGCTTATTAACTAGAGTAGTCTTCTTGTTTTATTATAATTGAATGATAGATACATATGTATATGTAACGAGCTCCAAGTATTTAAAGTTGAGACTTCTGAGGGGACAAAGGGGTCTGAAAGAGGACAGCAATAGTGCACAGAACCCTGTAAGGTATACAAAAGTTCCCCAGGACTTGAACTGAGACTACAGATGTTATGGTGTTATAAGTACACAGGGGGCTGACATTAATTAAAAGTAATTAAAAAAACTACAGGGCTGTAAGTTAGTCAGTGTTCTGATATCATACAAACTATAGAGCTGTATGCAGTGGTGTATAGTAACGAAGTAGAAATACTTCGTTACTGTACTTAAGTAGTTTTTGGGGATATCTGTACTCTACTTTACTATTTATATTTCTCTTTACTTTTACTTTTACTTCACTACATTTTGCAAAGAAAAATTATACTTTTACTCCGATACATTTCTCCTGAAACCTTCGTTACTCGCTACAAAATCAAATCTATCTTTAGAAAAAAAAAAAAACATCGGGGACTGTGGTGGAACACAGACTCGACCAAGCAGGTTTTGCGAATCACAATGTTTTGCATTTTCCCTCTACATCCTCTCGTCCACCGCTCCCAAACCTTTATGCGTCACGGACCGGTTACGTGAAGACAATATTTTCACAGACCGGGTCCGACCTCGGAGAGACAGGAGACAACGACACCTGACGTGTGTTCGTTATGTCCAGTCTACTCCTAACTAAACCTTTAGTCCAGTCTACTGCTTAACTTATAACGCGCTGCACAAAGACAGGATGTCGGAATGGAAGCAGGTTTTCATGCTTTTTTGGCGATCTCAGGATACTCTGCCTTGGTTTCCAGATCACCGACAGAGTTGTAACAGACTTACGTTTCATTTTTAGAGTAACGTAACATCTTGACATGTGTCAAATAGATTCCGTCTGAGGTTACCACAGACGGATGTATGCGGTCATTTTTCACAATAAAACATCTATCCGGCCTTGTTTTTTTTTTATTTAATTGAAATGTTTCATTCATTCTTTCTGTGGCCCGGTACCAAGAGACCCACAGACCGGTACCAAGAGACCCACAGACCGGTACCAAGAGACCCACGGCGGGCGGAATGAGCATACTTATAACCACACTGTTACAAGTCCTTCATAGTGTCATATTGCTTTTTGGAGAATTATGATGATAAGTTCATAGTAGATGCAAAAGTATACTTAGGTACAATATATTATGTTGAACATAATATATATGGATGGATCCCAGCCAACCCAGTTATTGTATCAACACAACTCCTGGTCCTTGGTCACGGTGACCACAGCACTTAAAAGAATAAACTTCATAATTCTCAAAATTCTGACCCTTTGCTTTTTTATTAAAAGCATGTACTTGTACTTTTACTTTCAATACTTAAGTACATTTTATATCAGAAAAATACTTTTGATACTTAAGTACAGAAAATATCAGATACTTTAAGACTTTTACTCAAGTAGTATTTTAATAGGTGACTTTTACTTTTACTGGAGTAATTTTCCAGTAAGGTATCTTTACTTTTACTCAAGTACGGCTTTTGGGTACTTTATACACCACTGGCTGTATGGTAGACAGTGTTCTGATACTTATACAAACTGAGAATATGGTTAGCTGGTGTTCTGATATTCATACAAACCGATGCTACAAGTAACAGCAGGTCTGTTAGCCACAGTTCTGTCATTTTATACAACAATCCATCTCTAAGTTAAACAGTCCTCTGATGTTTAATACAAACCATGGCTATAAACTAGCTGGTGTTATGATATTAAAACAACCCATGGCAATAAGTTAGCAGGTGTTCTGATATTAACACAGACCATAGTTATATGTTAGCTGGTGTTCTGATATTAACTTAGGCCATGGCTGTAAGTTAGCAGGGGTTCTGATATTAACTTAGGCCAAGGAGGAGGAGGATTTGATTTGCATATGAATCAGCAAAGGTGAAGGGGGGGTTCTGTGGGAAGATGACGTGGACTGTAATAAAATGATCAACAGTTGTAACATATAGAACTGAATAAAAATTCCTTCTAGGTAAAATGTTTGTTAGTAAAACATAGTCATAAAAACGGATGCCATGTAAGCCGCAGTTTGGATATTTATACAAAAATCCATCTCTAAGTTAGACAGGCCGCTGACGTTTAATACAAACCAAGACTGTAAATTAGATGGTTTTCTGATATTAACACAGGTCATGGCTGTAATGTAGCCAGTGTTCTGATATTAACACAGGCCATAGCTGTACGTTAGCAGCTGTTCTGATATTAAAACAAACCATGGCTATATGTTAGCTGGTGTTATGATATTAACACCGACCATAGCGTTTTTTTTTTTTATGCTATCAAATAAGTTTTCATAAAATCCATGACTGAACCCATTTAATCAATGAACTTCCTTTCAAACCAAGTTTATTCCTAAAAAGAAAAAAAGGATAATATTTTGTGTAGACCTAAAGTATACTTAACGAATAACTATATTAGTATAAACTATCAACAAACCATGAACATGCTTATTAACTAGAGTAGTCTTCTTGTTTTATTATAATTGAATGATAGATACATATGTATATGTAAGGAGCTCCAAGTATTTAAAGTTGAGACTTCTGAGGGGACAAAGGGGTCTGAAAGAGGACAGCAATAGTGCACAGAACCCTGTAAGGTATACAAAAGTTCCCCAGGACTTGAACTGAGACTACAGATGTTATGGTGTTATAAGTACACAGGGGGCTGACATTAATTAAAAGTAATTAAAAAAAACTATAGGGCTGTAAGTTAGTCAGTGTTCTGATATCTTACAAACTATAGAGCTGTATGGTAGACAGTGTTCTGATACTTATACAAACTGAGAATATGGTTAGCTGGTGTTCTGATATTCATACAAACCGATGCTACAAGTAACAGCAGGTCTGTTAGCCACAGTTCTGTCATTTTATACAACAATCCATCTCTAAGTTAAACAGTCCTCTGACGTTTAATACAAACCATGGCTATAAATTAGCTGGTGTTATGATATTAAAACAACCCATGGCAATAAGTTAGCAGGTACTCTGATATTAACACAGACCATAGTTATATGTTAGCTGGTGTTCTGATGTTAACTTAGGCCATAGCTATATGTTAGCCGGTGTTCTGATATTAACACAGGCCATAGCTATATGTTAGCTGGTGTTCTGATATTAACACAGGCCATAGTTATATGTTAGCTGGTGTTCTGATATTAACACAGGCCATAGCTATATGTTAGCTGGTGTTCTGATATTAACTTAGGCTATGGCTGTAGGCTAGCAGGGGGTTCTGATATGTATACTGACTATTGAGCTATAAATTAGCTAGTGTTCTGACATTCACACAAACCATGGCTATAAGTTAGAGGGTAGCTGTGATATTATATACGGAGATATAGTGCCAGCTTATGCAAATCTTTGAGGATAACCAATGGAGGAGCTGATGCTGTATGTAACTTTGTTCTGTTTCTTTCAACAGTTATGATTTCCAATCAGTTTTAATACAAACAGATGAACTGTACCAAGCTAGCATGCCTTTGGAACTATACCAATTCAAGTAGTCATCTTGAAATTACTTATATGACCTATAACTTGTAATAATAAACTACAACTTTATACAATTAAAAAAATATATATATATAATAATAAAAAAATAAAAAATTGTATGTGTATGAATGCAAATTTGAGTAATTAAAATGTCTTACTTTTGTGTGACGTAAGCACCCATTTAAGCGGTCAAGGAGTTCCAGCTGCTCAACGTCAGTAGGAACAAGCGTTATGAAAGGTAAAAATAATATGAATTATAAATGCAAGCATTCAATACTAAACTATTAATACAGCACAGTATGATAGTTAGCTTACTATGTGTTTTGTATAGTATGGAGCATCAGTACAACTTTGTAAAATGTATTTAGAATTATGGATATAAAAAATAAAAAAATGAATAGTATGTTTTTGGTCTTTTTGAAGCACTGATGTTTTCGTGACACACAAATTAAGCAATGCAATGATAATATTTCTGCACTGACTCAAAGAAGTGCGATATGAACACACCATTACTGACATTTTACGGTCCCCATTTGACCTATTCCATACCCCAACATCAGCAGTCACGGAGTTTCAGGTGCTCACAGTCAGTAGGAACAAGTGTTATAAAAGGTAAAAATAGTATGAATTCTAAACGCAAGCATTCAATACTAAACTATTAATTCAGCACACTATGATAGTCCACCTAACTATGTTATTTGTATAGTTTGGAGCATCAGCACAAATTAATTCTACTTTACAACAACTACACACTATTTAGCATTAGTAAAGCATGAATAAACATTAATTCCTGATTAATAAGCTTGACTATTATTGTGTTATGACTGGGTTGTCATACTTTATAATATAAAATGTACAAAAATAATATTAATTATAAACCCAAGCATTCAATATTAAACTATTAATTTAACACACTATTATAATCAGCTAAACTATGCTATTTGTACAGTTTGGAACATCGGCACAAATTAATTTAGAATTAAGGATATTAAAAACAGGCTATTTGTATAGTTTGGAGCATCAGCACAAATTAATTTAGAATTAAGGATATTAAAAACCTATTAACACATTTTTTTTTGAATATGGAGTGGTCTACTTTATAACAATTACACACTATTGAGCATTAGTAAAACATGAATAAACACGTAATTCATCATTCATAAAGCATTGTTCCAACCTGAACACTTATTAGTAACTCATTAGTATGCAATTCATAAACACAGTTATAAATGTTTAATTCTTGATTAATAAGCTTGACTATTATGTGGGTCATGATTGGGTTATCATACTTTATAATATAAAATGTACAAAATAATATACATTTCAAACGCGAGCAGTCAATACTAAACATACAGCCCACTATGATAGACAGCTTACTATGTGTTTTGTATAGTATGGAGCATCAGGACAACTTTGTAAAATGTATTTAGAATTAAGGATATATAAAAAAATATATATATATATATATATATATATTGCATTTTTTATTTTTTATTTTGAAGCACTGATGTGTTCGTGACACACAAATTAAGCAATGCAATAATAATATTTCTGCACTGACTCAAAGAAGTGCGATATGAACACACCTTACATGACATTTACGGACCCCATTTGACCTATTCCATCCCCCAACATCCACGGTCACGGAGTTTCAGTTGCTCACAGTCAGTAGGAACAAGCGTTATAAAAGGTAAAAATAATATGAATTCTAAACGCAAGCATTCAATGCTAAACTATTAATTCAGCACACTATGATAGTCTGCTTACCTATGTTATTTGTATAGTTTGGAGCATCAGCACAAATTAATTTAGAATTAAGGATATTAAAAACATATTAACATATTTTTTAATAGTGGTCTACTTTACAACAACTACACACTATTTAGCATTAGTAACGCATGAATAAACACATCATTCATCAATCATAAAGCATTGTTCTAACCTGAACACTTATTAGTAACTCATTAGGATGCAATTCATAAACACATTAATAAATGTTTAATTCTTGATTAATAAGCTTGGCTATTATTGTGTTATGACTGGGTTGTCATACTTTATAATATAAAATGTACAAAAATAATATTAATTATAAACCCAAGCATTCAATACTAAACTATTAATTTAACACACTATTATAATCAGCTAAACTATGCTATTTGTACAGTTTGGAACATCGGCACAAATTAATTTAGAATTAAGGATTCATTTTTTTCATTTTTTTTTTTTTCATTTTTTTTCATTCATTCATTTTTTTTTTTTTTATATCCATAATTCTAAATACATTTTACAAAGTTGTACTGATGCTCCATACTATACAAAACACATAGTAAGCTAACTATCATACTGTGCTGTATTAATAGTTTAGTATTGAATGCTTGCGTTTATAATTCATATTATTTTTACCTTTCATAACGCATGTTCCTACTGACGTTGAGCAGCTGGAACTCCTTGACCGCTTAAATGGGTGCTTACGTCACACAAAAAGTAAGACATTTTAATTAATCAAATTTGCATTCATACACATACAATTTTTTAATTTTTTATTATTATTATTATTATAATCTTTCTTTTTTTATTGTATGAAGTTGTAGTTATTATTACAAGTTATAGGTCATATAAGTAATTTCAAGATGACTACTTGAATTGGTATAGTTCCAAAGGCATGCTAGCTTGGTACAGTTCATCTGTTTGTATTAAAACTGATTGGAAGTCATAACTGTTGAAAGAAACAGAACAAAGTTACATACAGCATCAGCTCCTCCATTGGTTATCCTCAAAGATTTGCATAAGCTGGCACTATATCTCCGTATATATTATCACAGCTACCCTCTAACTTATAGCCATGGTTTGTGTGAATGTCAGAACACTAGCTAATTTATAGCTCAATAGTCAGTATACATATCAGAACCCCCTGCTAGCCTACAGCCATAGCCTAAGTTAATATCAGAACACCGACTAACATATAGCTATGGCCTACGTTAATATCAGAACACCAGCTAACATATAACTATGGCCTGTGTTAATATCAGCACACCAGCTAACATATAGCTATGGCCTGTGTTAATATCAGAACACCGGCTAACATATAGCTATGGCCTAAGTTAACATCAGAACACCAGCTAACATATAACTATGGTCTGTGTTAATATCAGAGTACCTGCTAACTTATTGCCATGGGTTGTTTTAATATCATAACACCAGCTAATTTATAGCCATGGTTTATATTAAACGTCAGAGGACTGTTTAACTTAGAGATGGATTGTTGTATAAAATGCCATAACTGTGGCTAACAGACCTGCTGTTACTTGTAGCATCGGTTAGTATGAATATCAGAACACCAGCTAACCATATTCTCAGTTTGTATAAGTATCAGAACACTGTCTACCATACAGCTCTATAGTTTGTATGATATCAGAACACTGACTAACTTACAGCCCTATAGTTTGTTTTTTTAATTACTTTTAATTAATGTCAGCCCCCTGTGTACTTATAACACCATAACATCTGTAGTCTCAGTTCAAGTCCTGGGGAACTTTTGTATACCTTACAGGGTTCTGTGCACTATTGCTGTCCTCTTTCAGACCCCTTTGTCCCCTCAGAAGTCTCAACTTTAAATACTTGGAGCTCGTTACATATACATATGTATCTATCATTCAATTATAATAAAACAAGAAGACTACTCTAGTTAATAAGCATGTTCATGGTTTGTTGATAGTTTATACTAATATAGCTATTCATTAAGTATACTTTAGGTCTACATGAATATTATCCTTGGTTTCTTTTTAGGAATAAACCTGGTTTGAAAGGAAGTTCATTGATTAAATGGGTTCAGTCATGGATTTTATGAACACTTATTTGATAGCATAAAAAAAAAAAAAAACGCTATGGTCGGTGTTAATATCATTACACCAGCTATCATATAGCCATGGTTTGTTTTAATATCAGAACAGCTGCTAACGTACAGCTATAGCCTGTGTTAATATCAGAACACTGGCTACATTACAGCCATGACCTGTGTTAATATCAGAAAACCATCTAATTTACAGTCTTGGTTTGTATTAAACGTCAGCGACCTGTCTAACTTAGAGATGGATTTTTGTATAAATATCCAAACTGCGGCTTACAATCCTACTCTTACATGGCATCCGTTTTTATGACTATGTTTTACTAACAAACATTTTACCTAGAAGGAATTTTTATTCAGTTCTATATGTTACCACGGTTGATCATTTTATTACAGTCCATGTCATCTTCCCGCAGGTGGTCCACCCCCCTTTGATCTTAAAACCAAATGTTCCTTTGTAAAACCTCAGTCCTCATCACTGTGTGCAAATGAATGTGACCCGCAGCAGACTAGTGCCTCTGTGCTCATTCCATGCATACCTGATAAACAATAGTCCCTCTTAAGTATATTATTGTACACATAGACATCATTATATACATGTACAAATCAAATTTTGACAAAATAACCTAAACTTGTATAATTCTACAGAACTCTACAATTATCAAAACATCTGCTGACTTATAGCCTTGGTTTGTATGAATATCAGAACATCAGGTCACTATATTCTCATTTATTTTTTATTTTTATAAGTATCAGAACACTGGCTAACATACAGCTCTATAGTATGTATGATATCATACCATCGGTTAACTTACAGCCCTATAGTTGTTTAATTAATGTCAGACCACTGCTTACTAGCATCAGTTTTTTTTATAAATATCAGAATATCGGCTTACTTGTATCCTCTATTTGTATGAATATCATAACACCAGCAAACCTATATATATATATATATATATATATATATATATATATATATATATATATATATATATATATAGATATATTGTATATCTTGCTTATCTTTTATTTTTTTTCTTCTTCTTCCAACTTCCGGATGAAATGATGCTGTTTCATGCTGAAATGACGTTGTTTCCTGTTGAAATGACTCTGTTACTGTTTTCCCGTCATAAAATGGCTCTACATATTTTTAAAACACACCGCACTATGCTAATGCTACATTTACACCCTCCCCCACATATGCTAATTTTTAAGAACAC
Source organism: Myoxocephalus aenaeus (assembly GCA_038501785.1). Lineage (NCBI taxonomy): Eukaryota > Metazoa > Chordata > Actinopteri > Perciformes > Cottidae > Myoxocephalus > Myoxocephalus aenaeus. The sequence goes on along the minus strand of JBAMJR010000076.1, from coordinate 4,510,545 downwards.
TCCTACTTCCATTTTTTATGGTATTATTTTTTGGACTTCCGGTTGAAAATGACGTCACTTCCGGTTTCTAGACAGGAAGTCCCCACCACCGGAAGTGCCCCTCTACCCCCCAGACATACCACAAATATACTACTGACATCTAACATTAACATTTTGTGACAAGAATTCAGTTTTTGTAATTATTTTATAATATCTATAGTACATATGTGGAGGCTTAAGAGTTGTACTTCAGTATCATTCATGACTAAGTGTTGAATAGTGCTCTACTCAAAGGTTCTGTAACTCACCTTAAATTGGTGTCATTGTACACAAATCCCCTCAAGGTGGCATTCAGAATATTCCAAATCCTCCTGTTGTCTCCAACTCATTCCCAGTCGTATGTACAGACGACGATGTGAAGTCCCAGCATTCAAATGTGTCATCATACATCAACCAAATTCTGTAGTTGACGTAGAAGTCAGAGCCAGACTGAGCCAAACTCTCCCATCTGTCATTCCTCCTCTCCTCCCTTCCTCTTCTTAACTTGAGGTGACTAATGGATGACCCCGGTCTGAAACATCATCCATTAACTTAGTCGACCTCTAAGCGTTTTAGCTTTAATGCAGCGGGGGAGAGGTTAATATCAAGAGGATGATGAGGCAGAAACAAACAGAGGTAACAGAGGACTTATCAGGGGACGTATCACAGTAAACAACTGAAAATGACCATGAGTTGGCAGATATGTATCGCTGGGCCACAAGCCAGTCAGTAAGGCCCTGCTCTACTCTCACACCTTCCCAGTAGAAGTGGACGGACCAGGAAAGACTCTCAGTGGTTTGCGTTCTCCTCTAGAGGGTCTTGTGGTCAGAGGAGTTCTGGCTCTTTGGAGACACCTGGAGCTGCTCGCCGTCCTCCAAGATCCATTTCCTTAATATACGCTCACGTTCTACATTCCACATCCTTTTTTCATATGGATTGTCTACTGTGATCTTATTAATCTGTACACACAACATCTATTGCACATCAGTCCTCCTCAGTTGCTCCTCCAGACGCTTTTTACTTTTTTTAACTCTTAAACTTTCCGAGGTCAGGGGGGGAACTCCTTCCAGGGGGAAACATTTTCCAAAGAGCCTTCTAGAAACACTGAATATGTATTTTCTGATAGGCCCGATCACAATTTTTTTTTTTAAGGTTTCTAAGTATTTTGTAAGTTAAAGTTAGGTTTTTAGGTTTTTTAAAGTTTTATTTAAGTTTTTTTAAGTTTATCTTGTTAATGTTTTTTTGTTTAAGTTTTTTGAGCTGAAATGACAACTGACAGCAGCAGAGAGGAGAACCCGTTTAAAAGTTTGACAACAGCAATGTGATCGGAAACTGCGCAGAATCTGATTGGTTCATTTAATGTACACGCCCCCAATCAGCTGATGGAGTATTCGCTGGGAGAAACGGAGGCCTTGGGTACATCCCAAGTCTCTAAATTGCATCCCCGTTTCCCTCACTTGCGTCTTTTCCTTGCGTCTTAGTCCCTCCCACCAGGGATGCATAGAGAGACGCAAGGAAACCAAGCGAGGAGAGAAGACGCGAGGAAACATGTTTTAATAGACATGAGACGTCCTTTCCTCTGATGCGTCACGTGAAGCGACGTCGGTTTCTGATGACTGCAGCCGCCTGACAGCTGATCACAGCTGATCAGCTGTCAGTTGCTCTAACAGCTGATGAGTTTTGTCCAGAGAGTTTTTAGCGAACATTCCAATAAAAATGCACTTAAAATATTGATAAAAATGATCGTATGTTTTCAGTTGATTTAATGGTGTTAAACTACTACTTATATTAATAAAGACAAAGTTATCATGAGTGTCAGAGTGGAGATGTTTTCTCTGTCGTCTGTTATCGTTTAATAAACTGCATTGAGTATTTATATACTGTGATGTGTCCTGATTATACGCGCAGGATCCATTTCTACCGGAATGCGTCTTATTTATTTATCTGATTTTAATTACATACATAATAAAAGATATTGAGGGAAACAACAGATCAAATCTTTGAAGACAGTTGTTTGTGGTCCTTTTGTTGTTCAGACCTACTATGAACATATTTTAACCAGATGGTGAATAAGAAAACAGATTTAATATATATCTTGAGTTTAATCTGTGATCGTCTTAATACCAGAGTGAAGACGATCACAGATTAAACTCCAGCGATCAGTCCGCTCAGCTGCAGCGTCCAATCACATAACAGATGAACAGTGAGGGGGCGTGTCCAGCGTTAAAACACTTCCTGGAAGCCTGCTCTCGGGGCTCCTCGATCATGGCTCCTCCGATTTCCCTCCTCGCTCCTCGATCCTCGCTCCTCCGAACCGAATAAGTGCTTTGGGACGGCCGTCAAGATGGCGGCGCAGAACCACTTCCGGTTCAATCGAGGAGCGAGGAGCGAGGAAACGACAATTTAGAGACTTGGGATGCACCCAATATGTGTTCTTTTCTGTACTTGTATCCTTGTGTACTTGTGTTCTCATGTACTTGTGTCCTTGTGTATTTGTGTCGTTGTGTACTTGTGAAACGTCATCAGTCCAGCACAAGTACTGTTCCAATTCAAAAGTCAGATTCTCGCTAAGCACGGTGAAAATGCCCGGATGTGACTTAATCTGCCCATTTTACCGGGGATGCATCGGAGGAGACTCGTGCGTACTTGGGACAGTCAAATATCCCAGAATGCATTTCGCACCAGCAACAGGCTACAATGGCGGATGAGAAAACACAACTCAAAGTTGACATTCTCTGAATACTGTTACGGAATGTAATTTTAGGATGTTTTCAGGCGAGAAGTTAGTTGTTTAAGCATCAAATCTGTGGTCACTTTGTCAAGATTCAGCCTACTTAAAAAGATACGCCGACGATTTGAGGTCCTGCTCGCGGGACCGGTGAGCCCCTCCGGCACCGGGACCGGCCAGCGCTCTGCTGCCCGCCGAGAGCAACCTGATCTCGGCAGGATTTTTTGAAATGATCTGATGACTGCAGACGCTTTCTTACTGTGCAGACGCTTTCCTGCTTGCTCTCGCCTCTGTTTGCATTTTTCTGCTGATACCCTCTGATATTCTTGTTTTTCTTCTGTGAGACTATTTGAGCAACAGCTCCTGGACACTTGAAAACCACTGGGACTCTATTTCTTTATAGATTTGGCTGGCTATTGCCCTAATTCCGCTGGTTTAAAGATAAATTGCTATAGGCTACTTAGCAGCTAAGCTAAAGCTAAGGAGCAGCAAGATGCCATCCCTCTCCATGGACAACTACTACAAACTCCTGCAGAAGATTGCAGTTTTGGAAACAAAAATCTACCGAATAGAAGTGAACGTGGAGGTAAATGGACTGTGTCAGAATGATACCACTTTACCATGGACTCAAAATCCTGTACAAATGCAAGCTAAGACACGGCTAACTAGCACCACCAGGCCTACCAAGAAACAGGAGGGCTGTGTAGCTGTTAACGAAACCTCAAATGGTAGTCCTCCCTGGAACTCTCTCTCTGCGAAGCCGAAGAGGCATTCACAGCCTCAGGATGTGGGAGGACGACTAACAGGACGACTAACAGGCAGAGCCCAGCACCCTGAGATTTCTGAAGCGACTGGCTGGCCTGCACTACCACGCAGGCCAAACTCCTCCTCAACCCCGGTACGCAGCTGGACACAGCCGAAAACAGCTGGGAAAAGTAAAACCAGCAAAAAAACTCCACAACAACCGAGCCTACAACTTAAAAACAGATTCGCTCCATTGTCGCAGGATCCTAAATCTGATGATCTGGATAAGCAGCTATCTTCCCAAAGCAGGGTAAGAACTGAGAGTGAAAGTGAACGTAAAAGGCCACAGGAAAAGCTAGTGACTGGGCCTGAGACTCTGATTGTTGGAGACTATGCTGTAAAAGATGTCAGAACGATGTGCAGCAAGAATACCAAAATACTCTGCTTTCCGACAGATATGGTCTCTAACATGAGAGACAAAATCCTGAACATCATGGCTGACCATCCCACAGTGAAAAACCTCATTGTGCATACGGGAAGCTGTGATATTGTGAAACAAGAGTCTGAAGTTCTGAAGCGAGACTTTATTGACTTGTTAAACACAGTCAGCTCTGTCAATGCTGAGGTGTTTATCAGTGGCCCTCTTCCACCAGCCAGGAGAGGAGATGAAAGATTCAGCAGGCTGTTTGAACTGAACAGATGGCTGTCAACTGCATGTACTGACCATACAGTACATTTTATTGACAATTTTTACATTTTCTGGGAGCGTATACATCTTTTTAAGGCAGATAGAGTTTGCCTGAACAAGTCAGGGGTAAAACTCTTTACCTCTAACTTATTTTTCTTCCTGCGTCACCCGTCTGTTCCCACTGCCAAGGACAGGAGACAAGAGGAGTCTAAACAAGAGATAACCACACAGCATCGCCGTGGAGACCTCATGGGAAGGATGCCAAAGGAGAGCCAAGAGGAGGAGTCTCCACCCTCATCAAGGATTGATACCCTATCGGAGAGGAGGAGTCTCCACCCTCATTATCATCATCAAGGATTGATCCCCCTCTCGGAGAGGACGAGTCTTTACTTCCCTCACCAGCACCTACTTCCACCCCCCATACTTCATCCAGGTCCCTCTCCTCTCTACTCTCTCCCTCCTCCCCATCCTCCCCCCTCATGGAGTTCACTGACCGCATGAACGAGATGGTCATTGCTGGAACCAAACTCACTCCCCTCCGCACTCCCACTTCCTGTGAAACCCCTCCAGCTAGACCTCCGCCACTGGTTCTAAGTGCTTTGACACAAACACCGAAGTTAAAGCGCCGTGCCCCTCTCCCGCCTCCACAACGGCTCCACAACCATCCTCTATCTCCCCTACCTGATGCCACGAATTGATGTCTTTTGGGTCCGGACTACAAGGCTAATGACACTACTGATTATCTCCAGGAACAGTCTGGGCCCTGTATGAAGTTAGCCTTCTTAATTCCTGTCCTGACTTATCGAAAACAAAAGGTGAGGCTGCAAAGAAACATTAGTAAATCTGCAAATTTATCAAATTTAACATTCATTCCTTGTCAGCCTATCCAAAGAAATAGGGCAAATAGAGTTTTAAATACATTAAACTTAGCTTTATTAAATGTCAGGTCTCTGTCAGGAAAAACATTTTTAATCAATGATTTCATTATTAGGCACAAACTAGATTTTTTGTTTTTAACTGGTTAGACCAAGATAACAGTGCAGCTGTTCTTATTGAATCAACACCTCCCAACTTCAGTTTCATGAGTGAAACAAGAGCGCATAAGAAAGGAGGTGGAGTTGCTATTTTATATAATGAGTCTCTTCAATGCAAGCAGATGTCTTTTGGTCATTTTACTTCCTTTGAATATGTGGCTCTCAATTCCACTCAAGTTTTATTCCTCAACATTTACAGACCTCCTAAATACTGTGCAACCTTCTTTGATGAGTTTACTGAACTGCTGTCTATAATCTGTATTGATTTTGATTGTGTTGTCATTGTTGGTGATTTTAATATCCATGTTGATAATCCCCAGGACAGAGGGTCTATAGAGCTATGTGGTGTCCTTGATAACTATGACCTGACACAGCATGTAACAGGTCCCACCCACAACAAGGGGCACACTCTGGACCTAATCATCACCAAAGGTCTGGACATTTCCAAGGTTGCTGTGACTGATGTTGCACTCTCTGATCATTTCTGTGTTTTCTTTGAGAGTGCAATCTCCCTACACACAAATGTCCAAACCAAGGTTGTGACGAAGCGTTACATCACTGAAAACACCAGTGAACTATTTATTCAGAAGTTCTCCTCCACACCAGCCCTCTCTTGCATCTCAGTCAATGAGCTTGTGGATGGCTTCAATTCTAAAGTAAAACATGTTATTGATGCCATTGCACCCAGTAAGGTGAAGGTTGTCTCGGGTAAGAAAAGATCCCCTTGGAGAAATGCCACGCTGGTCAGAATAGAGAAAAGAGAGTGCCGGAAAGCAGAGCGCAGGTGGCGAAAAACTAATCTCCAGGTTCACTGTGGTATCTATAAAGAGAGACTTCGCAATTATAATTTGGAACTTAAAAATGCAAGACAGTCTTTCTTCTCTGACATCATAACCAAAAACAATAACAATACACGTGCCTTATTTGCTACCGTCGACAGGCTAACAAACCCTCCGGTGTCGGTAACTGCTACGCTCCAATCCACCTGGGCATGCAATCAATTTGCCTCCTATTTTGCTGACAAAATTCAGAAAATTAGACAAGCAGTCGGTGGCTCCACACCAACCACCGGATATGTGTTGTCCCCATCTAACAGCCATTCAAATATCATGACACAATTTGACTCAATTAACCAGAGAGGGCTAGAAGACATTATACAACATCTGAAAACATCCTCCTGCTGCTTGGATATTCTACCAACACACTTTTTCAAAAACATTTCACACTGCATGACCGCTGATCTTTTACAAATTGTAAACACATCGCTTCTTTCAGGTGTCTTCCCTCAAGCCCTAAAAACTGCAGTGATTAAACCACTCCTAAAGAAGGCTAGTTTAGATCCCGAAATATTGAAAAACTATAGGCCAATATCAAACCTCCCATTCTTAAGTAAAATAATGGAAAAAGTGGTTTTTCAACAGCTGAACAACTTCTTGGCCGAAAATAACTGTTTCGATGTCTTCCAGTCCGGCTTCCGTCAGCACCACAGTACTGAAACTGCTCTTGTTAAGGTTTTCAACGACATCCACTTAAACACAGACAGTGGCAGAACTTCCGTCTTAGTATTACTGGATCTCAGTGCTGCATTCGACACGGTCGATCATGACATACTACTAGACAGACTGAAAGTCTGGGTAGGACTCTCTGGCGCAGCACTTAACTGGTTTGAATCCTACTTGAAGGACCGACAATACTTTGTGTCGGTAGCTAATTACACATCAGAGCTGACTAGGATGACATGTGGTGTTCCCCAAGGCTCAATACTGGGGCCTCTTCTGTTCAACATCTACATGCTTCCACTGGCTCAGATTATGAAAAACAACAAAGTGTGTTATCATAATTATGCAGATGACACACAAATCTACATAACTATATCACCAGGGGACTATAGTCCCATACAAGGGCTGTCTAAATGCATTGAAGAAATCAATAACTGGATGTGCCAGAATTTTCTTCAATTAAACAAAGATAAAACAGAAGTAATTGTTTTTGGTCCCAAGGACGAACGATTGAAAGTCAGCGCTCAGCTTCAATCACTGACGTTAAAAACCTCAAACCAAGCCAGAAATCTAGGTGTAGTTATGGATTCAGACCTCAACCTGAACAGCCATATCAAGACAATTACGAAATCAGCCTACTACCACCTGAAGAATATATCAAGGGTTAGAGGACTTATGTCTCAACAGGATTTGGAGAAACTTGTCCATGCATTTATCTTCAGTAGACTTGACTACTGTAACGGTGTGTTCACAGGCCTCTGTAAAAAGTCAATCAGAAAGCTGCAGCTGATTCAGAACGCTGCAGCTCGAGTCCTCACTAAGACCAGGAAAGTGGATCACATCACACCAGTTCTGAGGTCTTTGCACTGGCTTCCTGTCAAACAAAGAATTGACTTTAAAATCCTGCTGCTGGTTTATAAAGCACTGAATGGTTTAGGGCCTAAGTATGTTTGTGATCTGCTGCTACCTTATGAACCATCCCGACCCCTCAGGTCGTCTGGGACGGGTCTACTTTCTGTTCCAAGAGTCAGAACTAAACATGGAGAAGCAGCGTTCAGCTTTTCTGCTCCACAGATCTGGAACAAGGTCCCTGAAAGCTGCAGGTCTGCTGAGACCCTCAGCTCCTTTAAATCCAGATTGAAGACTTTTCTTTTTGCTCTTGCCTTTAATTGATCCAGATTCAATTGCTGCATCTCACTACTGCATTTTATTTCTTAAACTGCACTGCAACTTTTATTCAATTTTTATTTTTTATTTAGCTTTTTGACTGTTTTAATGTTTTCTTAACTGTTTTAAATCCTGTTTTCTACTGTTTTAATGTTTTCTTAACTGTTTTAAATCCTGTTTTCTCTGCATTATGTTTTGATGCTCTTAATGGTTTTATGTGAAGCACTTTGAATCGCCTTGTTGTTGAAATGTGCTATACAAATAAACTTGCCTTGCCTTGCCTTGCCTTGATGTCTCCGTAGCGATAAACATGAGATATAATTCTGTTTTGAAGGATCTAATGAGCAATTAGGGAAAGGTTTAACTACATTACGTTGAACTACAGCGGTGTCTTTTTACTTTTGACCAAATTGTTTGCAATTATATGTATCTCTATGAATATATATATGTAATATATATAAATACATGTATAATATATACTGTATAATATATATATATATACACAATATATATATATATAAAAAATGATATGTGTATCTATCTATATATTTTTTTCTACTGTACACAATATATACAGTATAGTATATGTGTATATAGTATATATATATATATTTATATATATATATATATATATATATATATATATATATATATATATATATATATATATATATATATATATATATATATATATTATGTACACAATTCAAATTAAAATATTTTTAATTTTTAATGAAAACGAAAAAGCAGGGTTGTCATATTTGGTTTGATTGTAAAAATACTTTCAGTGAAGAATCAGAGTAAACTCATGACACCAACAGCTGAGGTGGTGATGTCATCAAGTCCGCTGCTGTTCAGCTGCAGAAAGACGTCCTGCGTCCTCCCCTCCTGGAGTCTGGACTCCCAAGTCCAAAGTCCAAACTACAAAGTGCACAAAGTACTTGGTATTGAGAAACGGCCTGAGACTGAGATTATGAATGCACAGGAGTGTGAAGTATGTCTTCCTTACTGAACTTCCGCTTGAGCTTCATTTGATGCATCGAGACCAGCACCTCTCTGGAGGATGGCGGCCATCAGCCCTCAAGTCCGCGGGGGGGACATGGACCTGATTCACAATCCTGGAGAGGCCTTGTGCTGAACTTGTTGGAGGCAGAGGAAGGGATCGTGTCCACCTGGCAGCGAAGTTTGACGTTAGAAATGTGCATATTTAGCGTTTAAAAAGTGTCAAATACTAACTTGCATATGTTGGCCAGATTGCATAATTAGGTTAATGTAGATTACAGGATTGGGATCAGATCTGTAGGCTCATATACAGGAAAGAATCCGGCCTTCAAAGAGTCACGTTTGCATTATGTGTTCTGGGTTGTGTTCCCAACACGGAGAGAAAAGGGTTCTGTAAAAGCCTGTGGATTGGAGCCAAGCTGCCCATCCAGGACTTCTCTATTTTCAAAGTTCTATTCATTACACAGGACGTCTGCATTTGGTCCAGTTGCTGTGTGGGAGGGACACCATATGTTCACTGCAGGAACAAAAGAAGCATCATGAGGCATCATGTTTGTACAACTCCAGCTGTTCAACACAGCGGCTGATTAAACTACTGACCCTCCCACCGACTCCAAGAAGGCCGGATACTCTGAAATGCTGTTCGGTGCATAAGCACAGACAACAGTCAGAGCCTTACTCCCCGCAACCCGTAGGCGCAGGGAGGCGACCCTCTCGTTCTCCGGGGAAAACTCCAACATAGCGGCGCTCAGCCGGGGGCTCGTGAGTATTCCCACTCCCGCCGAGCGCCTCTCACCCTGGGCAACTCCAGAAAAGGACAAAGTCCAACCCTTCTCCAGGAGCTTGGTTCCAGAGCCTGTGCTGTGCGTGGAGGTGAGCCCAACTATATCTAGCTGGTACCGCTCCACCTCCTGCACCAGCTCCGGCTCTTTCCCCGCTAGCGAGGTGAAGTTCCACGTCCCTAGAGCTAGTCTATGCTGCCGGCGATCGGCTCGCCCAGATCTCCTGCCTGGTCCGCCGCCCGGTCTGCATAGCACCCGACCCCGATGCTTCCCCCTGTGGGTGGTGAGTCCACAGGGTTGCTGGTCCATGATCTTTTTTCGGGCTGAGCCCGACCGGGCCCCATGGGCGAAAGCCCGGCCACCAGACGCTCGCCGACGAGCTCCCCTCCCGGGTCTGGCTCCGGGAGGGTGCCCCGGTTTCCCTTGTCCGGGCGAGGTTGCTTCAATCCGTGGGCCGTAAATCATCAGGGTTTTTTGAACCGCTCTTAGTCTGGGCTCTCCCCCGAGACCTGTTTGCCTTGGGAGACCCTACCAGGGGCTGACGCCCCAGACAACATAGCTCCCAGGATCACTGAGCCACTCAAACTCCTCTACCACGTTAAGGTGGCGATTCACGGAGGATTCAACTCATAACACATTATATTAGTGTGTAACATTAATTTTCATTTCTCAGTTTGTCACCGGTTGGTGATATGGTTAATGTTACATTAACCATATCACCAACCGGAAAAATACAAATGAAATAGTCCGCATATCAGGAGGAGAGCCATGTGCATATAACCACCCTGTGTGTGCCTGTTCCTATGACTGTGATCGTGACTTCGTTAGCCGGGTCCAGGTTTAGCAGGCCGGGTGTAGCTGTCAGGGTTTAGCAGGCCGGGTGTAGCAGGCCGGGTGTAACGGGCTGGGTTTAGCAGTCCGGGTTTAGCAGGCCGGGTGTAGCAGTCCGGGTTTAGCAGGCCAGGTGTAGCAGGCCGGCAGTAGCAGACCGGGTGTAGCAGTCCGAAGCGGACACCTTTTCTGTACAGTTCTTGCTTAATGTCATTGAAAGCCGCTCTCTTGCTGGCAAGGGACGCGCTCATGTCCTGGTACTCTCTGAGTCACATTGCGGAACTTTCATTTGTGTTTCATGGCCCATCTTAATATGTTTTCCTTATCCGAGTAGTTGTGAAAGCACACAATAAAAGACCTGGACTTGGTGGAACCTCGTTCTGGTACCGGTTGGTACCAGTGAGTTTTCGCTCACTATCTATTCTGTTTCGGTGAGGCGTTTGTTAAATGAGATCACATCCCCTCATCACATCCCCTTGTAGCATCCATGGAAGCCTTAAGGTCTGTGTCAGCAATGTCATGTCTTCCTTCATACCGGTACGGGTTTTTTATCAGGGAGGACAGCTGCTGTATGGGGACGGGCTCTCGAGGGCTTAGTGGGTTCCCTCACCTGGGGTTGGGTCTGGTTCTGCAGCCATTTTAGCTAACGCTAAGCTAGCTAAGTCGTAGCTAGTTGTGTGGGTTTGTGGCCCTTGTTGTTTATGTTTCAATGTCATTTATTCATCCAATTGTCTCCTAGCCGGTTTGACAACTTGCTGTGTGGTATAAAGTTTAACACAAAGGAGGTTAAGTATAAAAAGTAGTCGGGAGCTCCGCCGTATGCTCTGCTCGTTACATGCTAACCGGAAGTCCATAGAGGCGTATTTAATGTTTATTTTCTGATATTTAATGTTGCATGGCTATACATCATGTTATATTTGTGTTATATTTGTGTCAAATAAATAAGTAAATTAAATAGATATATACTGGTTGCAAAAAAAGTGTATGTATATATATGTATATGTATATATGTATATGTATGTATATATACATATATATAAACGTATATATATATATATGTATATATGTATATATATAATATGTATATGTGTATTAGTATATGTATATGTATGTATGTATGTATGTATGTATGTGTATATGTCTATGTATGTATGTATCTATGTATGTATGTGTATATATATATATATATATATATATATATATATATATATAATGTATTAGGGGGGGGATCTTTAATAATATTTTACATGGCGATATTGTATCGATAAACGGAAGCCAAGTATCGATCTTTCATTATATCAATTATAAACCTTTTGGTCCTAGAATGATAAAATCAATTGCTTTTTCAGCCCACGAGATGGTGCTGTGTTGTTTTCTGGTGAGGTCAGCAGAGGTCCCGGATCAGCGTGATTGGTAGGAAGTTTGTCAAAACAAAAATGGAGACATCAGAGAAAAAAATTAGAAATGCGCCGTCCGCGTTTAAATCAAACGTCTGGACTTCCTGTCACTCCTACCTCAGAATGTCTTGTCTCTGGGTGACCCCTTGAGAAAAAGTGACGCTGTGTTCCACACGACTGCGCATGCTCAAGTGACTTCACCAGAGCAATGAGGTGGAGGAAGATGAATTGACGCAAACGTTTGATCTTCAGTTTCCGTAGTGAAAGTACCTGTTGAGCTCCTTCCTGTTTGCTTATGACAGACAAGTACTTTGTAAAGTACCCAGGTTGCTTTGAATGCTCAATACGTGGTAGTTTGTTTGTTTTGTCAACATGCTACAAACCCTAAAAAGGCTGAAGATTGCTTACATTTAATTCAAAGAACACAACAAGACAATTGTGATGTTTTTATTATGGCACGCACCATATTACCATATTCAGAAAGTATGTATTCAGAAAGGAGAAACTGTTTTTTATCAAGTGCAATAACAGAAGTTCTCTAAAGGAATCCAAAGACAATAACTCCTGTGGTTCACAGGAGTTATTGTAAAGTTAAACTGAGTTTTCAGCTTTGTAGGCTGGACCCCGTGCTGCACATCTGTGGTATTTAGTCCATTGATAAGTTGATTGTTTTTTTATCAAATAAAAGGACGTGCTTTGAAACATCATTTCTAGTCTATGCGTCATGCTCTTTATATCAAATGCATAGGATCAAGCTCTCTTACTGCTGGGCTCATGAGAATGATGAACACTGTGGGTCCTAAGCATCGGGTAAGACCTAAGCATCGGGTCAGTCCTAAGCATCGGGTCAGACCTAAGCATCGGGTCAGTCCTAAGCATCGGGTCAGGACCAGAACATTTGGAGAAACCTGCTCTAACAATGCAAAGAAGTACATGCAGAACATGACTTTACATAACCTTTACAAAGACAAACATGTACCATTTGGCCCTTAGATTATACAGAAAGTATAATGTGAGATATAATCTGTATTTAAATCAATACCACAATGTAGGATAAAGAATACGCTGCTGAAAGGAATTACAAGATACATTTTAATTTGCACATGGTGGAGGAGGGAGGGCCCAGACCTGGTATGAAAAGGTGAAGTCTTCCTGTTTATAACATACACGCATGCACGCACACAAACATCACACACACAAACATGCACGCACGCATGCATGCACACAAACACGCACGCACACACTCACACACGCAAGCACGCATGCACACACACACAAACATGCACACACACACACACACAAACATGCACACACACACACAAACATGCATGCACGCACACAAACACGCACGCACACAAACACGCACGCACGCAAACACACTCACTGGAAAGACAACCATTTTGCCCTGTCAAGCACCTGCATCTATCATATATCATCTATCATCTATCATTTATCATCTATCAACTATCAACTATCAACTATCAATCTATCATCTATCAACTTCATTTCGGTTCCAAATCTTTATTTGAACCCCTTCTTTTAGAAACCGGTGTAGATATGATCAGAATGAAATACATATAGCAAGTGAAACAAATGCATTATTACTTTTGACACTTTTTGCATGACAGTGTGAGTGCAGGACAACGACTGGGCAGAACTCGCTTGTTGGAGTCTGCATGGATGTTTACTTCATCTCTAGGTGAAGCTCCCAGAGTATCCCAGTAGTGTTGGACCTCCATTGTGTGTTTGTAAGACCGTAAATAACATGTGTGTGTTAACGATAGCTTAGCGTTAGCACGTCACTACACAGTGCCGTGTTGGCTGTTCTCTTCCGTGTCTATGACTGAACGGTGCATAATCAACTTGTCTCTATCACGTTAACTTGTTACAGTGAACATAGTACGACCAGTAGTGTTGGACCTCCATTATGTGTTTGTAAGACCGTAAATAACGTGTTAGCTGACGATAGCTTCGTAGCGTTAGCACATCACTAGATAGAGCCGTGTTGGCTGTTATCTTCCGTGTCTATGACTGAACGGTGCATGATCAACTATTGTCTCTATCACCGTTAACTTTCTTACAGTGAACATAGTACGACCAGTAGTGTTGGATCTCCGTTATGTGTTTGTAAGACCGTAAATAACATTTGTGTGTTGACGATAGCTTAGCTTTAGCACGTCGCTACATAGTGCCGTGTTGGCTGTTATCTTCCGTAGGTTGACCAGATTTGAGTTTGTGAAAAAGAGGACACTTCGTTCCGGGGGGGGGGGGGGGGTGGAGGAGGAGAGAGAGGAGGAGGCCACTTCGTCGCGAGGGGGTAGCAGTAGTGTATAAGCATGCCGTGAACTTACATTTATGTTGAGATCGGTCGACCAATGACAGTTCTCTCTACAGTCTACAGAAATTTGTAAAAAACACATTTTTGCCCACTCCTCCTAAACGCTGGGTCCATTTCTTACGAAACTGTGGATCATCATTGGTTCAATGCGATCAAACGGTATTTTCAACTTTGCTGATATCTCATTGCGTTCAGAAGTTATTAACCAATTAACCTCTTAGGGGCGTGGCTCAGTATGTCAATACACATAACTTCCAAGTTACTTGGCCTATCCTCACAAAAGTTGTAGCATATGTCAATATCGTGTCCCTTAACGTACCCAAATTGTTTCATAATATTCAAACACCAGGTGGCGATGCAGTGAATCACCCAATTTTGGCATTTTCCTTGTTTCCAGGCGTTGTATTCAGATGAATTCCTCCTAGAGATTAAATACGATTGATTTCACATTCGGGCAATATGATGTTGAGACCTTTGCAGGGAAAAGTTAGGATTTAAAAAATATCGAACTATGTGAGCGCAAAGCAGCGGCAAAGAGACACCATTTTCCATGAAAATGGAAGTTGTTTTAACTCGGCCGTACATAATGTAATCTGCTCCATATTTCTCATATGTCATGACCGCCTGACCCTGAAGACATCCATATGATCATTTTTAATCCTATTCATAGCGCCACCTAGAGGCGACAGGAAGTTACATGTTACTTGTATACCGTGCTCCTCACAGATTATTCAGATCCCTCTCAAAATGTGGCGGAAGAGACTTAAGACATTGATAATGCATCACCTTGAAGATTGTAAGGATCCGTTAAATGGGAGCATTGCGGAAGTTTGATCCTTCGCCATGAACGAATAAACTGATGTAACTCGACTCCACATGATAATATCCTTTCCAGGCTTCATATGTTTGATGAGACTCCAGGCCTGAAGACATGTGATGTCTAACTTTTAAGTCATAGCGCCACCTAATGGCAACAGGAAGTAAAGGTTTGTATACTTTGGCTAGCTTCTCTCAGTAGGTTCATTAGATCGACATCAAATTACTTCTAGACAAACATAAGACTTTCATGAGCCCCTAAAGCTTTTGATGTTTCGTGTAACGCTGTTGCCGTGGCGACCCATCCTTCACGGTCAACAACGAAGGTACTTTTGAGGGACTAAGCATGCTCGATACGTAACTACACTTGGCACCCACATTGACAGGCAAAGATGTAGTTACGTGATATGATTTTAGTGCTTCAAAATCGCAATTCGGCTCGATAGCGCCCCCCTACAAATATTCAATTAAGCAGCCCCAGCGCTACGGTTGACCTACATGTATGAAACCTGGTAGCCATATGTAACACATGTAAACTTAAAAATAACTCTCTTGGCACCATGCTCTAAACCAAACAGGAAGTCAGATAGCGCCCCCTAAAAACAACCTGTGAGTTGTGAAAGCCCACAGTTTTTGCCCCCTATCACCAATTGACCTGAAATTTAGCACACATGTCCGGTTGTGTCTGCTCTACAAAAAAGTACATCGCCGCATTAAACTCCGCCTACTTAGAATTTCCGCCATTTGGAATTTTGTGAAAAACAATTTTTTCCTCAAATCTTCCTAAATGCTGTGTTCGATTTTTACAAAATCCTCTGTGGATCATTAATGGTTCAATTTCATCAAAATGTATAAAAAGCTTGTTTATATCTCATTGTGTTCAGAAGAAAAAGACCAATGAACTTCTAAGGAGAAAATTCAACTAAATTCAACAAAGCAGCCCTCGCAGTATGTTCAACATAGATATACAACATTTGATGGGCGTATGTAGCACATATAAACTTAAAAATAACTCTCTTGGGACCATGCTCTAAACCGTACCGGAAGTCGGCCAATTTAATTTTCTTCGTTCATTTCTAGTTCAAATTGCCATAGTTTCCCAGTAGGTGGCGCTTTGATTATGAGTTAATATTGGCATGCAGCGTCTTCAAGCCATGACTCATAAAGCATGTTAACTTTGGAACAGTTTGGACAAAGTACAGTTGAGTTACAACAGCTTGCTGTATGATCAAGATCCATGTGAAATAGTCGTCACACCACTTCCACGCCGTTCCATGAAACCTCAAGCTTTTGATCACTTTTAATACATATTTTTATCTGTATATATATTTATATACATATTTACATATATAAAAGTGTATATAATAGTGTCCGGTTTGAGAGTTGTTTGTGTTTTTCTCTTACAACTTTAACCCTTTCACTGTGTGTTTTCACTTCATGAAAGTTCAACTGTAACATTTTGGTCGCCTAAAAAAACTAAGATGGCAACGGACAAAATGCCGAACTGATAATATAAATCCTTATATTCTGTAGATATTCTTCATTGTATTTCTCTTCATGTCTATTAAAGTTCAGGTTAGCGAGGTCAGTATAACACAGCTATGCAGCTGTTGTGTCTATGAAATGTCCAGTTCCCAAGGGAAGTTAGTCACACGCCTAACTGTTTATCAGTATATTGACATTATGGAAGCAGACTGGTCGTTGCACGTTCCAGTCTTGTGAGAAAAGATGAGAACACGGGATTCTCATCCTCTGGACAGGATAGAGCGAATCAGATGTTAGGACGAGGCGAGACGAACCTGTGACGATAAACTGTGTATGAAAGGCCCCACTTCCGTTGTGGGGCAGTTGTTCTTTGCCCAACCTGCGTGTTGGCTGTACCACTCACTGCTTTTGCAATTGCAGCGCTTGCTACTTTACTTGTGATCATTTAGTAAATAAATATAGAGAACGAGAGAAGTTGTTGAACTGAGTTCTTCCAGGCATCCAATAATTGACACACGCTATCAGAACTCAAGGCTTCAAAATCGTATTCCACAAACCAAAGGGTGACGTGGGGGCGGCAGAATATTATATTCCAATGAGCCTATGCTCTTTTTCGGTATGTGCGCCGAAAAAGTGAGTTTTCACAATATGTCCCCTTTAAGCTCCAATGTCTTTTCTTTTTTTCTTTCTCAACATCAAGAGGTTATTCAAGTTAACAGAGACCGCAGAGGAAGAATGCAGCTGTTGCATTAAATCCATAGGGTATTTAGGGCACATTTCCATAAAGAAAGTGACTCTACAATCTCAGACTCTAGTTTCAACAGGTTGGCTTAGAGGTTCGTCCTGCATTTTTTCGAAAGGAGACATTTCCACATTATTGGCGGTTTGTTTTGCTGAGGTTTATACCTCAGCAAAACTCAGTTTGTTTTGCTGAGGTTTATACCTCAGCAAAACAAACCGCCGATTACTCCACGTGGCCCTAACTATCGCCAAGAAAACTATCCTCATGAACTGGAAATTAAGGAATAACATACATATCACACACTGGAGAAATCTAATGATTGAATACATTTCAATGGAAATCCCAATTGAAACCCACGTACATGCATACACGCATACGCACATATAAATCCGCCCTCATCTATACTTTGTGCCTTTTTTGAGATTAAATAATAAACACGCACACACAAACACACACACCGTACTTCTATACCCTGAATATATGATGTTTTGCTGACTTAATTAAAAATTAAAATAAATTAAAATTAAAAAAACAGTTTCAAAAACAAGAAGATTTGTGAAAAATGAAACCAATCTCTTTGGTGTTACTTTCATATGAAAGTAACAACAAAGAGATTATGCAAAATGAGTGAGGGGAACATATTGGGCTACCTTCTTGTCTCTTCCTAATCTAATAATCTGGACGTGTGCAGTTGGTGTAACCTAGATCTTACACATTTGCCCCACTTCTATTTTTGCTGACTTCTGCAAAAGTACAGTATAAGAACAACTATACTTTAACTTGAACTATGCACCTTGCATATCATCTGTAGAGCGGCATTTGGGATATGACATTGCACAAGAGGATGCGGGTCAATCTTAAACCCTCCCTCATCTCTCCTGCAGTGTGCCACAGTTTGTGGCGGGTTGGGTGTGTTTTGCAGACACTGCAAAGAAGAGGAACGCAATTCATGCGAGGAAACCTACAGTGCATGAGATACGTTTGGCTCCTTTGTTATTATCAGCAATAGCTGTGTGCTCGTGCAGTACGATGCATGTGCAGCCACCGATCCACAGACGGCACAACCTGCAGCCACCAGATATACCGAGAAACGCTGTGCCAGTTACTGACGTCCCTTTTCAGGTTAAGATCAGGTTCCTGACTGTGACTCTCAGGGAGAAACCCATTTATTGTCTCTGGTTTTTAAGATTTACTTCAAGCACTCAGTCCTTATTCAACTGTACATTTAGTTTTTTTTTAAATCAATACATCAGATTCAACAGATTTAAATCCACTGATGGAAACATAGGAGTTTGTTTCCTATAAAGTAAAAAAGTTCTCTTCTATCTTACTAGAAGTTTCAAACTCAAAGATCTGGTTTGATTGTGGGATCGTTGTAAGAAGCTGATTGAGACAATAGGCTTTCAGGGCTTTTGTCAGAGAGCCAGTGTCCACAGGAAGGCCTGATGGACCAACTCAGCCACTAAGTATGTATATATACATATTATATTATATTAGAATATGGAGATAAGCCGCGTCAAAGGAAGCTGTGAGGGAAACCCCAAACCGATCCGCCATGTTTGCTCTCACAGAATGACGAATCCTTTAAACAAAGTTCAGAAAGTTATGATATGTTCACATACTCAAAGGTTAATTCTCGGTAAAACTAGTTGTGCGCGTTGGAGTCAAAATGGAGTTCAGCGTGGAGCTCTTCTCATTTCCGGACTACCCCCTCCTCGTTTTCTTTCTATGAGGACGGAATGTCTCACATTCTCCAGAAGGCTGGAGAGGATCCAGCTTAGTTTTTACAGGGCCAGTGGAGGTGTTTCCTGCTCGCTGAATAAAAGTCTTGTCTTGGCTCATTACTCCGCTTTCAGAGTGATAGAATAGAAACAGTGTTGGATTGAACTATTGAGTTACAAAGAAACAAAGGGTGCAACTTTTATACAAATAACTTTACAAGTTGTACCTAATGGCTTTATTAATGTTTAATAGCCAATTATTTACTGATAATACATCAATAAAGAAGAGGGTCTAATGAAACTCTTTTTTATGTCCCCCAACTTTAAGTAAGTGCAGTACAACACTGCTTGAATGGCTTATAATGCTTCATCAATAAGCAATAGCTAATTGTTGTGTATTAACCGATAATAAAGCATCTGGTTTACATGGTTGTTCACAGCGGCAAGAGCTTCTTGAACGAGCTTATGGCTGCATGCGAATAGTCAAAAAATGACCTCCTAATGCCTAACCCTAAGCACTTTTCATTAACCTCTGTAAAAACGTCACAGGGTTAAGGAAAGATGGGAAGGAGAATTCATGAGGAGTTAGGAGAAGACAACTGCGGTGTTTAGAGGATTCAACTCCACTTTCACTAAGTGACGTAGTTATGACGCGACGGCAGGCGCATGTTAGTGACGTCAGTCTGTCTGCAGCGGTGAAACTACAATGGTGTAGTCCATCTCGGACCACAATAAAGATCATCTTAAATATTTCGTCCGTCTTCTTACAGTGTTGCGTCATGCAGACGACATAAACAACCCGGTTCATGGTTTTACTTTATTAACGAGGTTGGAATTGAAATGAAAGAAGGAATATGAAAGTGAAACCAAGGGATTTTTCACAGAGTACAAAGCTACTAAACTGTCTATTTGTTCAGTTTCAAACATGCTGAATTAAATAGTTCTCACACATGGGTATATCCCAAGTCTCTAAATTGCATCCCCACTTGCGTCCTTTCCTTGCGTCTTAGTCCCTCCCACCAGGGATACATGGAGGGACGCAAGGAAACCAAGCGAGGAGAGAAGACGCGAGGAAATATGTTTTAAGAGACATGAGACGTCCTTTCCTCTGAAGTGTCAAGTGAAGCAACGTCGGTTTATGATGACTGCGGCCGACTGACAGCTGATCACATCTGATCAGCTGTCAGTCGCTTTACCAGCTGACGGAGTTTTGTCCGGAGAGTTTTTAGCGAACGTTCCAATAAAAAAAAGCACTTAAAATATTGATAAAAATGATCGTATGTTTTCAGTTGATTTAATGGTGTTAAACTACTACTTATATTAATAAAGACACAGTTATCATGAGTGTGGAGATATTTTCTCTGTCGTCTGTTACCGTTTAATATGTTAATATGTATGTTTTGAAATTCTCATTGTGACATCATTATAAACTAACCCACAATATGAATATAGTTTCTCTTCATTACGCGTTGTAAAAAAGTGTTTCCTCTCTCTGATTTTAATTACATAAATAATCAAACTTATTGAGGGAAACAACTCTTTGAAGACAGTTGTTTGTGGTCCTTTTGTTGTTCAGACCTACAATGAACATATTTTAACCAGATGGTGAATAAGAAAACAGATATAATATATAATTTGAATTTCGAGACTTGAGATTCACCCACTGTCTAATATCCCTTTTTGTTGTTATGGTTTATATGCATCTTATAATCTGATCATAAGAATATGTAGACAACAGATTATGAAACTCAGTGTGACCTGTGTTGACTTGATATGTTTTATTATAATATGACAAAACAGTTGATTCAAAAGATGATAATCAGAAAGATCCTCACTCCTCAGAGCAGAATAAGAGCTTTCGGACGCAGAACCACTTCCGGTTCAATCGAGGATCGAGGAGCGAGGAAACGACAATTTAGAGACTTGGGATGCACCCAATGTACGTTCAGTAATATTCATTGATTTCATTGGCTCGCGCGGTCCAGCGCCCCTGCGCTATACGCGCGCTGTTCGCGCGCCATACG
This sequence comes from Myoxocephalus aenaeus, assembly GCA_038501785.1. NCBI lineage: Eukaryota > Metazoa > Chordata > Actinopteri > Perciformes > Cottidae > Myoxocephalus > Myoxocephalus aenaeus. The sequence goes on along the minus strand of JBAMJR010000076.1, from coordinate 4,489,529 downwards.
CGCGTCCCGCTGTCCGTCAGCCGACGTCTTCAGGCGACTCTCTTGTCATTGGTTGTTGCTACTGTCTGTCAAGCTCGCTAGCCCGGTGGATTGGGCTCTCCCCGGCACCGTGGCCCCGCCCTCGGCCGTACCTGTCTCGCTGTGAGAGGCTGACAGCTCTTCCTGCTCCGCGCGCAGCTCCCGCCCCTCATCCAGCTCCAAGGAGGAAGGAGGAACTGCTCGCGCTCCATGTGACTCTGCTGCAGAGCTCCTGCTATGTAACTCCGGCATTACTGAGCTGGTCTGCGCTTGGTGGGAAGTACGGTTTGAAAGTTTCCCATTACAGCTGGCATTTTAGGGGCACGTGGCTAGAAGGGGAGGTGCAGCAAGAGGGTTGGGAAGAGGAGCTTGGCCGCGAAGAAGGGAAGAAAGGGGGGGTGGGGGGGGCGAGAGCAGATCGCTCGCTCCGCGGGGCGGACGGAACATGGCGGAGCATCACCCGGTCTCCGACAACAAGCACAAATCCTCGCTGAACTCCGGAGTGTCGTACTCGGGGAACGGACGCAGCAGCACGGCGGTGGCGGAGAGAGGCAGCGACGCCGGGCAGGAGGCGGGAGGAGCGGGGACAGCAGCGGGGCTGTCCGGCCTGTCGCAGCCGGCCGGCTGGCAGTCCCTGCTGTCCTTCACCATCCTGTTCCTGGCCTGGCTGGCCGGCTTCAGCGCGCGGCTCTTCGCTGTCATCCGCTTCGAGAGCATCATTCACGAGTTTGACCCCTGGTGAGTTTGGTCTACGCACGCGCACACACACACACACACACACACACACACACACACACACACACACACACACACACACACACACACACACACACACACAGCAAATGTGTCAGATGTGTCGGGAGGTTTTTTCCAAACATGTCAGGTGACGGTTTGTCACGCGCCTTAATTCACACAGACACAAAAGACATCTTGCTTTTTTTTGGTGGGGGGTTCAAACTTCAATCTGTTACTTATTGTGTTGTGTGTATCTTTGTGTTTTGTGTGTGTATCTTTGTTGTGTGTGTGTGTGTGTGTGTGTATCTTTGTGGTTTTCTGTGGTGATTTGAGAAGCACCGCCCACTTCTTTGTGGTTTCGCCTCTTCTGTACCACGTGACGCCTGCGTGTCTATTCATTCATTATAAAGTGCAACATTGTAGCAGCAGTCGAGAAGGGGCGGGGTCACAGGGTCACAGCAGAGTGAACGAGGACAATGGTGACGCTTTGAGGTGCCGGTTGAACCCGGAACAGAAGGAGTCCCTCCTCTGTTGACCCTCAGATCACCTCTGCTCTCTGGTCAGAGGGTCAGAGGGTCTTCTGTGGCCTCAGTGGCCCTCTGGTCTCTGCATGCACACCAGTGCTATCACAAGGGCTAGAGTGAGGTTTATAAACCAGGTGTTTGTCTCCACATCTGTGGCCCCTAACTCTGCCTGACAACATGCAGTCGTCGGGTTCAGCATGCTCATGGAAGTTTCCGTCGCCTTGAATACTTGAATTAAAACTCTGCAGCGTGTACTTGAAGTGTGTAAGGAGCCAGACGTCCGGTCAGCAGCTGAGCATGAGGAGGGCCCCGGTGTGAGGAGGGCCCCGGCTTATGGAAGCTCTCCTCAGTTGAAGCGGGCCGGGGGCCGGCGCTCGGCGCTCTTCATCGCCTGTTCTCCCCTCAGTTTGACTTCTAAAGCTCTACCTGCGTAACGTGTGGCAGAGACGGTCCATACTGTTTATTTATTTGTATTGGTGCTACGGGGGACTGTTTCCTTGGCCCAAGCCTATTGTATTGTTCTATTATAATAATGATCCAGCTGCATCACTGAGCGTCTGAACGGTTATTGTGGGATCAGACTGTGTGTGTGTGTGTGTGTACCGGGCTGGACTTTGGACCAGCCCTCTCCTGCGGAAGGAGTCTTTTGTTTTTCAACGGCCGCACTGAAGACACCTGGAGGTTGTCGAGCATTCAGGAGATAAAAGCCGCAGAGTTTCATTTACAGCCTTTTCCCGACCTGTTTGACAACAGTTCCCCCTCGCAATGTTTCTGTTGTCCTTCTCTTTTAAAAGAGGAGCCGGGGAGCTCCCAGTTGAGTCACCCTGTTTCTTGTCCTTCGTCTCCCTCTCTCTGTGTCCGTTTGATGTGGCTGGTGTCAGGCGGCCCAGTCGATCGTCAGGCTCTGGGCTTTGAGCTTGGGCTGTGAATCGGGAACGGAACATCGGAGCAGCTTCATTAGTGCCGATGTCCCCGTCTGATCCACTTGCTCGTGAGCCGGACCGCCTCGGAGCGAGGTCTGGCAGGGAGACTGTGTCTGATCCACCATCATCTCACGCTCAAAGCTCCAGCCTCATGAATAATGTCGGAAAGGGAATTCATACGCAATTAGCGTCACTCGGTGGCTAGTACTTTTTTATGAAGAATGACATATTAAAGCAGACATGGAGGAGGGGGCAATTAAAGCCAAACCTGTCCTCAGCAGTGTCATCGTATCGTCGTCACCACAAGTCTTTGAGCAGGTCATTTCTGCTTTAAATCAACATTTTACACATTTGTCTCTTCAAAGTTCTTCCATGGCTGCCTGTGATGACCCAGGTCTACTGTACCTAACCGATGAACGTGAACAAAAAACTCCACTCTGATTGTTTTCTAAAAACATGCGGTGCAAAAATAAATAGGCTACAGCAATAGTTAATAGGTCTATGTTTTACATAGAGCTGCGACGACTAATCGATTAGACAGAATATTAATTGCCAGCTACTTTGATAGTCGACTCGTCGTTAAATCAATGTCTCTTGCAAAATGGCAGAAAATACTGTTTTGAGTCTCAATTATGGAGATCTCCTGCTCCCCTCGGTTTCATTTCATATTAAACAGAATATGCTAGAATAATATAATGCCACTGCAAAACTTGGGCATTGTGCAGACTTTGCACATTCTTGTCAACAGAGTCCATAATATTGTTCTTCGCAGTTATGTTTGGGACAATAAACCAACAAAATGTGTGGTTGTCATGGGCCTTATACCATTTCTATAGCAGACGTTCTGATACCTCCGGCTGGCTGTGGGTCCATGTTTGATGGCAGCAAAGTGAACTGAGACCGGGGGACTCATCAGCTCTGAGAGCGGGAGCAAGAGGTTTTGTGATCCGTAACCGACCCCGGGCTGCGTTGCTGCTGTACTCGTGTCTGAGACTAGTCTAGATCTAGTCGTTCCTCTGCACTTCCTTGAGAAGAAAAAGGTGCCTTTAGAAGGTTTAAAAGGGGAGGGAGGAGAAATGAAAAGTGCCTGCTTGAAACAGAATAGGGAAGTAGATCCTACATTTAGCCCCGTTGGCTTCACTTTCACGACTGCCTCCTCAGATCTGATTCTTTCTGCCTAATCATCTCAATCATCTCAATCCTCTCACTGCTGCTGAGGTCATCGCTGGAGACAGTGTGTCAGAGTCCCTGTTTTCTCTTTTTCTTCTCAGCTGTAGGTGACAGTAAACAAACAACTGGATCCAGGTCAGCAGTGCAATGTGAGGCTGATGATTCAGCAAGCCGCCTCCCCATTAGGGGCTCTCAGCGGGGCACCGCTCGGGTCGCCGGGGTCGGGACAGTTTGTGCCCGTGGCCGGCTTTGCTGACGGACCACCTGAAACGCGAGCCTTGCGGTGGGCTGCAAACACGGGGGCGTCATTACCGGGCAGGGGAGCGAATGGGCGATAAGAAGGGGCCGGATAGGCCGAGCCGCCGGGCAGCTGCGACCTTGTGCAGCTTGGACTCCACTGCCAGACCGCTGCCATGTTCCTGTTGTTGCGGATGATGAGGATGATTTCCTTGAGTCCTATTGAACAGCCCTCCAATGAATCTGTCTTTATGAAGCTTCACATGTTGAGCTGAACTCCAGGACTGGTTCTGTTGCTGCATTACTGCAGTAACACGACTCCTACCACAGGAGCTCGTTACTGGCTCCACTGCACTCAGCCTTTAGCTTATGGAACGATGCCCACCGTATTCATGGCCACAACAGGTCATACTCTCACATTTGTGGGGTTATTCTGAGCAAATGCAGGACTTTCATGTTGATACAGTTGACTCTCCTCATGGTACATTTGGCAACAGAAGTTAGTGGTATTGTTAGTTTGGATGTGTTGCTAATAGTTTTCCACTTTCAATATACAGGGTTCCTTGGGTTGTATTTTTTCCCCCTCAATTTTTGTCATTTTAGATTTGGTCTGAAATCTCATTCCAAGCAGCAATAAAAAAAAAAGTCTTAAATCATCAGATGTAACTTAAATTCACCGCTGCAAACATTTGTCTGAGATGGACCATTGAGTTCTGACACACTGTCAACAACAACAACATTGGTCTCAAACCTCCGGCTGGAAGCATTCCCTGAGAGGTTTGCCACAGCGAGAGTCTGTTTACTGTGAACTGCAGTGAAGACCTTGTTCTGTCAGCAAGATGTCTTCATTGAGATTGAAAGGGTTCTGTTCTATTAAAGTACAACACAGAGGGGTTTCCTTTTTTCTGGACTGTCCAACATTTATGCATCTGGACTATATTTGATCAACAAGACTCTGATCTACATACCTCTCTCGTACTTGAACTTGGACGTCCTGTTGCTGTCCCACTAGACGGGTGATCTTTTGAAAGTGTAACAGCGGTGTACGGTGATGATGAGCAGTAAGATGTTCAACCTCACAAGTTGTTGTTTGGCCCTCATCGTGACGTGAAGTCTGCTAGTAGTGATGCAGCGTAGCCCTGATGCATTCTGTGACTTCTAGGGCTGTCAACGAATATTCAAAATTCAAATATATATTCGAATAGTTGTTAAAAACAGAATTTCGAATATGAAAATTAATATTCGAATGTAAAAAAAAAATAAAAATATATATATATATATATTGTTTTTTTTTTTATCCGATAATTATCCTCCAATATATATATATATATATATATATATATTTATTTTGGAGGATATCTGGCAACCCCCGCCGCGACGAAGTGTCCTCTTTTTCACAAACTCAAATCTGGTCACCCTAGTTGACCTGCGTGGAAGATGGCGGAATATGCAGAACCCAGCTTAACCGCAGCAGAAAAAGTGATATTAACCCCGAAAAATCTAAAGACTGATGTCTGGAAACATTTCGGATTTTGGTCAGTTGATGGGGAAACTTGTTGAGCCTACAACTAAAGTAGTGTGTAAGCTAGTGTAACGGACTGAGGGAAATGTTATGTTATAAATGTTATGTTCAGGATGTGTGTGTGTGTGTGTGTGTGTGTGTGTGTGTGTTACGAGCCGTTCGGGGCAGAGTGAAGCTGGTTGAAAGGCTTTCACTGGGTTTTGCTGTTTTGGCGTAGGCTGCGGCCCACAGTAGCCTGTTCTGTGTTCCCTTAATAAACACCCTATAAGCCATCTAACGTCTCGTAGCTTTCCTGACCCAGGGTCGCTACACTATGTAAGCTAGAGTTAGTTTACCATTCAACGACAAGCAACTTGAGGCCACATCTCCAGAATGTGCACCCAAGAGAATATGGCATAAAATGTGGAACTTCAGAGAAACAGCCACGTCTGGCGCAGAGAGCGTGCGGGGGAGAGAGAGAGAGAAAGAGAGAGTGCGTGTGTGCGAGCGAGAGGCCAAGGTTTGCGGTTTTGGCCATTAGTTCATTTACTTATTTTTGTGTAGGTAATATGTTGTTAAATATGTTTAAACTTAAATAAATTACCTATACAAGTAGTTATGTCCTGTTATTGACGTGCCTAATGCGCAACCAGAAAGTCGAATATGTTCGAATATATGTGTTTTTTTTTTAAAGGGAATATTCAAACGTCATTTTTGACAGCCCTAGTGACTTCACACTGCAGCACTCTGCTTATCGTTTACGTTTCTGCATTGCTCGTCACCAACCGGTCATGTGGTCAACTTCACACTGTCTTTTGGAGGAAGTGAATAACTGGAGTCAGAGGCGAACCCGCTTTAAAAGTGAGGTATTTTTTGATCTGATTCATGCCGACGGGCAGAGTGCTGTGTGTGGACTTCTGAAAGGTGATTGACAGACATTCTGAAACGTAACTGTACATTTGTACCTATAAACTCCAATCAAGCAGACGCTGGAAGCTTCAGGTAGCCTTTACTTTAACATCCCGCCTCCCTTATCACAGTCTTCTACTCTGTCTGCTGTGTCGCAGCACCATTGGATTGCATGGAGCTGTTGTCGAGGTGTTTATTAATGATGCATCAGAAAAGGATTGTTAATGACATTTCTGAGCGTTAAAGCCCAATTCTGCCACAGTAATTTGTTTCCCCCAAGGAAATCCTTCCCGCCGCCTACACGTGGAAGATCCCCTTTATTCATCTTACATAACACACATTTTAGTTTTTCATTATGCAACATCCAGAATGTGGATGAGTCACTCAGCCTTCATTCAGATGGGTAGGGTGAAAAAGCCCAAACGATTTAATCGCACTGTTTTACTTATGTAAATTAGATTTTATGAGGGGGAGATGACCGGAAGTGATTCTCTTTCTGTCCAACTGGGTCACATTTAGGCCTCAAAGGTATTGAGCCGTTAAGGTAAAATTTAATTCTTTTGGAAATGCATTAGAGTGACATGAGAGGGTTTCTTTCTGGTAATATCTCTCTCCACCAGTTAAACGGCCTGATAGCAGTCAGAGGAAGTAGACGCCGTTATCATGGTTGATCAGGTTTTGTACTTGTGCTGTGAGCGCCGCTTTATCACACACTGTTAGCCGAACAGTTCCTCTTCCACCACTATCTTTTCATCTGCAACCGCCACCCGTGTGCGTATGTGCGCTCATCCGCAAGTAGTTCTGGGTTCTTCTGTGGACGATCTTAACCCCAAAGCTAGAGTTCTGAGTAAAACCGTGCGTTCTTTTCCGGACATCTGCTGAAAATGTCTTATTTTATTGGGTCATGTCACCCCAGTTCTACCAGTAGCTTGCTCGCCATCTAGAGGCCAAGCCCCTCTAGCGCCGGCCTTTAGCTTTATCGGCCCGGAGCTTTTTTTTTTACTGATTTCTCGGAAATGAGGAAGTGACTTTTAAAAAACTCAACCGCTTCTAGGTCCTCAACCACATGTCCGATCTAATACATTTAAACGGTTAAAGTACTGTAAACCCTTGTGAGAAGAGAAACGATGGACTACATAAAAAAAAAAAGATCGATTCCGTAAGCTCCTCAACATGACTGAGCGATTATAACGTTTCACTATTTAACAAATTTAGTACCCCTAACAACGGCGGATTTCGCTCAAAGTACAACGACTGCAACCGTAGAGACTGTACAAATCTTCCAGTAGTAGGACTGTACTGTTTGTAAAGTATTGACGTTGTATTTTGGCTTCCGTGTTTCGAGGTCCTGCGATCTCATTGGCCCTCAGACTCATCTGAAAGCGCTGACGGAGACGGTCATTTGACAAGTACATGTAGCTCATGGTGTGAGCAAGATTCAGGTCAAAATTGCTAATTTTTCTATTTCTGAACCGAAAAACATGATTTTTGGACTGGAAAGGCTTGAAAAAATGTCATTGCTTGTGTTTATTAGGGCCCAAGCACTGACGTAGTCAGAGTCGAGGACCTATTGAAATTCAAATGTTTATTATTATTATTCTACACCGTTGCGCAGGGAAAAGAGGTGCTTGGGATAAACCTACATTCTTCAAAATGTGCACACCCATCCGACTCGGCAACATTTTTAATTGTGATTAGCTAGCTTAGATCATGTTGGACATTTAATAGTTATGATCAAAATATGTTATAAAAGTTTTTTTTCTTTAAATATACATTTTATTCACAAATAAATTCTGAAAAAAATGATATAAAATAATACAAGTAATATAACTCAATGCAGTGTTTCCCCTAGGTTTACAGCTTCCGGGGGGGGGGGGGTCGACGGCGACGTTGGGACATTGGGAGCGACGTTGGGAGCAACGAGCAACGTTATACATTATTGGACGCTCTCTGCCGGCTGATGGAAGTGTGCTCTCTGCCCACCTGTGCGCGCGCACGAGTCTGTGGGCATCGGGGCGGATCTCCGCGGTGCGCGTTACCGAGAGCAAAGTAGAGTTGTAAACGCGACCATGACAGAAATAGACAGAAATACGATCAATAAAATAAGAACATTGAGTTTGTTTAATAAAAGAACAAGGTGTAGACCTGTTTATAGGAAAGGGAACCTTAAATCACGTCTGTGATCTGGCGCGACGGAGAAAATTACAGGGGGGCGGAGGGTTTTTTCAGGGGGGCGCCCCGCCCCCCTATTCTAGCGGTAGGGGAAACCCTGCAATGGGGTTCATACGACTACTTGAACAAAGTACAGAAGTTAAAAAAGAACCATATATGAGCCTCGGTTTTCAAAAGGTTAAGGTCCCTACACAATGCCATCACAGCAATCTTTCTACACTGAGATGGTTCTAATAAATTGTTGTCATTGGAATTCATCATGTCAATTTTGAGTGCAGCAAAACAAAAATTGAGCGTTGCCCACAAATAGCACGATTTAAAAAATAAAAAACAGTGTTGGGTCAGTCAGTTCATTCTTTAGGGACGGAGTATTAAGATGTTACAGTTCATTTGTAAATGTTTATATTTGACTCCCCACCCATCCCCGGCCTCATGTTACCTGACATGAAAATTATCCCAATCAGTTCCCCACAGTGAGAGCATTTTAACTCACTGCACACTGGAGGTCATTTTCAGTCGATTTTCTCGATTTGACATAATTTTCTTAGATTCACCTTTTAAGGCACTTGCATATAAGATATATACCCATGTTTTACATCATAAATTGCAGAACAATCTCAGCTATCTATATAATGAGGCACCATTGTTGTAAGGCAAAAGTGTAAAGAAAAAAACTTTATAATATGACACTAAAGCTGAAAAATGGAATCTCGATTTTTGGAAATTCTTCATATCGCTTGAAAAAACCTAACTTTACTCAGGTGGTGACTCTGTTTAGGTGATGGCAATTGGTTTACCAAAGGTTTTAGGTTCACAAAAGCAGTGAAATATATGAATAAAATGTTAGATACATGTAAATAAATGTCTAAAACTAAAGTTTTTATTATCGTTTTTTGAGTAGAAATATGGTCTTTCACAGCTTTCACCAAAATGATAAAAATGGGACTGAGAAATGACTTCATAGTGCAGATAAAGCTTCATGGAGTGTGTGCAAATGAAAAATGACCATCACAACAATTTTTTTTAAATAAAACTATGTATTATAAAAAAAAAAGAAAATATGTACAGAATATATATTCAGAAATATAAAACAGAACAAAGACTAGACCATTTACAATATACAAGTATATATGCTTCAATGGCATATCCTCATGCCATGGCATGCTAGTCATGGAAACAGTTTCTGTTCAGCTGCAGGCAGAGGGGAACGTTACACGCCTCGCACTTCCACGCCGTGTCTTTTCTCACTTTCTTCATGCTGCAAAGCTCGCGCCCTGTTTGCTGGAGATGGTGTTTTTAGTCGTCGGTCAACGCGCTGCCTCTTTGCTGGTCGTGGTAGTTGCCGTCCAACACGCTGCCTCTTTGCTGGCCAGGCTGGTCGGGGCGGCTGGTGCTCCTCTCTGTAAAATAAATCAATACTAGTCAGTTGAAAGAAAGATGACGTAACGATTGAGCAGAATGCTCCACATTGGATGTGTAAATATGATTCAGATCATGACTGTGGTAGTAATTTCAGCATAGGGCTCCGCATTGGATGTATAAATATTAGTGGTAGTAACGTGAAGCAGAGTGTTGTACAAAGCAGACTGTGTATAAACATTACTCAGATCATGACTGTATAACGTGAACAGCAGTGTGCACCGCGTGGCTGGCTCTCGTGCTCTCCTGCACAGTGTACACATTACTAGTTTGTACACATTACTAGTTTGCACCATGCAGCCTTACAGACACGTAACAAAGTTTAGTAACTACACTTACCCATCTTCCTCAGAAGAACTAAAGCCTTCGAGCTCTGACGACGACGCGTCGTCGTCCTCCTCGCTGGTCTCCAGAATCATGCGTTTTGCTTCCTCCGTGTTGAATCTCTTTGTCGTCATTTCTCTGATTGTAAAATGTAGTGTATACATGCTCAAGTGGGTTGTCCTTTTGAGATTTTCCTGAGTGTACATTGGTTGTTTAGTTCACGAAATGGCGACGGACATATGACTCAACAAATCACAGAGAAGGATTTTTTTATTTTATTTTTTCAGCGTCAGATGACACACTGCTGCCCTTTCGCTTGCTTGATGATGTTAAAATTATGCTGGGCTCTGCCTGGGCAGGCACCCGGAAGCAGGAAGCCGTCTCTTTCCGCCAGACGTAAAATTATATTTTTGCGATGTATTATCGGGGTGCTGTGAATATTTTAGAAACTTAGAGAAAAGTTTCAAGTGTCACCACGCGAAACCGCGGGCTCAGTGGACGAAGGGTTAAAGTATTGTAACCTGGTGTTGGGTTTGGAATCGCTGGTTTCTTTGTATTCCTCCTGCATCCCTTCGGTGCGGGCTGTCTTTGGTCACGCTGATAAAGAGGCCCGTAGTGAACCTTTTGAATGTCTCAGCATCTGTACTGTCTTGTGGGTGATGCTGTTTGGATGTTAACAAGCTATTATATGACTTTACCCATGATTTCTGATGTAGTAAACCTCTTAAAATGCAGGGTTTATTAGAAAAAGTTGCTTTCTAACAAAGCTCCATTTAGCATCCACCGTAAGATGAGAGACTTCCTCGCTGGGGTTGGGCTTGTTTTCAGCTCTTGCCAATACTTGAGATGATTTGAATATGCAGTTTAAAATGGAGTGAATGTCCATTCTTAAGGAGTCGTTCTTTATGAGCAGCAGCATTTCTCTCTTTGATTCCACCGAGCTTTGAACGGCTCTTCTGGCAGTGCGCCTGCATGCCGCCAACACATCAGTTCATGCAGTATTTCTAATCTCATTATAGGGTGCTGACGAGCTGCACATTCTCTCTATGCAAACATCACACACACATTCAGAATGCATGCTGCCATGTGTTGTCTTTTTACTACTTGTACTACACTGAATACACAGCCTTTTGTTTCTTTTGGGAAATGTATATATATTTATTTTGTACAAAACGTTGCTAACGTAATTATCATGACAGGCCTCGGCAGTTGTATGTTGTAAGGTGATTCACATTTATGAGCAGTTTTCTGTGTGTATTCGACTAATTCAGGCAATGCTGGAAATCAATTGGCAGGAATGTTTTCGGATTTTTACTTTGATTCTTCAGATATTTAATTTGCAGGATATTGCATGGCTGTTTGATCTTAAATGGGTTTCCTCCGAAACAACAACAAACAATACAATAATGACATCCTTTTTGCCCACGGGTGCTTCATGCCACTGCAGGAAAAACGAGGACTGTGCAACAATAAATGTCTCAAAAGGTTGAACACCCAATATCACATGGGCTTTTCTTTATATGAGGATCATTGATGATGATTTTAATGAGGGTGGCAGAAAGGAGAAGCTACAATGTGATCGTGGTTTCACAAAGAATTATATGATCATCTGCAGTGAACCTATAAGATGGTTTTACTGCATATAGCTACTTCCGATTGCACCAGTTTATAGAAAAGGTGCATCACTCGCAGATTGTCCCATGGCATTGAAGTACGAGTGCTGTTGATTCTAAGTATTCAGCATTGAAAATAAAACCCTCTGCCCAGCTGTCATAGGGATGCTTGGCTGAAGTCTGACACTCGTAAGAAGCCAATTAGAAGCTTACTTCGAAGACATCTGCTCTGTCATGAGAAAGGTAGCTGATTTCCCCCCCCCCCCCAATATATTTAATTATATACAAAGAAATGGACGATACAGATGTGATATGAAGATCGAGTCAATGAAGAACCCCCAACTTAAAAGGCAGCCACAGGGAACCCCTCATCAGGGCCAATGTCACAAGGCTTCAAGACATACCTTTCTTCAACTAGAGACATACTGATATTTCAGTCTCCTGTCTCTACCAGATGATCAGCCAAGGATGTGTCTGTAAGCATGTACCAGATGTGAGTGTTCAAGACGAAGTCACTGCATTATTAATAATATAACTAACTACTGAAGTCTTACTAATGATTCTAAAGGTAACATGAAATACAGTATTAATCAATAGTAAAAATATTTTTCTTCTAACATGTACACATACAAATACATCCACTTCCTGTCCACGAGTACCCTGTACCCTCTCTTAAGATGTTTCCTTTTAATGAAAGTCAGAAGAATGTGGCTAGTTTAGCTCATTTACCCAGGTGGTCTCGGTCACGAGTATCAGCCTCTCTATAAACTCTGGTCTGTGAGCCCTTCCAGTTCCGTACATTAAGCCTGGCCGCTACAAGAAGGCCCGTCACTGTCGGTCCACACTGCTTTCCTGAGGCCTGGTGGACTCACAGACACGGACACCGTTGGTAGAGGTTGTTTGAGCCCAAATTCAAGGTTCTTCAGCTCCACCTTTCCAAAAAGACTGCAGGACGGACCCGTAGAGCGTGAAGAAATGTTACATTTCCAACATTTATTGTTCTGGGTTTAAGCCGATTTCAAACAGTTTGGGGTGAAAAATATTGTTCAAGGTGATATAAATGCACTGATTGGAAGGTCAGTACGGCAGTTGGTTTACTAATAGACAGATTGATAACCTTTTTCAGGATGTCTGTTGCAGTGCAGCAGTTGCAAAGTCTTTTGTGCTGTGGTTTGTGTTTGCGTTACATCATCCTCATGATTCCATGTAGTAAGTGTTCAATGAGCACTGTGTGCACTGCGACGGTCAGACTACACTCACGGCCAAGTGGGACTCTCCAGAGTGATCGTGACGAAGAGAGCGACGAGGCAGGTTCAGACAACTTAAGACCTCACAGAAAAGCTGTGGTCAGTGCTGCAGGAGAAAACTACCGATGATTTCCCTTCCCCGCCCCTCTGCCTTGACAAACCCCCACTGTTCCTCTCTTAAGATCTGCATAAACGGGCAATTAAAGGAATTGACTACACAGCACACCTCCCATCAAAGAAACGTTGTTACCCTGATTACATTTATAAACAAAGCGAGAAATTATCATAATGGCCCTGCCTTCTTTTCACTGCTGATTAAGGTTTTAATGCGACAACAGTCTCTGAGGCGGTCACCGATAAATATTCATCAAGATTTGCGCATTCTGTCCCAGTTTGATAAGAAAAAATAGACAAAAGAGCTTGTTTGACTTATGTTACCTCACATAACTATTCCCTGCACAGTTATGACATGGGAAAACATTTTATTGAAAAATATCACTTTATTACACTCCTTTCTACTGAACTCATTGCTAGGCTTCACCAGGTGACAACCTCAGAGTCTGAGAAAGTGAATACAATGCGTAGGTGCCTTTTAAACTTGCAATCCCAAAAGGAAGTCCTATTGTGACTCCTCTGGTTGTATAGAAGTCTACGCTTCATGTGTTAAAGCGGTATTCTCTCTCCTGGCCACCAGGGGGTGACTCCTCTGGTTGTATAGAAGTCTATATAAATGATTCTACTTCTCTCTTGATTTATTCCCTCAGTAAACATTGTAAACATTTCAGAGGTTTACAGAATAAAAGAGGTGCCCACACCCTCACATGAAAGAGGTTTAGAGCAGAATAGATTCAGAAAGAGATACATCACATTTTACATTGGGTGTTTGACAGAGTAGGCCCCACTACTTGTAAATAAATTTAGCCCTCCTCTCTTTCAAGTTGGCAAACTTCTCAATAACTCTCTGGTTAAAGTCAATCATGTCTGTGACAAGCCTTTTTTCCATTGAGAGCATGGCTAAGGCATTCAGTCTCTCCTGAGTCGTGGTGTTCCTGAGAGAGGTTTTAACCCCTTTCAGTGTTAAACACCTCTCAGCCTCAGCAGTGGTCATGGGAGTTGTGATTTTCAGCAGTGTTTGTGTCTCTGAAAATACCTCCGATAGATTATTTTCCATGAACAACTGGAAAAGATCCACAGCACCGCAACAGGATCGAAATTCCTCTGTGCCATAGATGAGGCTAAGCTCGGTCTTCAGCCTACTTCCATTGAGCATTGGATAGGCCTTCAATGTGGTGGCCAGAGCAACTTCAGGGAATACAATGACGTAGCATTCAAACTGGGGGCCCTGCAGTAAGGTGGCACTGATGAGGTGTTCTTTGAAGGCAAAGCGTTCCCTGGTGTGTCCAAGTATGGTGTCACAAACCTACAGATAAATATATAGAGAGAGAGACAGAGACAGACAGATAAGTTGTGGGGAAATATCTACTACAAACATACTACAGACAAAAGCCAACAATCAGAGTTGACAAAAAACTATGTTTTGTGTGTCTTGATGGCTCATCAACATAGACAAAAGGCCAGGAGCCACCTTGATGGCTGTAGCCTGGTGCTATGGCCATATAGATGCTAATAACCTTTGACTTCAACCATTGTCGTGGCTGCAGACTTTTAAGCGCCTTGCGCGGAGTCGCACAGCTCATCAATGTCAATGTGTATCGCCTGGTTGCGCACGCAGGCCCGCTCCACAGGCGCACCGGACTGTTTTGCCCGGCGAGTTTTTGCCAAGGCGTTTTAGAGGCGACTGCGCTTTTAAAAGTCGCGTCTGGTGTGAACGGGCCCTAACACAGGCATCTGCTGATTTTGACACTCACCTCTGCAGCAATCCTTCCAAGCTCATCTTCCTTCATAGCCCGGCGCTTCCTCGGCTGCTCAGAGCCACTGCTTTGCTCCACCACCATTGCATTGATTGAATCTCTGTAAATTAAAAATAATAATAATTTACAAATCATATTCGTCTTATTACTATGGTTGATGTTATGAATGTTATGACTAAGCTTACAGAATAATAACAATAATGAAATTATGTCCTTTTGGAACTGTTGGATGCATCTATTTATATGGACTGAATCTATGTTTCTCTTCTGGAGCTTGGCATAGAGGATGTCCACGTGTGGCATTATCCGATGAAACAGTTGAAGGAAGAAGTTGAAATCAGGATCCTCCAGTAGCCTGATGTGGCCTTCTGCTTCTTGGCTGGTCTTGTCATCAAAGCCACCTGATGCTCAAATTCTTCCAAAGCATTCAATGAGGTTATCTCTATGCTCAAACACAGTATTGACGGCACAGCTGCGAAAGTTCCACCTCACATTGCTGGCTGTTGGCAGTCTATGGGCCACTGTTTCATCAAGGACAGCGGTCCGCTTGGAAGATCTTGAAAAGAACGCAGCAAATCCACCCAGGTCGGATTTTTTTTTTTTTACTTTGACTATGTGAGAGGTGGCCTGTTGCATTATGAGATTGAGCTGATGGGCATAGCAGTGGATATAGTGGGCATTTGGGTAGTCATCCTGGATTCTCTTCTGAACACCTGAAGTGGCACCCCTCATTACACTTGCACCGTCATATCCCTGGCAGATGAGTTTACTTTTCTGCTCACCTGGGAGGATGGCAGCAAGGCGTTCTTTTAATGCCACGGCAATGGTCTCTGCTGTAGCTGACTGCAGAGGGATGAACTCAAAGAATCTTTCCTCCACATTAGCACCATTGATGTAGCGAAGCACCAAGCACAAGTTGGGTTTGTGTGCTAATGTCCATGGTCTCATCTGCTTGGATCGATAGAAAATCGCTGCTTTGAACTTCACTTATGATCTGTTCCCTCACAACAGACAGCATACAGTCAAGAAGCTAATTCTGGACTGTTTTGGATGTTCCCTTAACCCTCTGGGGGCGGGGCCCGCGTCGAAGCGTAAAACCAGGTGTTTAAATTTTTCATAAAATTATATCATCACAATAATACGTCACAGAGATATGGTTTCAAATCTGGCGGATATGGTTTCCACTTCCGCGTCTGAGCATCTAAACATGGACATGTATGAAGCGTGCAAAGCTTCACTGTGAGTCAGAAGATGCCAAGCAAAGAGTCCTGAGCAAAGCTGTATTGAAGGGGACAGACGGCGCAGCTTCAGAGCTGAAGGATTCACTAACAAGGAGCTAGCCGGAGCTAACGGGCCAGATAGCTGGCTACAGCGTTTCTGTGAGACTGAACGGTGAGTAATCAATTGTTGTCTCTATCACCGTTAAGAAACCGTTGTAAGAAATTACAGTAAACATAGTACGACCAGTGTTGGACCTCCATTATGTGTTTGTAATACCGTAAATAACATTTGTGTGTTGACGATAGCTTAGCGTTAGCACGTCACTACATAGTGCCGTGTTGGCTGTTCTCTTCCGTGTCTATGACTGAACGGTGCATAATCAACTGTTGTCTCTATCACCATTAACTTTCTTACAGTGAACTTAGTAAGCCTAGTAGCGCTGGATCTCCGTTAATCGTTACTACTGTAGTGTTTATGTCACGTTAGGTGCTGCTAACACGGCGCGAGCTAACGAGAGCTAACGGAGATAGCTGACTACAGCTATGAACGGTGGTAATCAACTGTTGTCCCTATCACCGTTAACTTTCTTTCAGTGAACTCATACTGACTGTATTAATGTATTTTACAGAGTGGATTCAGAGCTGTGAGGGTCCAGAGGACAACATGCAGCATCGCTGTAGCAGTCTCCCTGTCCGTCTGCCTGCCAACACATCACCTAGCAGGCCGCAAAGCCAGCCACAGCTCATCATCCCCACCATATAATACATTTGGTTTTAGACATTAAATTACATGTGTCTACCATTTTATTCATATATTCCACTGATTGTTCTGTAATTTTTGATATACAACACATGAGTATGTATCATATGCTAGTGAATTTAAAAAGTATGTAAAATCAAGAAATTGACCCCCAGACCCTAGAGTGTTAAACACAGTCGCGCTCTCGAGATGCTCTTTCAGTGCACTGTCAAGTGAGGCAACGGCGTCCACCAAGCCACGGAATATCCCTGGGTTATCAGAGTTCTCGCTCTCATCATGACCACGCAAGGCCAACTCCAATGCACCACAGAACTTCACACAGTCCATTATTCTTGAGAGAATGTGTCTGTTTTTCCGAACTTATTCGTTGTGTTTTCGAATGCCAATTCGGTATCCTTCGTCAAGCTGCTCTGCTATACTCAGTCTTCCAAACAGGGTTAGCTTCATGCTGTTAGCTAGATGGCTGGGGCAAGATTCGTGCTTCTTGCACTTCTCGGTGAATGCTTTAGATCCCTCATCCCCGTTGTAGTCCAGAGTATTTCAGTCCCAGGACTTTGGAACAACAGACAGGGGAAACAAAAAACGCATTACTCACTGAGCATCCAGCTAACCAGCTCCGGTTAGCATAGAGGCTTGAGGAGAAGCTCCGGGTGTACGTCCTCCCGCGGTCAGTGCTTTGCTGCTGAATTTTTAAATCCGGACGTTCGGGTCCCAACTCTCCCCTACAGGGGGGGAGGGGCGATATATTATATTTGGTCACATTTAACTTAAGTGGTTGTTGACAGGGGCTTACGGTCTCCCACACACATTTAGCACGGTATATTTCTTATTTAAATTATTTGGTATATAATGTTTTTTGACAGTGTGTGTATATATATATATATATATATATATATATATATATATATATATATATATATATATATATATATATATATATATATATATATATTTTTGTCTTTTTTTTTTGTCTTTCAATTCAATGAAAGACAAATTCAATTTTTAAGAGGGGCGCCGCCCTAGCGCCCTCTATTGACGCACCGCCACTGAGCTCCACCCCCTCGAGTCACTCCTGGTTGCAAAAGAATCAAGATGGCGACGGATAAAAGGACCAAAACTGGCACTTCAAAACGTCTCTCCACAAACCTACTGCTGACGTCATGCCGACTACGTCCACTTCTTGTACAACGTCTATCCCCCCCACCCTGCATCACTCTTATCTTTCGTTCCCTCCCTGGTCTTCACTGTGTCGCTTCTCCTTTTCCAGCTGCTGCTGGTTGCCAGTTGGATTAGCCCAGAGAGTTGCTCCTGCACAGTATTCCTCTTTGATGTAACCCTGGCAGTCCCTGCTTGCTCTCTCTCTCTTTCTTTCCTCCCTCTCTCCGTTAGCCTGGCTGTGGCACACATGGCAAAGTGAACCTATGAGGATGTTGGTGGAGGAGATAGCAGTGGCTGCTGTATGGCTCTGATAAAGAGACTAGAGGGGTCACAGTCAGGATCTGATCTGTGTTGCTGATGCTGCTGAATCCTGGCTGGACGACAGGCAAGCTCATCTCGGGTCCGTCCAATAGAAGGATTCCACTTAGATGTATTTTTTTTAGGATTTCGTTTGAAGCAGTATTTCCTCCCTTTGTCAATCTGATCCGTCAATCAAGCGCACATCCAAAGCCATTCATGTGGTTCTTTTCTCTTCTTTCACTGAAGAAATGCTCCTCTTTAGGGCCGTATTGTTCACAACACACGAGCAGGTCAGCACTCTTCATAACCGAGCCCCCGGTCCATGAGCCGGCTGAGAGTTCCTCTTTCAGCCCGAGAGCAAAATGACAAATAGGACAGGCCCGTCCCAGAAGCCCGACTCATGGAAACATACTGCCTCCTCCATCATGCGGGCAGCCTCCCACCATAGATGGAATCGTGACCTGTAATTTGAGAAACAAAGCTCCAGGCCTCACAGTGACAAACTGCAAATGCTCTACTTTGCTCTGAATGTATTTGCATAGTTTCCGCCAACAGTTGGACCTAGTGTGGCCACATTGACCTACATGCTTCATACTGGGAATGGTTATGCTTTGCTGTGCACTCTAATGACTGCATTAGTTTCAATGGCTGGCCTTTTTAGTATGAGGACCCATACGGCAGCAACCATTCCCACCACTACAGCTCTCAGGAGATGAGAGAGGAGGAGGCTCGTGCTGCAAGATGCTAATGGAGAGGAAGAGTAGCAGTGGTGGTCACATGGTAACACGGGAAGCAAGACCCAGGGTTCATGGTCTGCATTTAATAGCCCCCCCACACACACACCTGCTCATGATCTTCTGCTGGTATTGCAGAGGACACAGTAGGGCGTGGTGATGGGAGAGGAAATGGACTTTATCTGCTAGAGCAAAACATTTGACAAACACAATCTGGACATGGATTCAGTTTTATGGATCGCGAAATGGCTCACCAGGTAAAACTTGTGGATGTTTCAGTGACATTTAGTA
This sequence comes from Myoxocephalus aenaeus, assembly GCA_038501785.1. Classification (NCBI taxonomy): domain Eukaryota; kingdom Metazoa; phylum Chordata; class Actinopteri; order Perciformes; family Cottidae; genus Myoxocephalus; species Myoxocephalus aenaeus. Next base: position 4,470,403 of record JBAMJR010000076.1, on the reverse strand, counting down.
CGACGACCCTGTTTAGTGTTCAATAAGTTGGGAAAGGATTTCAGAGAAGGCCTTTACAAGTATGTTGCTCTGACCTTAAGAGAGACTTGAGCGTGTTGTTTTTGCTGTGCATTCACATTTAACTTTATGTAACCTTTATTTAACTAGGTCACATTGAGAGGAAACCCCCTTTTGCAAGTCAGCGCCAGCCACCAGGGTCAAATAGCATCCAGCCCACGACAGGACGGCATCATGGCTCGCATGTAAGAAGTGGACGTAACTAGGGCTGCAACAACAAATCAATAAAATCGATTATCAAAAGAGTTGGCAACGAATTTCATTATCGATTCGTTGTGTCACGCGATTATTACGCCATTCAATAAGTCGCGAAAAAGAAAAGAAAAAAAAGAGCAGAGCAACTGGCCTGCCAGCGTTTCTGAGATTGGAGTGAGACAGAGAAAAGCTGAGGTCGTGATCTTCGCAATAAAAGATCTTTGATGTGTCGAGTCTTGGCCAATCAGCGTTAAGATGTCTCCAGCGTCTTCATTTCCCTCAAACTTGTTTTTAATGGAAGCTAGTCAGCTTGCTATCACGTTAGATCAGTGATTGTCAACCACTGTGCCGCGGCACACCAGTGTGCCGTGAGAGATCATCAGGTGTGCCGTGGGAAAATGTCCAATTTCACTTAATTGGTCCAAAAAAATATTATTTAGTTGCCGCAAATGATTTTCCATTGTTGAGCGTCTGAGCTGCAATATAGTGGCTGGCAGAGTAATATAGAACAGGTCTGCACCTTGTTCTGCTATTAAACAAAGTACACGGCCGTATGTTATTGATCTTATCTACACAGCATGTCATTTCTGGGTCGCGTCTATACTGCTCTGCTCTGTGTCGCGCACGCGGAGTTCCCCCTGATGCGCTGCACAGGTGGGACACAGCGGAGAGAGAGACAGAGAGCGGCGAAAAATAAGTTGCGTGCTTTTCACAATGGGATTTGCTGCTGAAGCTATCAGTATTTTAAGATATGAGCTCTCACTGTTAAAGCCTAACAGTTCATGTATTTGCAGGTCAAGACAAACAGCCTGGAGCTCATCAATGACGTTTCTGACTCAGAGAGGCTCTGGAAATATTCTTCCAAAAGCCTGAAAAACACCCTGCAGTGATAAAGCCTGCTCACTTTGTGGTCGTCATTAAAATAAATGAACACCATGTTTCCTTTAAGTCAGTATTTATCAAACTGGGCAGTATTTATTACAGGTGTAATACCTTTATTACAGGTATTTATTACAGGTGTGGCGCAAGAGGAAATACTGGTTTTAAATGTTCACAGTCCGCCGTTAACAGGTTACGCTTGCGCATGCGCCGATTCTTGGCATTTCGCCAAAAGCCGATCTTTATGAGATCTCCGTGAGGTCTTTCCTGCTGTTGTGTCTCTCATCATGGAGCATGAACTGAGAGCCGTATCAAATCTACAACCCCGTTTTAAAAAGATGTGTAGAGGAAAGCAGCTCACTGCAGCCACTAATACTGATACAACCTGATGCTCACACATCTCACTCATTCCGTTTTGTTTTGCAATATCTTATTGTTTTCCACAATAAGATATTTAGTAGTAACTAAATATTAGTTCTTTTTTTGCATAACTTTATTTTCATTTTTCTAACAGTGATAACACTTTTTTTTTGATGGAGCAATCTGGTTTACTTGAAACACTGAATACATGCTGTGTTATGCTACAATGTGACATTTTGTAACTTTTTAAGTTGTTGGTGTGCCGCGGGATTTTTTTATTGTAGAAAATGTGCCGCGGCTCAAAAAAGGTTGAAAAACACTGCGTTAGATAACGTGTTTGGGTTGTGTATTGTCGTTGAAGTTACTTTATGTTCCGTTACAGTTCAGACTTGCTTGGAAAAAAACATAACGTGATGAAACATGCCGTAACCCCCCGGTCTGGTTCGGTTCACGCTGTCAGTCGTTAACGTTAAACCGAATCAAATCAAATCAAATCAAATCAAATCAAATCACGTAGTTGGGCTTAGCCAACAACGTGATTTCATTCATTCTAAATAAAAACCTGCAGCCAGATCCGCCGGTGTGCCCAGATATTGATCAGATGATGTGAATTAAATAGTTTAAGGAAGAGGACGCTCTATATCAGGGGTGTCAAACTCATTTTAGTGAAGGGGCCACATGCTGCCCATTTTGATCTCAAGTGGGCCGGACCAGTAAAATCATAGCATAATAACGCATACATAATGACAATATTTCTTTAGGTCTTTGCACAATAAACCCTACTTTAAGGTCTTTCTACAATAAACTAGAAACATAAAGACCAAAAATTCAGACATCAGCCCACTGTTTACCTGCCTGGGCTCTCCTCTGCAGATTCCCTCGCAATTGAGCAATATGTCTAGTAATGTCAGTTGTCCAACTAATTGCGACTGGTTTAATGGTTAGCATGCCCGACTTTTAATCAGAGGATCAGTGGTTCGAGCCCCAGCTCAACTAGTTTTTCTTTTTATATTTTAAGAATTATCCTGCGTGCCGAACTGGACCCCCTGGCGGGCCGGATCCGGGGGTGTGGACAGTAGCTGCTGGTAGCCAGCCTCAGGCGGACCAAATGGTCATCAGTCATGGTGGAATGGTGTTTGGACTTAATATTTTTCATGTGGGAAAAGGCTGACTCTAGGGCTGCAACTAACGATTATTTTCATAATCGACTAATCTATCGACTATTTCCCATAGCAAATTAAAAATAATAACTCAAAATGTTGGAATTTGAACTTCAAATGTATTTGCGTAACAAGATTTGAACATCAGAACAAATAAATTAAATAGTAATACAAATTAAAGTCAAATAAAGCTTTAAAAGTAACTCAAAATAGCAATCAAGCCTCTGAAAGTGCAAAATAACTAAAGAATCGCGATCGACGTATTGGGCACCCCTGCTCTATAAGGATGGTCTGGTCGGTAGGGTGGTCCGTGGGGTGGTCAGGTTGGTGGGGTGGTCGGGTCCGTGGGGGGGTCGCTAGGTCGGTGGGGTGGTCCGGTCCGTGGGGTGGTCAGGTCAATGGGCGCTTTCTGTTCCCTCGTCCAGAGGCTGCGTGAACAGCATCATTCCTCAGCAGTGAACCGAGGAGCCGGTCCCAGCCGAGCGCAGTGTTTCCCCCACCGTTATAATAGGGGGGCGCGGCGCCCCCCTGAAGAACCCCCCCGCCCCCCTGTAATTTTCTCGATAGCGCCAGATCACAAGTCGTCATTTAAGTTTCTCTTTCCTTTAGAACTCCTTGTTCTGTTATTAAACTAAATGGCCGTAATGTATTGATCTTATCCACACAACAGCTTGTCATTTCGGTCTCTAAATGGTCGCGTTAACACTTCTCCTCTGCATCGCGCACAGCGGAGTTCCGCTCCGATGCGCGCAGACACGTGTGCGCGCGCACACACAGGTGAGCGCTGAGCACACACACACACACACACACACACACACACACAGCAGCGGACAGAGAGCGTCGAAAAATATGTCGCGTGAAAAGCAGACCGCTATATCTGCGTTTTAAACGCTCCCAGGGTGAAGATGGCAACAGCAGCTCTCCTGTGAGGAGCACCGGAGCAGCTCTCCTGAACCCGGAGCAGCTCTCCTGCTCCAGGTGAAAGAGACAAAGTGCTCGTGTCTTCTACCAACAATGAGCTGCTGGCTTCACATATTACAAAAGTACAAAGTACACGGACATAAAACTAAGTCATTAATAAATACATGGAGAAATGCCTGTACTTTCGGGTAAATGGTTACGTTACGCTGTTAACGGGTTACGCTTGCGCATGCGCGACTCGCCGATTTTTGGCTCTTTGCCAGAAGTCTCTGTGAGGTCACTTTTCTGCTGCTGCGTCTCTCAAAACAGAAAACAGATCTCAGCTCAAAGTTGAGCATGAATTGTATCAAATCTGCAACCCTGTTTTTAAAAGATGTGTAGAGGAAAGCAGCTCACTGCTCCACTAATACTGATACAACCTGATCCACATCTGCACTCATTCTGTTTTGTTTGGCAAAAAATAAATAAAAAGCTTATTGTTTTCCACAATGAGCTATTTAGCAATAGATTGCAATAAAAAAAATTGTCTGATGTAGCAATCTGATTTACTTGAAAGTGATTGCAATTTACTTTATTTTGTTACTTATAAAAGCACATATGGAGTCACAAAATGAAGTTATTTACAGAAAAAGTTTGAGAACCACTACTTTAAGCTGTAAACCTAGGGGAAACACTGGAGCGTCTCCTCATTAAATAATCATCATGACCGCAAAGGGCTGAGTGTTGTTGGTGCTTCTGGCTGACCGACCAGCGCCAACGAAGACCAGCTCCAACCAAACCCGTGAACTCTGCTTTCCATCAAGGCATAGCTGTTATGTAAAGGCTTCCTGAAAAAAATAACTTTTATTTCTGGCCTGTGCATCCGCTGGCTTAAATTGTCAAAGGTCAAACATTTTGAGAACAGCTGCTTCAAATCCTTGCAGCACCATCTTCCCCTCAGAGTGCTGCTTCTCCAAGCTAAGCCGTCCAGTCTGAGGGAAGGACCAGCACTCCTTTGACTGTTTATGTTCCCAAGAGGTTCAGCTCTCCCCAGGTCTGTAGAGCAACACAATGCTTCTGTTGAGCAACTCTCTGGGTTTCTCCACCAGATTACTCCTCTGATACGAACATTGAACAAAGAGGAGGAATCGGATTAACATGACAAGATGAGTTTCATTATTAAAGGTGCTCTTCTGCTTCTCATCAGTTTTTGAAATGGACTTGAAGAGCAGAGAATCCCACCACATAGGCTACTAACTGAAATGCCTTCTTTTTTAATGAATATATAGTTTTTTAGGTGTGCTTGGTTTTATCACAAAAGAAAAGAGGACCCTTTGAAAACACACAGCTGGTAGCTCTAAAAAAACAAACAAATAAACATCCTCTTTCTTCCCGGTGAGCGTTTTTATCACTGCTGGTTCCACTTTCTGGCTCCCCAAATATCTAAAGCAAGTCTTCATGAGCGCTGGCCCGGGTGAAGTCCAATAAAGCAAGCCGCTGGTCCGAGCTCGTCCATCTCATCTCCGTCCCGTTGGTCCCCTGCTGCCACTGCCTCGCCTGTTGGAGCTGGTTTAGAGCAGCGGTCCCCAACCTTTTTTGAGCCACGGACCGGTTTCGTGTCAGACAATATTTTCACGGACCGGCCTTCACGGTGTGGGCGAAAAATATGACGTAAAATATGACGTAAATGATACGACCGGCATAAAGACAATTATAAAGTGCATAAAGATACAACTCACCATTACGCCGAATTTTATTTTTTTCATAAATTCTTTCTCTGCGGCCCGGTACCAAGGGACCCACGGACCGGTACCGGGCCGCAGCCCGGGGGTTGGGAACCGCTGGTTTAGAGAATGAATGTCCGCGGTCGTGTCCGCTGCCTGAACTGAAACTGAGCACCAGGTTTTTGCCGGTTCAAACCTTTACTCGCCCCCAGGTGATGTTTCTTAATCAGCCTGTCATCCTCCGGTGCAGTCATTCTAAAAAAAATCATTTAACTTAATTGTCTTTGTCTTGTTGTAGCTTTAAATTCAGTTGTCTAGTGATGTCAACCAAAAAATCCACGACATATTATTCTCTTATAAAATGTGTGTGAGGACTCTATCTGTTATTGAAACCACTTGTTTCAGCTCTATTCTCTCTGTTGACAGTATTGTTGGACAGTGAATGAATGCGTTAGGATTCTGATCATATTGACTCTTAGATTCCGTTCCTTCTTTTCGGATGCGAGTCGATACTTTTGCTCAAGAGTTGTGCTTTGTCTCGTAGCAAAGCTTTACATTGCGCTTTTAATAATCATCAGAACACACGAGACGTACAAGTTTTGAACTGCTTCTGCGAAGAATGAACAGAGAGTCTGGTCTCGCTGTCCACATTTCTCTTTTTGGAGAACGTCATGTGAAATAACTTCTCTCACTCGCGTACTGTTCAGACGGTTCTGCCTCTCGTCCTTCTCCCGTCTCTCACTCAAGCCGCGATGCTTATCCGAATACGCATATTTGATTGGCCGAGTAGCATCACGTGATGTGATTTACATGCATGTGATTGGTCAGTGTGTTTCCTGGCCCGCTGAACGAGTGCCGTAAAGGCTTGCAAAGCTGCGCCGGTTAAAATATAAGCGTTCTGTCAACTTTAAATAATTCTCAATTATTGATCGGTCATAGGTCCAAGGTCCAGATACAACGGCATCCGGACCGCGGTCTGCCTGTTAGTGACCCGTGTTCTAGTAGATACCAAAATACTTATGAACTTTAAAATGAGCATGATGCCCCCTTTAACCGATCCTCTGCATTGAATGACCATCATGAAAGTGAGATGCGCTCGTCCCTCGGTTCTCTCTCCATCCAACTTTAATTAAGATCTTGGAGACCAGTGTTTGCCCGCTGGGTTCATTTCCGCTTCTGTGCTGTTGTTTCTTTAACGACACACATGAACACGCATGAACACTCTTGTAATTTATATTGTTTAATAAGCAGCAAAGCCGGGTTACACATTTTTATTGCATTTCCGTTAGTTTTCTGTGGGCGTTTTGTTTGGCTTCTGTTCTTCCCCTCAGCCTCAGCTCGCACATTCTTTTCTCCTCTGGGGGTAAAAAAAATAAATAATAATAAGACAGTTGTGGGCAAAGCCACTTCTTCTAAGCATGATCATTTTGAAACCATTCTTTTTAGGGATGTCACTAAACCAGACATTTGGTACTCCAGACTAATAGCAGTGAAATTCAAGATTCTTCATACCAGTTTGATACCACGGTAAAAATAACAACAATAAACACGTACACTTAATGCTCAAACAGGTCACAGTTGATTCTGAAACATGTTGTACTGTGGTTTCTCTCCACTTGACCCTGAGCCTCTCACCCTGTGCTACTCTCTGCACATGTGGCCAGCACTGCAGAGTGTGTTTAGGCCTCCGGCCTTGTGATGGTATAGGCTATATCTGGCTGTGCCAGGACCAGCTTCCTCTCAGGGATGCTACAGACGGACTTGGCTTCCTGTCCCTGATCTGTTCGTCTCATCCTGACCGGTGTGAGCTCGTCGGCTCAATGGTCCTCTGCAGCCCGAGCGTAGCAGCACAGTGTTGTGTAGTTCACGTGTTGTGTAGTTCACGTGCTGTTAAACAACGTTAGCTGCTTAACAGCATGTTGTATTTCTTCTTGCTCAGAATTGAACAAATGTCCACCGGAATATGTTCTACATAGTGCACATGCATCGTATATTAGTTTTGTATTAGTTTATAAATGGGAGCCCTTGCTTCGTTTCATCCCTAAAGGGACGCTTTACTACACAAACAGCCTTTCTAGCCCCGGCCTCAAACACCCGGTGAAACGGGATACTATTTCATAGTTGCCATTAATGCCATCCGCCGTCTGACCTTTTTAAGAACTCCACTTAGCCGCTCACGGCAGTCTCGAGCCCCAAAGTCTTTTTAGTTTTGAAGTTGTGAACCTTGATTGGGGGCAGCAGGGCAAGACATTTAAGCTCCGGCTGGGATACTATTTTGTAGGATTATAAAACTATGATACACACACACACTCACACTCACTCTTCTCCAAAGTCCATTTCCATTTTGAGAAGGTGGAAATGCTCGGCCTACCTGTTTGAGCAAATGCATCAGGAGTCCTGTAGAGGCCTCTACAGGAAGACACAAAGGGCCTCAGATGTTTGTGTGGTGGAGATCACACAGTGGAAGCCACACAGAGGAATATCTAGTGCTATTTAGTTAGCTTATGTTTCTTTTCCTTTAGCATTGCAGATCATCAACCGAGTCTCATTATAGTGCCCCGTCATCTAGACATCCCGAATGAATTCCACAACCTCCAGTTTGCAGACTGAGTACAGTTTCACAGTGGAAAGCATCCATTTGTTTGGCAGTTGGAGTCCATTCCGAGTCCTTGTCTGGTTCAAGAAAGGCTAGGTGTCCTATTTGTGGTGAGTCAGCAGGTGTGTCTTTAGGAAGCTGGAAGAGGTTGAAGAGCGTTTCTTCTGTCGTGTGTGTGTGTGTGTGTGTGTGTGTGTGTGTGTGTGTGTGTGTGTGTGTGTGTGTGTCTCTCTCTCTCTGCGCTGATGGAATCTCAAAAAGCCGACCCGCAAATAGCTTGAATGCAGAGTTGCAGTCTGATTCTCTTCCACTCCATTTGTATTGCTCACTCTAAAGTATGACGCAGTTGGATGAAGTGCTCCTCTAACCCCGACACAAACGATGCTATTAAGCAGTTTGAGTTTAAACCTCTTGTTGTCGTGCGGCTCTGGTGTCTCAGGTGTTTGTGATCGTAGCTCTTCTGACCTCGTCCGTCTGCTGCAAGACGTTATTCTGCAGTTCTTCATGTTGATGCTGTTTCATCAGTTTGCCTCTGATGTATTGCAACTGAAATATTTTTTTGAGACTTTGTTGTGACATAACATCCAACGCCGCTCACAGCCGGGACTTTGAAAGCTCTTTTGTTGTTTCTGCTCAGTTCTGCAACTTTTAAACTGATAAATGCTCAGGGCGGGAGCTCGTTCTGACGTTGTGGTTTCCCTCGGCCTGCTCTGTGCAGTGTGTGTTTCACACTGCTGGTGTTCAGCACCGCCTGAGTGCCTCTGCACAACAGGTCAGCAGCAGCTAAAGAGAACTGGTGGTAGGGCTGGGCGGTCTGGCCAAAAATTAATATCACGATATTTTGTACGATTCTGGCGGTTTAACGGTATGTTTTTCAGAGTAAAAACATTCATTCATTGACGCCGAAAAGGACCACTGGCCAACTGAAAAGCTTTTGCGAGTGGTGAACAGCAGTTTTTACCTTGGTACAGGGCGTTAGGAAGCTAAACATGGAGGTACTTAGGACCCAGGGAAACCTCCGGTCTGTGTCCGTCGGACAGAAGGGTCTGTGCCTTCTTGCGACGGAGTTTCTGTGAAAGTGGGCAGTTCGGCGATGCAATTTTATAAATGTACAATTATTAGTGTTACAAATTGTTTGTCACAAACTGTTGTCGTGAAGTTTTACCCTGTTAAAGAGCGTTTGTTGTGGGCTATTAATTGTTGTTATAAAGTTAGAAACCATGACTCAATACACGTAAAGTAGCTCCGACCGCTGCGCCCTCAACGGTATACCACACAGCCCTTAAGCCTAATTTATGGTTCTCCGTTACGTCGACCCCGTACCTACGCCGTCGACGTGACGCCATCGTTGAGCATTCGAAGTTCTGCGTCGAGGGTCCGCGTTGCTCTGCAATTAACCGCCATGCCACCAGGGGGTTGTGCCTGTGTGGCTGTGTGGTTTCAGGGGTTATAGCCGAATCCTTGCTTTTTCTTCCGGTCACAGTAAACAATGGCGACCAGGTTGAAGCGGCTGTGTTTGGAGTTGGAGCTCATCAATATTGAAGAGCAAATGCTTATATTGCAAATGTTGAAGCGCAGGTGACAGAGAAGACGTTTGCGGAGGTGGTCTGTACGACCACTAAACCAATCGAGGCTGGAAACGGGTGAATTTACAACACTGGTTCACCCTCTGAGGGACCTGGATGAACAAATGCACTTTCAATACTTTCGAATGTCAGCGGGCCGATTTGACGAGCTTCTTCGCCGCATACAGCCGTTAATAACGCACAGCATGCCTGTTGATGTCGCCCAGAGACTGGCGGTGACGCTGAGAATTTTAGCCTCGGGTGGGAGCCAGCAAGCTGTGGCGGCTAGCTACAAACTTGCGTCGAGATGGTGTCCCGAGGCACACTCAATCAGTGATAATAAATTGTGTAAATGAGTTATGCATGGTGTTGAAAATAAATATCAAACAACTTTTTGAAAACAAACTTGTGTGCTTTATTCTTATGTATAAGTGCACTCAAACAATACAACACACACACACACACTTGAGTATCAACTATTTACAAAAAAAACAACTATATACAAAGTTCAAAGCTGCGGGTCTATCATTGTCCATGTTCATGTATGAGCCCGTAGACTTTAAACATCAGAGCAGGTCTCTGGTCATCTGGCACCCTCCGAAGCAAGTCGCCCACAGTTTGTCCGAACCTGAAGCACTCATCCTCCTCATGCAGTAGCTTCTGATGCAACTCCATCCTCCGTTCGTCCAGGTTTTCCATCTGCTTACCAAGCACGTCGTCCTGCTGGTCCCTCTTCCTTTTGGGCCGAGACACGGGGGACTCCACTGGGGAAGAAGCCGGTGGCCGAGTTGCAAGCAAACCCGGTGTGACAGACCGGGGGGGCTCGGTGGGCGACGGCGATGCAGATGTAGATGTAGCGGCCGTCTCGCTCTCTGATGAACCGCACGACGTCTGTTTTTAATGAAAGAGTGGATGCTTGATTAGTCTGTGTTTGTTTACAACCAGTAGTCAGCATTACATGTTGTTAATGTTTAACGTTACACATAAGCACACACATAACCGATGATGTATCATTAATAACAGAAAACACATACCATTGCCTCGTAATTGGAATCCGTTTCGCGGCCACTTTTTGTAACGAGTTTTTTTCGCAGCCGGACATATTTGTCCCAGAGGTTCTTCCACCTTTTCGTGCACTCGGCGGCCTCCAGCCCCGTGTTTTGCGCGATTTCTCGCCATGAGTTTAATGTCATTTTGCAGTCTTTGTAGTCCCTCGAAGAAAGGTTATAAAGGTGGTCGTATTTCCTGACCTCCTCGATGATTCGTTCTTCTGTTTGGTCCATTGTTACTACCGGTCTACAAGAACTTTAAAAATGGCGGTGTAGGAAGACAAACCGGAAAGAGCAACCGCCGGAAATTACATTCTGATCGGACCATTCACAGCGTTGCGGTCCGCGTCAACGCGACGCGTAGTTATGATTTTTTTGGAGGTGCACGTCAGGCTACGGCGTAGGGGTCTGCGTCGACGGCGTACCTACGCCGTAGCTACGCCGTCGACCTGACGGAGAAGCATAAATTAGGCTTTACTGGTGGGCTCACGTTTTACGTTGACACCTGATAATATAAATCGTTATATTCTGTAGATATTCTTCATTTCATTATTCTTCTGTCTATTAGAGTTCAGGTTGTGCGAGGTCAGTTTAACAAATACTTTCTGTGAGAAGTTTCTGTGAGAACAGTCCGGTTGTCTGTTTCTCAAGGTTCCACGCTTTGCACCACAACACTCACACCTGTTTATCAGTATATTGACATTAGGGAATAGACTGGTCGTTGCACGTTCCAGTCTTGTGAGAAAAGATGAGAACACGGGATTCTCCTCCTCTTGACAGGACAGAGCGAATCAGATGTTAGGACGAGGAGAGACGAACCTGTGATGATAAACTGTGTATGAAAGGCCCCACTTCCGTGGTGGGGCAGTTGTTCTTTGCCCAACCTGCGTGTTGGCTGTACCACTCACTGCTTTTGCAATTGCAGCGCTTGCTACTTTACGTGTGATCATTTAGGAAATAAATTTAGAGAACGAGAGAAGTTGTCGAACTGAGTTCTTCCAGGCATCTAATAATTAGTGCACGTTAACACACCGAACACAAAGTGGATTTTAACCTTGTTACTCGTGCAAGTTTGACCTCTGGACGCTCTGGACATGCCGTCGAGAACAGCGTTGTATTCATGTATCTAGGAGCCACACGCTGATGGAATGAATGTTACTGTGGCCGTAAGGATGCTGAAATAACTACAGTGATGTAGATTCATCAAACGCAAACAACTGCTCGGTTAAGATGAAGTGGGTTGATGATGACGCCAGCATCCTGAACACGTTACCTTTCTCGCCTGACCCTTTCCGTTCACTGTCCGACTGAACGGGCAAGGCGCTGAGTTTGTGAACATCTCAGTTATAAACTCTGCATCTGGACAATCTTTTCATTCTATCGATCATATAAAGTCGTGTTGAAGGTTGAGCGGTTTGAAGTTCTCTTGTAGCCTCTCCTGTGTCTCACCCTCTCCCTCTCTCTGCTGCAGGTTCAACTACCGGGCGACTCACCACCTCACCACCAATGGCTTCTATGAGTTCCTCAACTGGTTTGACGAGAGAGCCTGGTACCCTCTGGGGAGGATCGTCGGGGGCACGGTGAGTGTTTCTTGTGTCGGGAGGCTGGGCTCTGATTGTGTAGATGTGTGTAGTTCTTGGTGCCTCAGCCCCTTGTCCTCATTTCTCATGAGTCACATTACCGTGACGGATCGTCAGTCATCCTCTTCAGCTCGCTCTCACCGCCACGTGTCACGCACCCGGGAAGCGTTCAGCTTCAAGACTCCTGGGGAAGCGAGGAGTTGGCGGGCAGCAGATTTGTCTCCATAATAGCCGGAGGACGGACAGACGGACCGGGGTCACTTAACATGTCATTACCCCCCCCCCCCCCCCCCCCCCCCCGACTCGTCTGAATGCTTATCTCCTCCTCCTCCATTTGCGGTGCTCCGTGTGAGCTCTCTATCTAAGTAGATCAAACATGGTTTTTGTGCAGTGTAACATCGTTCCAATGCCCCACATCATAAACAAAGAAAGAAAAGCAAGTTCAATTTCTTTGATCATTTATTTTACAATAATCGGAAAACAATGGAATCTTTATATACAACATTGTTCCAAGTACCACCAAGTATTACCAATGTTGGGGGGGTATGAGGCTACACGTGCTTTGTACCTCAATGCACTGCGTTTTTATCAGGTGACTGATGATTCGATCATAGATCCGTTAATGCTTTTTACAGAATCTTGTTAACTGGTTTCTTTGTTTTTGATGAAGTATCTCAATTTTAAGCTTCGTTTTTAGCTGCTTTTTCTGACGAGTGTTCAAAGACGGAAAGTGCAATATCTGACTAATGCCGTGTTCACACCAAAAGAGTTGCGAAATATTTGCGCGACCAGATCACATGTTAAGTCAATGCACAGACGCGAATGGTTGCGATAAAGCGATTTTTTTCACCGGGCGGCGCGATAGAGGCGAAAAGGCGTTGCGAATATTCGCAAATCTGCCTTTTCGCTGCCGTTGAAATATTTCAACTCAGCGAATAATTCGCCCGACGCGGAGTTGCGAAAGCCAATTGGCGTTGAGAAGCTCTGCCTGGCATCACCGCCGTCCTGCCGTTACTGAATCAAACTGCTGGTCCGCTGAAGGAGCGCTGAAGGAGCGCTGGAAGCGGCTTCATTCAGACACTCGTCCTGGAGGAGTCGGAGCTGTGTGCGACTACGGATAATATTATGAACCCAGACACGTTTGTGGAACTTCCTCAACAAGTATAAAGCAGAACTAGTGGTTATTTCAATGGTGAATGGCGGAAATAGTAAATGTTTTCACAGACCGAGATAAGCCCCGCCCCCTTTCCGCAGAGAATGGTTACGAAAGAGCGAAAAAGTGAATTAACCACTAGGGGTGGGAATCACCAGAGGTCCCACGATTCGATTTTATCACTATACTTGGGTCTCGATTCGATACTATCACGATACTGTGATTTATTGAGTATTGTGATTTATTCCCTTTTTTCCACCCAAATTGTCCCCAAAGGAAAACGTTGTCAACATATTGTATCTAAGAAGATACAATTTTCAGTCTGTTCACCTCACTTTTATTGCCGCAAAATGTGATTGTCAAGCAGAAAAACTGTACATGTCATAGATGTTGCACCTGACAAACTGAACTGTTTGTATTACAGTCTACATAGTCGTGTCATTATTACAGTCTAGTCACTTCATTCGAGCTGGACGCGCCGGAGAGGGGGCGGGGCTTATCTCCGTTCAGTTTTCATCTCCGCCATGGAAATAACCACTCTTTCTGCTTCATACTTGTTGTGGAAATCCCAAAAACGTCGAAAAACAAACGCCCTTGTGTCTGGATTTATATTATTATCCGTAGCCGCACACAGCTCGGTGGATTTCACGCGAGGAAGTGCATCTGAATGGCGGCCGCTTCCAACGCTGCTAGAGGACCCGTAGCCAGTTTGATTTAGTTTTTTACCGTCTTCGACCAGCGCAGTGTCGAAGACAGTGCATGTTGACCCGTGTGTCATGCAACAGCTGTGCAGCAGCGGCGCTACGAGTAACAGGAAGTCAAGACGTCTGCTTTAAACCCGGACTAATTTTTTTCTTTCTAATTTCTTTCTCCGGTGCCTCCATGTTTTGTTTTTTACCAACTTCCTAATATCACGCTGATCCGGGACCTCCGCTGACCTCACCACAAAACAACACAGCACCATCTAGTGGACTGAAAAAGCAATTGATTGTATTTTTCGAGCACCAAAAAGTTTATAATTGATTTAAATAAAAGATCGATACAATATCGGCACGCAAAATGTCGCGATACTATGCTGAATAGATTTTTCCCCCACCCCTATTAACCACATAAAGTCGAGCGAGTAAACTCAGGCGAGGTTTTGGTGTGAACACAGCATAAGGATTTTTTTTTATTGTTACAGCTTCTCTGTAGGATAAATTAAAGAAAACATGCTTTTCTATCCTATCGCTGTCTGCTAAAGAGAGGAGGGAGAGAGGTGCTGAGCAGAACTCCACCTTAAAGGTCAGTCCACCTTAAGTGTGGGCCAAAGTTGTAGCTAACTTCGGGACTAACTCCCGATCGACTAGTGCGTTCCACTCGTACTCTAAAGCAACCTTTTGCATCACAGATTGTTCCGTGTGCAGGAACTCGGTAACGTTGGCTGTCTCCAGAGCGTAGGTTGTCGAGGTGATGACGCCGGCTAGTAAAAGCACGTTATGTGGTTGTTATTTATATATTGATCTACTGTTGTAATCCTCATTCAAACTGTAAATGATGTTTGAAGCAGCATCTTCAGTCGTTCTGAGCTCTTGCTGGCTTGTCGGTATTGGTGCTCTTCTCATCACATCACGTACATTTTACATGAGAGCAGAAATAAAACGAGATGTTTTACTCACTTTACTGCATACCTCCTGCCCTTACCTTCAGGTGTACCCAGGCCTGATGGTCACGGCGGGCCTCATCCACTACATGCTCAACCTGCTGCACATCACTGTCCACATCCGGGACGTGTGCGTGTTCCTGGCGCCGGTGTTCAGCGGCCTGACCTCCATCTCCACCTTCCTGCTCACCAAGGAGCTGTGGAACCAGGGGGCGGGGCTGCTGGCGGCCTGCTTCATCGCCATCGTGCCCGGCTACATCTCCCGCTCCGTGGCCGGCTCCTTCGACAACGAGGGCATCGCCATCTTCGCCCTGCAGTTCACCTACTACCTCTGGGTATGTACATGCTGTTGGTCGTCAGTCCTGACCCTCCGTTACGCAGCCGTTTCTCTCCACTCTTTGTTAGGAGGTGGGGGATAGAGCGAAATGGTCCGGCTGCAAATCCTAAACTCTTTTTCTGCAATAATCAATATTTTCATAAAGCAGTGGGCGATGAGGCAAAGACTGAGGCAGGATCAGGATCCGCAATCTTATCACAATTCTGTTTCATGTTGGCTTTTCAGACCGTTAACCAAAAACCAGGATGTTTTTCTAATATTTTCGTCACTTTTTGAAATCCACATGAACCACTCTTCATTTTTTTTAAAAGCTGGTTCGTCTGTTACACTCGTTATTTCCTTCTTTTTTAATCAAAAGCAGATGACTGTTAACTGCATGCCAAATTAATCAGATCACACAAGGCCATATTGACAGCGTAGCATTTAAAGGGTATTTCTTCCACCGAGTCTGGCGCTGTCGTTCTCTACGCAGCGTGTTTGGAACGGCTTCAGATGCGCTGTGGTCTAAGGCTGAGCCCTACAGAGGAAACTCATCTCCTTACTCTATCTCTAAGGCTGAGCCCGGCCACCCTACGGAGGAAGCTCATTTACCCATTTATATCTGTCCGTGAAAGTAACAAGCAGGACCGGTGATAAAGGGCAGCCCTGGCAGAGGCCAACACCCACCGGGAACTAGGGGTAGGGGAAAAAATCAATACAGCATAGTATCGCGATAGTTTGCGTGGCGATATTGTATCGATACACGGAAGCCAAGTGTCGATATTGTATGTATTCAATTATGGGAGGCATCGGAGAAAGAAATGAGAAATGTGCCGTCCGTGTGTAAATCAAACGTCTGGACTTCCTGTCACTCGTAGCGCCGCTGCTGCACAGCTGTTGCACGGCGCACAGGACAAAGTCTGCGACCAGGCGCTGGTAAGAGACGTAAAAAAAAAGCATAAATCAAACTGGCTGCGGTACTCTCGTAGCGCTGGAATCGGCCGTGTTAACTGCAGACTTTTGGCCGAAAGTCACCAGTTAAGAAAGAAGAAGAAATTAGAAAGTATCCTCTATTATCCCCTTGGGGAAATTTTTCTCTGCATTTGACCCATCCTTGGTTAGGGAGCAGTGGGCTGCCCTGAGAGGCGCCCGGGGAGCAGCTAGGGGTTAAGTGTCTTGCTCACTTCAGCATGTGAGCTGCGAGGGTACTGGGGATCAAGCCGGCTACCTAGTGGTTACAGGATGACCACTCATCCCCCTGAGCTACAGCCGCCCCAAAACACGGCCGCCTGTTAATCCGTAACACCGTCATCCCGACGCAGTTCCTGGAGAAGTCCTACGGATAATATTATGAACCCAGACACGACGGCGTTTGATGCTCCGACGTCTTTGGGATTTCCACAACAAGTATAAAGCAGAAAGAGTGGTTATTTTCATGGTGGATGGCAGAAATGAAAACTCTTTACGGAGATAAACCACAGAGATAAGCCCCGTCCCCTCTCTGGCGCGTCCAGCTGGAATGCCGCGACTATGCAGACTGTAATACAACCAGTTCAGTTTGTCAGGTGCAACATTTCTGAAAGTGTTGGTTAGTTTGTCCCATTTTCTGCAATAAAAATGATTGAAGTGAGATGAACAGACTGAAAATGTTATCTTATTAGTAGTGCTGTCAAGCGATTAAAATATTTAATCGCGATTAATCGCATTTATGTCATAGTTAACTCGCGATTAATCGCAATTAATCTCAATTATTTTTTTTTGCATTTTAATGCTCTTATCAACATGAAAAAGTGGATTGGCTTGCTTTATTTTATTGAAAAACAACTGCCAAACAGGGCGGTATAAAATCACTGCACATTTCAGGTAAACAAGGGTTTACCAAATAAAATTATAGAGTGCACCACGCATTAAAACGGGTCAGGGGTGAAAAAGGTGAGAAGGATATTACCCCTCTAGGGGGGTCCGGGGGCATGCTCCCCCGTAAGAAAAAATTAAATATTCCATATTTTAAAGCATCAATCTGATGCATTTTGAGATGCATTTTTTGCCAACCTGGGGAGAGCTGGAGAAACTTAACTTCAGCCATGAGTCAAAAATTATTATGGCCTCCTTACTAAGTATTATGCAAGCCATTTCATGCCAGCCTGTCACTGGGTCTAACATTTACAGTAGATGAGGCACAATGTGGTAAGGGAGAGCATGGCTGCCTTTGTTAGCATCATTTATAACTTTGATGCAGAGAATGCATCTGGTGAATCCCTGCCTGTTGATTTTGGAGAATACATCTCCTAGATGAAAGGACACCTCTTGCCCTTTTATTGAGACCTTGCCTTCCAGTTTTAGCCACGACCAGTTCCAGCTGCATTTCAATCCAGCTGTTTAACAATGGCTGCATCCTTCTCCCCTAACACACTCATGCTGCAAAAATAATGTTTGTATTAGTGTTAACTTCTAGTTTAGCCTTATTCAGACCTGCCAACCTTGATATATAACCTATATATTGAGTCATTAAATACTCGTCATGCATTATATTGCATTGCATATAATGTGTGCTGGTCAATTAGTCTAAAATTAATTTTAGACTAATTTTTACCAGCGTACTTTGACGTCAAAATGCGTATCCGCTACGCAAATTGCGTACAGGTTGGCAGGTCTGCTTATTGATAGAACGGTGGACCACTTTACCTTCTGCCTTGTCAGTCCGCTCACCTCAAAATCTAACGTTACCTCCTCAAAAAACGGTAGCGTTACGCAGTGTTCACACCGGACGCGGCGCGTCCGGTGTGAACACGGCATAAGCTAATAATTTCCCACCGGAGCTTTAGCTAGCTGGCTAACGTTGCGTTCTCTCCTGCTGTGTTCAATGTGTTCACTCGCGCTCCCTTCTGGCACGCGCACCTGTTTGCAGTTCACTGAATATCATTCATTTTGCCGTATCGCGCTCACCATTCATTCATTTCAAACCGTAACGTTAGCCTAGCTTCCAAGCCCAAACGGCGTGCCTATTGTTTTGCTTCCGGTTGAGCTACATCCGGCGTGGTGCTCGCGGAAAAAAAATTATTGAAAAATTTAAATGCGTTAACGCCGTTAATAAAATTGACGGCGTTAAAATTGGTTTGCATTAACGCCGTTAATAACGCGCTAATAACGCGCTAATATGACAGCACTACTTATTAGATGAAATATGTTGACAGTTTTCCTTTGGGGACAATTTGCGGTTGAAAAAAGGTAATAAATCGCAATATATCACAATACTCAATGTATCGCAGTATCGTGATAATATCGCAGTATCGGGACTTAAGTATCGTGATACTATCGTATCGTGGGACCTCTGGTGATTCCCACCCCTACCGGGAACGTGTCTGACTTATTACAGAGTATACGA
The DNA here is from genome assembly GCA_038501785.1 of Myoxocephalus aenaeus. Taxonomy (NCBI): domain Eukaryota; kingdom Metazoa; phylum Chordata; class Actinopteri; order Perciformes; family Cottidae; genus Myoxocephalus; species Myoxocephalus aenaeus. Next base: position 4,451,842 of record JBAMJR010000076.1, on the reverse strand, counting down.
ACACAGCTCCTACTGCAGGCGTACAGAGACCGGATGGCCCAGTGCCAACGGGTCCGGCACACCATACTCCCGCAGCACCCCCCACAAAAAACCCAGAGGCACCCGGTCGAAAGCCTTCTCCAAGTCTACAAAGCACATGTAGACAGGTTGGGCAAACTCCCAGGACCCCTCCAGTAGTCTTGCGAGGGTAAAGAGCTGGTCCACTGTTCCACGACCGGGACGGAATCCAATATAACATTGATTAATATAACAATGAATCAACTGGAATGTGTAATGTGACCTCTTTTTACAGTTATTTTTCAGCTCAGATAAATCCACTGTGTACTTCCTGCCCAGCACCAAATGACAGACGGACAGTTTTAGCGGCTAGCTGGTGAATTATTGGTATTATTATTATTATTAATAATATGATTCTCATCATCATCATAGTGGATTATCTAGCAGCTACAGAGACCAATGTCTTTGGAGTTGGTCTCTGTCAGAGGAGCCAAAACACAACCGGTTGCTTTGAAGCTGCTCGATGGCAACCATTTGCTACCATGTTGGTCACAGCGACTTGTTCATGGTGATAATGTTTCAGATGTTGTGTTTTCAGCTGGTTTGGATGCCAAGTAGCTAAAAATAAATCTGTTCATTTGATTTAGTATGGAACATAATTTATATTTACTGCATCAAGTATGAAGTTAAACCTCCATGAACTAGATAAAGGTCATGGTGGGAGGAAAAGCCTGCCCACATTCTCCTCATCCATCCTCAGTGTTCATTTCAGATGTTTACTAATGTTAAGAGCAGGTAATCCAATTTGCTAATTCATGTCATTCTCAACATCCTACTAGTCAAGAGGTTCCAGTGTCTCGTTGGTGATTCATATTAAAGTCATCGTTCATTGTTTGTGTTTATAGACGTATGATGCATACACAGATGTGACCTTTTCTATCTGCGTCTACTCATTTATTCATCCCTCTGGTCCTCAGTGGTTTGTGCATGTGGCTATAATGGCTAATGTCATTAAAGGAATAGCATAACCTAATTTAGATTAACTTTAAGCCTTGTTTCTATACTCTGGATCAGTAATAAATCCCTCTGAATACATCCGACCGGACAGAAGGACTTTAATAAGCGTCTCTAGTGATGCATCCATACCCAATCTTTTCCCAACTTTAAGCGGGAAGTTGTCTCCCTTGTCTCCTTCAATCTCATTGGCTCTGCTCCTCCAGTTATAAGTCCGGCCTTGTTAAGCCCTCGTTAGCTTCCCTTGCGCAAGGTAAAGATGTGTAGGCGCGGCGCTTTGCTTTGTGCAGGTCATTAACGAGGGAAACATGAGGAAGAAGTCAGACAGTTGTGTCGGGGAAGCAGCAAAGGAGCAAATCCTCAATGAAATAAGTAAACGGAGCTGCTCAACTTAGTGGAAAGATATGATGTAAATTAGCCTCTGTGTGTGTGCGTGTGCGTGTGTGTGTGTTGCTTACTGCTGTCCTCTGTAACAACAGGTGAAGTCGGTGAAGACGGGATCTGTCTTCTGGTCCATCGGATGCTGCCTCTCCTATTTCTACATGGTGAGAATACACACTAAGACTTTGTTTTATATTGGACATTTACAATCTATGGACCTGACCTCTATCATTATTACGTTATCTACGTATCGTACGATCTATAAGACCTGACCTCGATCATTATTACGTTATCTACGTATCATACGATCTATGGACCTGACCTCGATCATTATTATTATGTTATCTACGTATCGTACGATCTATAAGACTTGACCTCCACCATTATTATGTATCGTACGATCTATAAGACCTGACCTCGACCATTATTACGTTATCTATGTATCGTACG
>JBAMJR010000076.1:4305000-4445000 GCA_038501785.1 Myoxocephalus aenaeus | reverse complement strand
CTGATAATTTTAAAGACTAATCAACTGCACACACAAGTTTTGCTGCAGTGCACTAAAGGTTCTGAGGTGATAATCAGACCTCTTTTAAGCTGACGGACCTCGGCCCACAGAGAGGTTCATTTTAGAGGAAGTGGAATACGATGGACATTATAATTTTCATTAAAGACTGACATCCTCCTCTTTTGGCCTCAGCATCATGTTTCCATGGTGCTTAATGTGAGTATGTCCTCCATGTCATCCTCAGCTATGCTAAGATCCACATCCCCATCATAGCGTCGGTCTCGGAGCACCAGCCCACCACCTGGGTGTCCTTCTTCTTCGACCTTCACATCCTCGTCTGCACCTTCCCAGCAGGCCTCTGGTTCTGCATTAAGAACATCAACGACGAGCGCGTCTTCGGTAAGAGCTAACGAGCACTTTGTCTTGATCTGCTGTGTGTTTATATATGTGATCATGAAGGTTCAAACAGTCCAGTGGAATGGAACTAATGTGGAGGGGAGGTCATGACCTGTTGGAAGATGATGGTCTTTGCCGGTCTCCAGCGTTCCACTTTAAACCCCAGTGAGCACTGAAACTTGTGTGGCTGGAGATCATAGAGAACATTAACGATACATAGCACCGGTATTTGTATGAAGCTTTTCAGAAGAAACATGAAAGCAATCAATGTAGAGAGTTAAGATAATAAAAAGTATGAATCAAAGTTCCGTCGCTTGTTCTCCAGGTCAGAAAGGTGATCCATTTAGTGACATAGAACATGTGGGTGTCACAACAGGGTGTGCTTTAGGGCGGGCCTCACTGTGATTGACAGGTCGCTGCCGTGTGAGTCCCATCCCTGTGAGTGTGTGAGCATCTAATGTAAGCTCTTGTGACACCAAGCTTAACATCCTGGTGTCTCTCTCTTCTCTCTTAACCTTCCCCCACTCCCCCCAGTGGCCCTGTATGCCATCAGTGCCGTTTACTTTGCTGGCGTGATGGTGCGCCTCATGCTGACTCTGACTCCGGTGGTGTGCATGCTGTCGGCGGTGGCCTTCTCCAGCGTCTTCGAGCACTACCTGGGAGACGACATGAAGAGGCAGAGCCCGCCCGCCGAGGACAGCAGCGACGAGGACGACAGGAAGAACGCCGGCAACCTCTACGACAAGGTGGGCCTTAGATGGATGTTCGTGATGCTGAACGATGTTCTGGTCCCACAGACACAGCATGGCTTTCCACGTCCCTCAAAGCTTAGCAGCTACCACACTTTGTTGTTCAACTACTTGTGGATAGGAACGTACAAGTTATATGCTTTGATAACTTGTATCTACCGACGGCTATCCTCTTCCTGTTTTGGTTGACACACTTCTTCTGGGCCATAAATCGAGCCTTCATTGTACGGGTCGTAGACAGAATTGCGTCGTCGAAGTGGAGCTTGAGAACTAGTCAAGCAGCAACCTCTGGTTCTGCTTCATGTGTTAAAGCTGCATTCTCTCTCCTGACCACCAGGGGGCGACGACTCTGGTTGTATAGAAGTATATGCTTCATGTGTTAAAGCTGCATTCTGTCTCCTGACCAACAGGGGGCGACCCCTCTGCTTGTATAGAAGTCAATGCTTCATGTGTAAAAGCTGCCCCCCCCCCCCCTCGTCGCAGGCCGGTAAGGTGCGTAAACACGTGTCGGAGCAGGAGAAGGCCGAAGAGGGCCTGGGCCCCAACATTAAGTCCATCGTCACCATGCTGATGCTGATGCTGCTCATGATGTTCGCCGTCCACTGCACCTGGGTCACCAGCAACGCCTACTCCAGCCCCAGTGTGGTACTGGCGTCATACAACAACGACGGGTGAGAAGAATACTGTGGATATGCTAATATAGTGTAGTAATATGTATGTGTGTGTGTGTGTGTGTATAGAACCATTAACCTGTGAGGATGTAGGTTTGAGATGTCTGCCTTCACTCTCCCACATGATGTCTTAGTTTCCTCTCACAGCAATAAAGACATGACATGTCCCTCATGTATTAAATATAATCGCCCATCAAACGGAAGCCGTAACGCTGTACAGCTGTATGAGGGGGAAAATAAACAAAAGCATATGAACAGGAATCGGATCAGATTGGTATCAGCAGATGCTCTATTAAGGGAGCCCTGGATTTACAACAAGAAATGCTGAGCACAGTGGATCAAGGGTCCCCTAAAGGGATCTGTCTGCACATCACTGCGGCAGTCTCAGAGATGGATATCAAGTCAATGTCACACCAAACAAACCATCTGCTTGGAAACACACTAGTAGCAGTGAATTTTAATTTTTTGTTATTTTGGTGAGCTGGCCCTTTAAGGCCCAGTGATGCAGGTCTCATGAAGGGTTTTAAATACACATATTTCTCCTCGTCATAACCTTCTCCTCCAGCTCGCGTAACATCCTGGACGACTTCCGGGAGGCCTACTACTGGCTGAGGCAGAACACGGACGAGCATGTCAGGGTGATGTCCTGGTGGGACTACGGCTACCAGATAGCGGGCATGGCCAACAGAACCACGCTGGTGGACAACAACACGTGGAACAACAGTCACATAGCGCTGGTGAGAGCCGCACGGGCCTTTTAATGCCAGCGGTACGGGTCACCTCTGGCAGGGTAACACATTTGATAAACCTTTGATTGACGCATGTCGACCCATTTATTCATGGGGCGTAAAACACAAGCAATCTGTAAAGCCGAGAGCAACTGCAGATTCAGCTGAGAGTCAACAAGACGCGTTATCAGGGTTGAAGCTCTGAATAGCTATTGGTTGTCTGCTGCCCACATGGTGGTGCTGTCATGGCCAAAAACGCCTCACACACTTAGTCCTATTGAAACATACCCTGAAAATGTGGCTGTTTCCAATCTGCTCATAAATCAACAACAGTTTGTCCAAACATCACCAAACTTGCTTTATTATTTAATGAAGCTGTTGAAATGGTAAATAAATGCCAAGAACTATGACGGATGCTTTTTGCTTTAGTGGTGAGCTGCATCCACTGTCTTATGAAACCAGTGTGCGATGGTTCTCCTCTAAAGATCCACAGGAAACCACGACAGAGTTTCAGCCTTGTTGTGTCAGTGATGACATAGTCACAACCTGGTGGAGTTCTTTTGGTTTATCTCTTTGTGGAACTCGAAGAGTGTTGATTGGTTGTATGCCTTTAGTGCGTTGCACCCCCTAGTGGCCATAATGTTGTATAGCGTTATATCACTAAACTAGACCTGGCTGTTAGTCCCTGCTGATCTTGAATGCAGATGGTAAACAGTTCCGTGTTCCTTCAGGTGGGCAAAGCCATGTCCTCCAACGAGAGCGCCGCCTACGACATCATGAGGTCGCTGGACGTCGACTACGTCCTCATCATCTTCGGCGGAGTGATCGGCTACTCGGGAGACGACATCAACAAGTTCCTGTGGATGGTGCGCATCGCAGAGGGGGAGCACCCCAGAGACATCAGGGTGAGGACACACACACACACACACACACACACACACAGAGAGAGAGAGACACAGACATCAGGGTGAGAGCACACACACACACACACACACAGTCTTTTAGGGGTAACGTAAGAGGCGCTGCAGCGTTAAGTATTAACTAAGTATTTATTAAGTATTCCTGCTAAGTGGAGTTCATATGAATGTTTGATGCTCTGAGGGACTTCCAGGATCTGTGGCCGGTTGTTTGTTGTGGAGTCGTGTGTTCTCTGTTTCTCACTCCTCGTCTCTCTCACCAGGAAAGTGACTACTTTACACCGCAGGGAGAGTTCCGCGTGGACAAAGCTGGATCCCCGACGCTACTCAACTGCCTTATGTACAAGATGTCTTACTACCGCTTTGGAGAAATGCAGGTACGTCCAACAATAACACGAGTCCGTCAAATCACCACTGACCAAATATTGTGGAGGCAAGCGAGTCGGGTTCGGACCCAAGCGGCTTCATGGGGTCTTGGTTTCTGTTCAGCTGGACTTCCGGACGCCGCCGGGCTTCGACCGGACGCGCAACGCCGAGATCGGCAACAAGGATATCAAGCTGAAGCACCTGGAGGAGGCCTTCACCTCGGAGCACTGGCTGGTCAGGATCTACAAGGTGAAGAAGCAGGAGAACAGGGACCGCCTGGAGCACCAGCTGCGAGGAGCCGACCCCACCAAGCAGAAGTACACCTCCAAAAAGGTAAGAGCCCAGATGGACCCGCTGTTCTGGAAACTCATGATTCAGATAGGATTGATGACGAGCTCTGAACGGACTAAATGAAGTTAGGTTGTTGCTCCTCCCAAAATCCTTGTGATGCGATGTTGGGACAGCGAGGGGAACCACCAGATCTTTTCACGCGATGCTGCTCCTGACCCTCTAGTCCTGAGGGTCAGAATCAGAATCCGTTTATTTAACAGGAATGTTCACACAAACGAGGAATTTTTCTTGGCGGAAGGTGCATAACATTAGACATTAGACAAGACAATCAACAACAGTGCAATAGATATTAAATTAAATATAAGATAAAGTGCTCAGACAAACAGATAACAGTAATGTGAAGTGTATGTTAAAGTGACGTAACAAGTAGTCCAGAGGGTGACGGGTCTCCTCACTGATGAAATCCTCTCTTCACCCTGCATGGACAACATGTTTGTGGGGTGTCCATCCCGTCCACCAAGGTCAAGGAAAAGGGGTTAGGAAGGTCGTCGGGTCATCTTTAGACTTTTCATCTGGAACCATTAACTGCACTTGAATAGTCCAAACATGACCTCCTAACGTCCTTTCCTAACCACTTGTCCTTGAGCTCTGTGGGAAAACGCCACGGGGTCGAGAAGAGATGGGAAGGAGAATTCATGAGTTGTTTTGACCATAACTCAAGAATTAGGATAAAAGGATGAAATGATGACATTCGACTCCCTTCAGCCTTCTTTTCTATTTATTTATTTTCTCTCTTTGAAGGTGGGTTCACATATACGTCATGTTTTATTTTGTTTATTAATTTATGCTCGTGGTTAGAATATGTATGTGTATATATTGTATAGCTCCACCTGCACACTGAGGTAGAAAAGTCTTTAGCTTCCTCTCTGTATTGGTTCCCTCGTTGTGCTTCAGCTCAGCAGACGAGGACGTTTGCGTGTACGGTGGCTCTTAGTGGTCAAACGGCTCCAAGGCTTTTGATGCAGAAAAATTCAACATTTTTCCAAAGAAAGTTGAGAAAAAATTACTTTTACTGTAAATCTAGTTTTGCAGAAAATGTCCTTTCCTGTGAAACTGATGAGTTTCAGTTGCTTTGGTTTTATTTCCTCTGCAGACGGCCAAGAGGAAGCGTGGCTACATCAAGAACAAGCTCTCCCTCAAGAAGGGCAAGAAACTGACCAAGAAATCTTTATAGGAAGTCACACACACACACACACACTGTGGGATGGGAGAGGAGACACACAAAAAATCTTAAAACACACACAAAAAACTTTCAACAAAAAAAAGAATCCACTGATGGAGATGAACACGGAGCAGCAGCTCACCAGGCTGGAGATGTGACCACCGCCCAAGAGAATGTGTCCAACGCCAGCTGACCTTTGACCCGATAAGCGTGGTCAAGGCGTTGGCTAATCCCAGATCCACCCCTAACTGTGACTTTTGATCCGCTTTTCTTTTTGTACTTGAATGTGCTCGGAGACGTCCTCAACGCGGGGCTGAGTCCGGACTGCTACAGAAACACCAGCCTGTAGGGGTCGACAGGAAGCAGACCTGTCCCACATACAGCCTGTAGGGGGCGACAGGAAGCAGACCTGTCCCACATACAGCCTGTAGGGGGCGACAGGAAGCAGACCTGTCCCACATACAGCCTGTAGGGGGCGACAGGAAGCAGACCTGTCCCACATACAGCCTGTAGGGGGCGACAGGAAGCAGACCTGTCCCACACACAGCCTGTAGGGGGCGACAGGAAGCAGACCTGTCCCACACACAGCCTGTAGGGGGCGACAGGAAGCAGACCTGTCCCACACACAGCCTGTAGGGGGCGACAGGAAGCAGACCTGTCCCACACACAGCCTGTAGGGGGCGACAGGAAGCAGACCTGTCCCACACACAGCCTGTAGGGGGCGACAGGAAGCAGACCTGTCCCACACACAGCCTGTAGGGGGCGACAGGAAGCAGACCTGTCCCACACACAGCCTGTAGGGGGCGACAGGAAGCAGACCTGTCCCACACACAGCCTGTAGGGGGCGACAGGAAGCAGACCTGTCCCACACACAGCCTGTAGGGGGCGACAGGAAGCAGACCTGTCCCACACACAGCCTGTAGGGGGCGACAGGAAGCAGACCTGTCCCACACACAGCCTGTAGGGGGCGACAGGAAGCAGACCTGTCCCACACACAGCCCGTACCTTCCCTCTCCATTACTAAGAAGCCGTCCCTCTTCCTGCGACTTCACTTTGTTTTAGAACAAGACTGCACACCATTCTTAATTGAACACATCCCGTTTATTGCAACTTGGTCTTTTTTCTCTGTTTCCTTGCAGTTTCTTTCAGAAAAGAAACCAAACATTTTACTCTGCGAGTCTGTGAGAAACGCAAGTAACCCGCGTTGTCGGCCCAGTTCAGAGCTTACTTCCTGGTTCCACTTTAATCAGCTGTCCTCGCTGTTGTTCCTCCACTGAAGGAATGTTTTCAGTAGTTTTTTTCTTAATTAAAGGGTCAGTCCAGCAGCTCGTCACAAGAGACGAATTTAAAAACAAAATGGTCCAAAGATTGAGCAGCAGACGGGCGAGCAGTTTTAGTTTGGGTCAAGCTTCTGTAAAGCTGGATGAACAGGAAACCTTCATCCTACTGACGACCAGCGGCTCACTCGGACTCATCTGATCTGATGCAAAGACTCCCGGTGTACCGTTTAATCCGTGCGTCTCATTCTGACCGTATCAGTCGTACACGTCGGTGTTCAGGGGCCTCAGTCCTGTGTCTCCGGTCCAAGAGGCCACAAACCCCCGAGTGCATTTCACCACTCAGTCCAGCAGAACCCGTCTCAATGTAACAGGACGAGCATTCTGAGCTCCAGGTGAGAAACCGACTGATTGAGCCACGAAGCAGTGAAATGCATGCGTGTGCATTTATTATTATAGTTATGATCACTCTGGCTGCAGGTTTAGTAAACTTCCTGCTTTGCCTGGAAGGAGAACTGCACTGAGTCACGTCCGTTCTGTCATATTGCTCCTAACGTCACGTCAACATAAATTAAAACATTTTAAGTTTAAAACATTTGCTCCATTTTTAAACCCCCGGAGCGTTTAAAGAGTTCCTCCGTCGTGCGTCCGAGTGTTCGAGTCCCGCAGACTGAGAGCAGCAGCTTTACGGTTCATCTTTCACTCAATCGACACCATTGTTTTATCTTTAGTTCTGTCAGTCATATTTTTCTTGTCATACAACACAAGTTATGATTTGTAATTTGGTCCCCTTTGAAACCGTATCTTCTAAATCCTTTCATTCTGGTTTCTTGATATCCCAAGAAACCGCTTTGATTCTGTTGAGGTTTTGTCTGAGGAATGTAAACTCCAGCAGAACCAGAGGAGAGGAAAAGAAAACAGAGATGAGTGATGTTTAGGCCGTGAGTGTATTTATGAGCTGCAGCGGCGACGGCTCAATGCAAAAGGATTGTTCGCTTTTTGATTTTCTAAGTCGAGGTTTCTTCCTTCAATTGTAATGATCTGGATGAGGTGTGAGATGAAACATGCCTTTTCTGAATAAAGAGGTTGAAATATATATCCTTCTGGTTTCTTCTTCTTTTAGCTCGTATGCAGGATGTGTGTTATTGTTATGCTTCTACTTACAATAGATTAAAAATGATACACGGTATATTTAAAACAAGGAGCTGACAACAGGATGTTGGACAGTTGATTTAATGTTTTTATATTTTCAAATGTTACAGCCATTCTCTAAAAAATGCACACAATAAAAACAAATCCACATTTAAAAAAACAAATACAGTTGCATTGACGAATGTTTCTACACAAACTGCTCGGCTTGAATATACATTAATACATTCAATACATCATTGAATGAGCTGGAAAATTCCACAATGAGCACCACGCTACTGGCAGAAAACACGCAGGGTTGTGACGACGCCACGGAGAGGGGACCCCCGGGGCCCGAGGTGGGGGGGCCCGGGGCCTGAACCCGGATCATGAGGAGCGTCTTTACAGCGGGCGGTGACTCCTCGTATCGGGAGCGTCTGGCAGCGTTTTGTGGAACCAAGAGCACCGGAAGTGTGTCAGTTTGGATTCAACCTCAAGAATATTACTGTCATAAAAGATCAAATGTATTTTTCTTTTCAAGAGATTATTGCAAATAACTGCAGCCATCCAGTGATTGATGACTGTTCAAATTTGGCAAGAAAGAATGGAACTCATTTTATGTTTGCCTGATTTCCATCGATCAGAATAAGTTGCATAGTAGAATCGAGCGCCTCGCTTTTTATTCACAGACTGATGTTCTCTTGATGTTTGATGAAAGAGGACTAAACGGGTGCTTTTGTGTTTTCAGCCCATTGACTACAAATTGCTTAATCTTCTGTTTTTATAAGTCCATTTAGTTCAGTAGGAAAATCACTTCACATGAACGTTACCGGTTCTGCTCAATATTTCAAGAAGGAACCGTCTCAAAGGGCTTTGACATGAAAATCTTTGAGGTAGTAAACATTACGTCATCTTTTGGCATCGGAATGACCAAGTGGAGTAAAAAACAAATCATAAATCAAGACTAATTGGTTTTGGACTAAAATGAACTTTAGTTGTAGTCAGTGGGCGTACATGCAAAAATACAGAATGACCGGCTGCGTGATGAAGTCCAGTGAAACACCTCCCCAGTAACTCACTCTAGTCCTCCTCGTCCTCCTCGTCTCCTCCAAATGACAGAAGGCTGGTATTTTTCACTGTCTTCGTAGACTTCACCTCCTTCTCCTCCCCCTTCTTCTCCTCCCCCTTCTCCTTCTCCCCCTTCTCCTTCTCCTCCTTCTCCTTCTCCTCCTTCTCCTCCTCCTCACGCTGCTCCTCTTCCTCTTTCTTCTTCTCTCCCCCATTACTCTTCTTCTTTTTGCTGGAACTGGCGGTGATGCCCTTGAATTTGTCAGAGGAGGAGCGCTTGGTGGGTTTCTTGAACAGGATTTTACCGTCAGCAGGAGGTTCATCCTCTGAGGGACAAGATGGAGGAGTCACCAACACATGTGGAGATGTTGCATGTGGAGATGTTGCATGTTGTTGCATGATGTTGCAGCAGTCATGTGATTCACACATCTAGTCTAACTCACCCTTCTCCACGCCTCCAAGCCGCAGGTCGCCCTTCAGCTTCTTCATGTCCTCTGCGCTCAGGTCTCCTCCTTTCAGAACCACAACTTGAGGCAACTCGTCCTCGCGGTCGCTCCCGCTGTCGTCGTCCAGTGTCGGCATCGCCTGGCGCTGAAGGGATCAAACAGACAAAGGGTTCTTTAGCGGGACACCGAGAGAGAGCCCCGTTCATTCACCGCGCTGGGGACACCGGAGGGGACGAGGCGGCGCGCGGGTCCAATGCGCGCGGCCGTGTCTTGTTCCGATGCCATGAATGACGTAGGCAGCAGACTGACTAAACCCTACAAACACAAGGCCGGGAGCAGAGAAGCGCCGCGCTGCAGGCTCGATGTGGCCAGAAGTGGACCCACGCACCTTGGTGTCTACGTCCGGTCCTGCTTTGTAGCCCACGTCGCTTTTGAACTTCTTCAGAAAGCTCGGTTCCGCCGGCTTCACCCACGAGACGCCGCTGGCCTTGTTTCTGTTCATGTCGAGAGAGTGAAGAGCAGGCCCAAAGCAGACGGTTCACCAAAACACAACTACGTCATCAAGACGGGCCGCTGCGAGCACGTGACTTCAGACGTAAAGCCGGAGGAAACGTGACCAGAAGTTGTCTTCAAAATAAAAGCCTGTGCTGTGGTAATTTTCGGCACCCCAGAACGTTGTTGTTGTGATTTAGTTCCATGACTAATAAAGGCTATTATTACTCCACAGTTATGAATACAGCTGCGCAACATAATGCATCAATACAGTTATTGCACGTGATATTTGGTTGTTCCCTTTACATGGGTGAGATCTATGCTTCGGAGTTATCGATTTCATTTTATTTTGAAAAGATCTCGGTATCGCATCCGCATGCTCTACGTGTTGATGTGTAACTCCCACAGACTCCTCTTCCGGTGTTGTGTGCTATTCAGCATGGTGGCAGGGTCCGTGTGCGCGCTGCTGGCGGGCTCTCTGGGGGCCGCGGCCTCGCTGTCCGCCAAGCTGTCCCTCGGGGCGGACTACCTGAGAGACATGTGTGAGGCGGGGCTCAGCGGCGGGACTCGAACCCGCGGTGGCGCTTCAGCCTGTGACTGGGTGAGACCAACTTCACGTCCAGTTCAATGGTCTTTAATGGACCAACCCAAGTGCCCGTACTAGCTTTATATGTAGTTTGCCAGGAAAAGTCATACTTTTACATTGTACTTGTAGTACATACTGCAGCTGCCCCGACAAAGTACTACTGTTCATGATGTATATTTAATTGATACATTCTACTTCCTCATAACATGGCACCTTGAACTATGACACGCTTGGTCATATATTTGCTGTGCAAAGGATTGTGGGTCAGAATATCCAGAAAAGCGTGCTGGCTTCAGGAGGCAACCTCCAGTTCTGCCAAATGAAGCCAATAAGGAAGAGTCTTAAAACCTGCACGGTCTCTCATGGCGTACTGGCATAGTATGGGTATTGAAATGTCCCATTACATTACGTCAAATACAGTATGCCAAGAGGATGTTCTACTACATTCCATCACACTGGCTAGCCTGACATCAGAGCAAGAGGGTCAAAGGTTAAGGTGCCACGGCATGACGTAAGTCCCAACTGAATGCAAACGGTACCCACTTAGTGGAGGCAGCTGCCGTCGAGGAGCCGGAACAGACTTGTGCTAAAACATGGTGTCCAAAGTGAACGTGGCTGAACGCTCTGACTCTGCAGCTCCACTTCCCGCTGCGGCTGCTGTGTGCCGGCCTGCTGTTCGCCTGCAATGCCGTCATGTGGACCTTCTTCTCCAAGGCCCTCCGGCACTGCTCCTCCTCGGCCAGAGCCACGGTCACCACCACTGCATCCAACTTCATCTCCTCAGTAAGCCCTTCCACCTTCTCTACTTCCTAACAGGACTGCGCCTGAGAGACCAGTTGTCTCACGTCCGTCTTGTGTCCGTCTTGTGTGTCCGTCCGTCTTGTGTCCCTGTGTCCAGGCTGTCCTGGGGAGGCTGATGTTTGGAGAGAGCCATGCAGCTCTGTGGTGGGCGGGACTCTCTCTCACACTGTGCGGACTGCTGCTGCTCCACGGAGCCGTGCAGACGGCCTCGCCGGAGGAGGGCCAGAAGGACAAGTAGCTCCTGAGTGGCCGTGTACCATGAGACAGACAGTGGACCATGTGACAGAAGACCATGTGACCGTCAAATGTGACCGTGGACCATGTCCCAGAGCCGATGGCACACCCATAAAGGATAAGCGACACACTGGAGCTTGTTGCCACACGTTGAAGACACCGGTCGCTCTGCGTCCATCGAGCAGATCGGAGCATTGAGGCTGCAACAGGTTCAAGGTGGATTCAGCTGACTATGAGTTTCAGCTCTACGGAAACACGATGGGTGAACGTCCGGGAAAATGTCTGATGATAGAGGTCAAAAGGGTGTTTTCATTTTATTCTGTTTTATTCATTTCTTTGTAAAGCACTTTATGCCACGTTTGTTTAAAAAAAATATATATATAGCTGGCTTTACTTCAGCTGGAGTGACAGACCTGCTCTGACCTGGACTGACTCGAACCCGCGACATGGATATCGACATGGTGGCAGAAATACAAAAACAGGAAGTTGCTGGAACACAAAATGTCTAGATGGTTGTGGGAAAATATTTTATATTATATAACTCCACATTTCAGAATTAAAAAAAAACTGGTATTAAGTTACATTTTAGATTTGGCACCATCTAGAGGTGGTATTAAATGTCATATTTGATACCACCTTTGATTCCACTGGTAGAAAGCAATGTACAGAGAAACAATGAAATATTTAGAAAATACATTTCTGAAAACTAAACAACAAATAACTAATAAAACAAACAGCTTTTGGTTGCTCGTCCTGTTTGGCCCGATGAATGTGCAGCAGTTCCTGTTGCTCCGTCAGACGACTGATTCAAAACAGTCAAATTGAATTTCATACATTTTTAAATGGTAAACAATTGTGTGTCATGGAAGTTTGTAAAAACAGAAAAAAAGTCACTCATTTCAATGCGGTTTTATGATTATTATTAACGGCAACATCTTTTTTTAAACAGTGATCGTAATGTGCAGACATATGAAATATGTATATCTATTTTAGAATTTAAAGAATGAAACCCACACAATTTGTTAAAATACTGAACGTGATAACACGAGCGACGCAGCAGCCCCTGTAAAGCCCTTCACCGGGTTACCCGTTACCTGCTCCACACGGACAGCAGGATGGCCGGTGAGGGCGGGGCCTCCGTGTTAAGGCAGAACGTGAAGTAAAATCCTCAGACGACAAAGAGGTGGAAGCAACTGGTCGAGCTTCAAAGGATCTCCATAAAAAGGACCCAAGATGCTGGTTTGGAAAAGGTTTTCACAAAATCTAAGTTTACTGCCGGCGCTGGAAGAGAAAGGGGACGTTGTACATGTGATATTTTCACGTACAGAAATTCTTCCAGGTATAAAAAATATAAATACAAATTCCAGGTAGATTCTCTATCTAGAAAGCCACCGGTAGAGTCTGAAGTCCAGCAATTGCCAAACGTCTGGCGGACGGGTGCTGCAGACTGGGAACCGAGCGTCTTCCCTCCTGCAGCTCTAGTAGAGAGGAATCTCGATGACGTCCTCCTCGATGATCGGTCCCTGGGGGACGGGGACGTGCTCCGGCGGGCCCCTCCTGCAGCTCAGCCCCGAGAAAGGGCTGCACCACGACGGAGAGAGCGGGCCGCCGAACGCCGTCTGCAGGGCCTCCCAGCAAGGAACCTTGGCCCAGAGCCCGGTCTGGCCCTTCAGGCGCTCGATGCCCTGTGGAGACACAACAGTGAGGGTCTGAGGTCTCAGGGGGACACATGAAGAGGGTCTGAGGGGGAACACATGAAGAGGGTCTGAGGGGGAACACATGAAGAGGGTCTGAGGGGAAGAGGGTCTGAGGGGGAACACATGAAGAGGGTCTGAGGGGGAACACATGAAGAGGGTCTGAGGGGGAACACATGAAGAGGGTCTGAGGGGAAGAGGGTCTGAAGGGGAACACGTGAAGAGGGTCTGAGGGGAACACGTGAAGAGGGTCGGATGTCTTTGAACATGCACATGAAACACATCCAACACAACGAGGACCAACGCACTGGGCTTTAGCTAACGGGGCCTGTTTCTCAGACACATCAGGCCTTTAGATTTTAATTAAAGGATAGTTTTGGATCTTTTACAAGACTCATTAGTCGTACCTATGTTGAAGGAGCTAGCGGCCACTAATCAGTCCTCCGGTCCTCACTGGCCATGAAGAACAGCCACCATGAGGCGTCACCAGAATGGGCCATGGCATCTTGACACAGGTGGTTCAAGAGGAAACGCATTGATGGGGGACGGAGACTTGGATGCAACGTCGGCTACAAACCGGGGTCTGACTAACTGAGCCACCTTTCAAACAAGAACTCGAGAACTGGGTCCAGTTGAGAACCGGTTCCAAACTGCACAATCCATCAGAACTGTAAAGCTGAAAATGTGAGTTTTAGGATGAAGTTATCCCTGAAAGTGAGGCTGAAGCGTTTTCTGACAATATGCAGGTTGTGATGCAGTAGAACTACATTAGAACACATCTGCGAGCATTAGCTCGCCAACACATCTGCGAGCATTAGCTCGCCAACACATCTGCGAGCATTAGCTCGCCAACACATCTGCGAGCATTAGCTCGCCAACACATCTGCGAGCATTAGCTCGCCAACACATCTACGAGCATTAGCTCACCAACACATCTACGAGCATTAGCTCGCTAACAGCTAACCCATCACAGTCCCATCTTCATTGTCGTGATGTATCTTGATTATGACACCAAACCATCTGAGAAATAATGTGTAGCAGCATTAGCTTGCCATTCAACAAAGCAGGTTTTTGTGTGAACTTGATTCTTTAAAGTGACCCTCCGAGAAGATTCCCACTTGATTTGTCCAACTCGGCTGTCTGAAGCCAGACATTAAGCCCAGCTGGACTTCGTCCTCCATCTTTGACTGTCGTGTGAAAGGCCAGTGAAGACAGGAGGCGTGGTTACTCTTTCAATGTTCATAAAACATATGCATCGTGTAAAACTATAGGAAGAAGTTGATCCTGAAGTACTTTTGCATCAGTCCTGATTCATTTGTTTTCTAAGAAACATGCCCAAAATGAATGACACTGTACAAAATAACTCACATGCACTTTGAAAATAAAATAAAACCTGCAGAAGAAGCAAACAAGTCAAATGGTCAGAATGGGGCATGCATCATGTGACACAGCTCACTCATTCACAATGTGTGGTAGAATCTGAAACAACAACAAAAGGAGGATAAATGAAGCGTACTTTGGCCTAAAAGGTGAGATGAGCATGCTGGTGACTGAGGCTCGATGGGACGGCTCATGTGACCTCTGTGGCAAGCTTACCTCTCCTCAAGGTTACAAAGAGTTGTCTGCTTCAGAGAGCTTTTGGCAGAGCGAGTTATCAACCCAAGCAAAGGCATGGCGTAGAGAGAACATGGCATGGGAAGAGGCAGTTTACAGAGTAGATATGGGGAGAATGACAGGCCAGTGGATGCAGGAAGTGAGGACTGTGTGCAGGAGAGCAGAACCTTCTGGAACCTTCACCCCCAGCAGGTGGAACCACACATGAGGGGGGAGAAGGGCCTCCACACTCTGAGATAAATACACCAGAAACAGCAAACAAACACATGTTTTTGCTTTGCAACTGAGAAGTATTTATTCCCTGCGCATGTGCTGACATAATTTTCAGAATATTTAGAAAGAATTAAAATGTCCGTAAAAAACAAATCATCTCCACCACCATCCCTCTCAGCAGCGAAGTGGTGTCATCGTACCGGCCGGTTCACAATACATCACTACAGTAACCGTCACCATGCATCCGGATAACAAAGGTACAGAACAGAGCATGGAAACAAAGAGAGCAGTTCACACAGGAGAGCATCTTTAACAAAGAAATACAAGTGCCAGTTAGCATTTCTAGCACATGTGTAAATGTGAATGAGGAAGTGAATCGTGTTGAAGGAGCTGGACTAGAGAGGTGCAGAGAGGATGTCTGTTGCTTTCCAGCATCACACTGGTTCCCATTGGCTTCTGGATTACTGCAGAAAATAAGCTCTGCGGCAAACGTTTATGGAACTTAAATATTTTGTTCAGCAAGACATTTTTCACCAGGAGCTCACATGACTTCACGTCTCCACCACTCAGCTACAGGACTAGCGGTCTAGTAAAGACGCTTAGTCTCACTTAGACACTACTGAAGTATTTAAATGTCGTAGAACACGACGGTGAAACCTCTTAAACCTGTGTATCACGCAGCTCCAATAAGCATATGACGAGGAGTCTGGGACCAAAGGAAACCAGAAGTGCAAAGATGCAGAAAGCATCCGGACTCCTTCCTTCACCGCTCTGTCCTGCAGAATACAAGCAGCTCACGTCCAGCTGATGCAGAACATATTCATACGGTGCTTCCCTCTGACATCATACAAGTTAAATTTGAATAATTTTACCTTTTTTACATGTTAAAGCTTTCCCAAATAAATAATCAGGGAGTTGTTCTACCCCGGGCCACATGGAGGCAGCATGGAGGTGTTGAAGTCCTTTTGAAAGTGGAATTAAACTACAGAGGACGTTCTGGGCCGTGGCTGTAGTTTTCTCAACAAGGACCCTTCCCTCCACCACAAGAGGCTCAAATACAACACTTAAGGGACACACATGTTCTGCTGGGCCGGGGCCTCACAGGGGCCCACAAGGGCCGACAGGGGCCGACGCTCTCAGGCCGTCACTCAGGCCGTCACTCAGGTTCACTTTGTCTCAGTTCAATGAACTTGAGTCAATTTGTCTCTTTTATGCTTTTCATGTTGAACGTCTTATCATTCAGATCCCAGTGTTTCCAGTACATACTGGTATTGTCCAGAGGGATGCAGCATTGGAATGATCCAGGGGGAAACTAGTATTACAGGGAACCGATCGGTCGAGGCCCTGAGCTGATGGCCGTGTTGTATGAATGAGGTAAGTAAAAGCCAAATGACTTAGTTTTGCACAACGTGGTATATCTAAGATATTAAACCAAACATCCACAGTAATGCTGGCACACGGTTCCTTTAGGTGTTGTATTTGGCCCCATTAAAAAAGGGTCAGCCTGAAGGCCTGTACCCACCGGGGCATTCCAAAATATATAGAGATATTTTTCACAGAACGAGAATATTATGCAGCAAAATAATAATCATTATTGGGCAAACGTTTCTGCGCTTTCACGGAACGGTTTAAGGCATCAACCAATCATGACATATGAGGCTCCGTAGTCTGTACCAGGACAGGATCAGGATTCGGATTACTGTCTCACGGAGGAAACTAGAATCCCTCACAGCATTCAGGAGAAGGAAAGTCAAGAAAAAGCTCTAAAGCTCTAACGCGCTGAGCCAATAGTATAATTGTAGTGGCACCTCTCAGTTGCCACTACAAGTTGCCACTAGTCGTGGCACCGGCACCTCGTAGAGGCACTTCCTCTGGCACCTGCAAAGGAAGTTGCCATTAGTCGTGCCACGACTAGTGGCAACGACTAGTGGCACCTGCAGGTGCCAGAGGAAGTGCCTCTAAGAGGTGCCGGTGCCACGATTTGAGCTCCTACTGCCAATAGGATCCCGGTTACTGAATACGTGTTGCAGCTGAAATGTTCATAGTGTTTGTGACCTGAAGAATGGATCTGATGACCCACTGGAACCAAACCCATCCCATAGGCCACATCTGACCCCAGCGTGCTTTAAAAAGGGTCAACTCGTCCAAACTGCAAAAAGACTTTCCACTGACCACCAGTGGTTTGTAGCCATGCAGATAGTCTGGGTTTAACACTATTCTCTGACATTTTGTAGATTAACTGAAGAAAATATTTGTCAGATTTCTCAATAATGAAATTCTTATTGGCAGCTTTACATTGAATTATTTTCTTCCATAGTATGGAACCCCAAACTAGCAGCATGGCCAGACATCACTAGGGATCAGTGAGACGACTTCTTCTTTGGAGTTTAACTGAACCAACTCTACAGAGGGAAAGCCAGAGGAAACAGGCTTCTGATACAACAGAGATAGAAATAAAAACAGATTTATCACAGTGTTTTCAAACAGGATTGGCAAAATGAAAGTGCTTTCTTTTTCTCTGCAACTCAACGCACAAGGCAACACAAAAATAAACGCAAAGCGCACTTGGATGGCAAACCAGCAGCAGATGGAAGCTGTCCATGGCTAACGTGAGGGACATACGTGGAGATCGGGGTCAGCACGGGAGCGGCTGCCTCAGCTGAGCTCTACGGGGCTTCGATCACACCACATACTGGTAGGTCTCGGCCTTCCCATGGTCAGGGGTGGAGAACGGACTAAACCACAAAAAGGAGAAAGGGTGTCCAAATACCGCCCTCATGTTCATCCACTTAGTTTTTTTAGCCCATCTTCTCTCTTCCTTTTTCAACTGCTCTATGCCCTGTAAATGAGAGACAACCAGACTTCAGTTGGTGGGCTTTTTGTGACCAGCTACACAAACCAAATTCCAAAGACCGACTTTCTTCTTTTTTCAGCCCACTAAATATAAACGTGAACCCTTTCTAAACTCCTAAAGCTCTCCACAGCCTCCTGTGGCTGCTTGTGAGATCCTACACATCAAGCCTCTCCTCCTTGATGGAGAGATCACATGTCTCCTGTATATCTGACCTGGAGTTGCAGACAAAAAGAAGTTGAAAGCAGGAAAGGGAGTTTGGTTTGGTCAAACACACACATCAGGGTGAGAACACACACACACACATCAGGGTGAGAACACACACACACACACACACATCAGGGTGAGAACACACACACACACACACACATCAGGGTGAGAACACACACACACACACACACACATCAGGGTGAGAACACACACACACACACACACACATCAGGGTGAGAACACACACACACACACACATCAGGGTGAGAACACACACACACACACACATCAGGGTGAGAACACACACACACACACACATCAGGGTGAGAACACACACACACACACACATCAGGGTGAGAACACACACACACACACATCAGGGTGAGAACACACACACACACACATCAGGGTGAGAACACACACACACATCAGGGTGAGAACACACACACACATCAGGGTGAGAACACACACACACACACACACACACACACACACACACACACACACACACACACACACACACACACACACACACACACACACACACACACACACACACACACACAACCTCTGGCCAACAGCAAAGTCAGCAGCAGATGAAGTGACAGCAGCACAGACCAGTCTGGGTTATGCTACATATTCATGCTCCATTGTTTGACCTTTGTAAAGACATTATATTCATATATACTGAAACAATTTGACTAAAAACACAAAATAAGCATTTTGTCGCATTTCAAAACATAACTCGTATAAAAAAAACATGAATAGCATAAGATAATATTACTGTGCACATTGGACTGTGCTTTTGAGGTAACTGCCAAAATGAGGAAACAGCTGACTGTATTCTGAGTCATTTAGTGGAATTCACACATTGAATGTACCACACATTTCCCTTTAAAAGCACTCATAGATATCAACGTTTCTTTCTTTTTGGCAGTTACTCCCTTCAGACAGTGTTTCCAGTCCAAGTTAAGACGTGCAGTCATCCAGCGGACTCTACACCCAGCTGCAGAACTCAGGAGGAGGAGGTGGACGATGTAAAGGGAGAAGAGCAGGAGGAAGTAGTGAGATAAGAGGGAGGAGGATGGGTCACTTACGGTCTCGTCGGTACAGATAGAGTGGACTTGGGTGCCGAACATCACAGAAGTGAAGATGAGGAAGAGGAGAGCCTCAAAGCACAGGAGGATGAGGAGGATGACTGTTGCTGGAGGAGAGAAGGAACTGCACTCTGGTGGGGAAGGGAAGTGAAGGGGCAAAAAGAAGATGGCCGCATGAGGAACTACAGCACACTACCACAGCTGATGGTGCTTGAGGGAAAGGGGGAGGCAGGTACATTGACCCAGGACGATGTAGGCCGTCTGTGCCTACATGGACCAGGATGCATTGCTACGGTTGATAAAGAAAACTAAAACAAATTCGCACAACGTCAGCGAAGGAAATATTCTTACACCTAAACCGATGTAAATGTAACTGTCCATCTTCACAATTCAAGTTGATCTCGAGACCTTAATCGCCCTGTCATAAACACACTTAATTATAGTCGGACAGAAACTAAATAAAACTCACAAAACACGCCTTGGTCCGTCTTTCCCCTTCTCCCAACAATCACTGAAATCACTCCTTAATTCACAGAGGAAGGAAGACCATGAGCCTCGTCTCAGTGCTGGCTCCAGATACAATGACCTGCTGCTCTTGGTTGTCTTTTTTCCAGCATATCTTCGGGATCCTGAAGGTCTCCGGCAGACCTCTTCCCAGTGAGGAGGACCAACACAAGCCCAGTGAGGCCCGCACGGCCCTCTCTGTCTCTGGGCTGCTGGAGCAAACAGGAAAAACTGCCCATCACGGCAGAATGATTCTGGTTCCTCCAGAAGAGCAGCAGCAGCCTGAATATACGGCCAGCCAAAACACTTCCAAATCTACACTGTAAAGATATTCGGCGTTGGGAACATATAGAAGGGATGAGAACCGTTTGAGCGGCTTTGAGCCCCGAGCTACCAAGGCTGAGAGAAGCATTCTGTAGTTCTTCCTCCTCTCGAATGGGAGGAGGAAGAACTACAGATTATGCAGCTGTGCCCAGAGACACAGAACATCCATAACAACTACAGGCATTTTCACACTGTACATCATTGGGATCGGTTATATATATGAATATGTAGGTTTCTGTATCACGTTAAGAGTAATTTATTGTTTTATTTAATGTGCATCCTGACACAAACATTTCAAAGAACATTGTCAGTTTAGAATGTACCTGAGGAAAAAGTAAAAAAAGAAACAGAACACTCACTTGTCCAATCGTCTTCAAAGCAGTAGAGGAAATGGAAGACCACCATGAGCAGAGAGTGGAGAGACACGAGGGCGATGTACATCTGGGTTGAACAAAAACAACAATACAAAATGATTCATTACATACTACTGCCACTAGTACAGACTCCTCCAGCCAAGGTCGTGCTCTTCACATGTGTTCGCTGTCGGGACCGGCCATCTGGACCTGAACAGAACCATACGGACATGTATGGTTCTGTTCATGTCCAGATGGCTGGGCATGTGTGTGTCCGTTTTGGAGTGTACCCAAGGCGCTAAGAGGGGCGGCCCAGTGTGACACAGAGAGAGAATCAGAATCAGAAACCATTTATTTGCCAGGAATGTTTTCACACAAACGAGGAATTTTTTGAGGCGGAAGGTGCATACATTGGACATGGACATGGGAAGTAAGACGAGACAAACAACAATCAACAATCAACGAAAACAACAGTGCAATTGGTATTAAAATATGTGTAAGATAAGCAAGTGCTCAGTCAACAGATACGTTAATGTGAATGTACGTTAAAGTGACATGTGTATTTAAGTTAAAGTGTATGTTAAAGTGACGAGTGTTTAAATATGCGGTGTGCAGAGGAGTGAATGGTAAAGAGAAATAAAAAATAAAGAAGAGAAAATTAAAATTAAAATAAAATAAAAAAAAGAGTTAAAATTAAAAATTAAAAATTAAAATAGCTGGGGGTGACAGAGACAGTCAGTGGGGGACCCGAGCCCCATTGATGAGCCCGACTGCTGACGGGAAGAAACTGTTTGTGTGGCGTGAGGTCTTGGTCCTGATGGACCTCAGCCTCCTGCCAGAGGGGAGAGACTCAAACAGGATATGTCCAGGGTGAGAGGGGTCAGCTGCAATCTTCCTGGCTCGCCTCAGAGTCCTGGAGGGATGGCAGATTGCAGCCAATCACCCTCTCAGCAGAGTGGATGATGCGCCGCAGCCTGGCCTTGTCCTTGGCAGTGGCTGCGGTGTGCCAGACGGTGATGGAGGAGCAGAGGATGGACTCAACGATGGCAGTGTAGAAGTGCACCATCATTTTCATCGGCAGGTTGAACTTCTTCAGCTGCCTCAGGAAGAACATCCTCTGCTGGGCCTTCTTGGCGATGGAGCTGATTTTTCAGCTCCCACTTGAGGTCCTGGGAAATGATGGAGCCCAGGAAGCGGAAGGACTCCACAGCGTCGACGGGGGAGTCACACAGGATGAGAGGGGCGGGTGGGGCTGCGTTCTTTCTGAAGTCCACAACCATCTCCACTGTCTTCAGAGCGTTGAGCTCCAGGTTGTTCTGGCTGCACCAGGTCTCCAGGTGGTCAGTCTCCCACCTGTAGGCAGACTCGTCCCCACCAGAGATGAGTCCAATGAGGGTTGTGTCATCCGCGAACTTCAGGAGCTTGACGGACTGGTGACTGGAGGTGCAGCTGTTGGTGTACAGCGAGAAGACCAGAGGGGAAAGAACGCAGCCTTGGGGGGAACCGGTGCTGGTGGTCCGAGAGCCTGAGACGTGTTTCCCCAGCCTCACGTGCTGCTTCCTGTCAGTCAGGAAGTCAGTGATCCACCTGCAGGTGGAGTCGGGCACGTGCAGCTGGGAGAGCTTGTCCTGCAGCAGAGATGGGATGATGGTGTTGAAGGCAGAGCTGAAGTCCACGAACAGGATCCTGGCGTAGGTTCCTGGGGAGTCCAGATGCTGGAGGATGTAGTGGAGGGCCATGTTGACAGCATCGTCTACAGACCTGTTGGCCCTGTAGGCGAACTGCAGAGGGTCCAGGAGTGGGTCAGTCAGGGTTTTGAGGTGGGACAGGACCAGGCGCTCAAAAGACTTCATGACCACAGAGGTCAGGGCGACGGGCCTGTAGTCATTGAGTCCTGTGATCCTGGGTTTCTTGGGGACGGGGATGATGGTGGAGGCCTTGAAGCAGGCTGGCACGTGGCATGTCTCCAGGGAGGTGTTGAAGATCTCAGTGAACACCGGGGACAGCTGATCAGCACAGTGCTTCAGGGTGGATCACAGATCACAGTGAACTCAACCTGATGGCAACGTCTCATGGTGCAAACAGGATACAGGAAACAGGAAACCTCCTTCAGTTTATAGCAGACTTACTGTGAAGAGCACAAAGTACTTTTGGTTGTTCTCCCCAACACAGTTGTTGACCCAGGGGCAGTGGTGGTCCATCTTGCGAATGCAACGTTTGCAAACACTGAGAGAAAGAAGGGAAAGAAGTGATTATAATAAAATGGAGACCGACTCAACTTTCCAACACAGCAGCAGCAGCAGCAGCTGTGCACAAGTTAGACATGGTAGAAAGCGACGGGCACTATATTCTGAGGCCTTTTCTTCTGGCACAAATGAACTAAAAGTGAGAATTCATGATGACGGTGCGTTGACTAAAGCTGCAGCTGTGACCCGGGTCTGAGTCCTCTCCTTAGTCCTACCTGCAGTGGTGCGCTCGGTCCGGCTTGATGCTGCAGCACTTGGGACATTTGTAGACCACCTGGCCTGGTTTCAGCTGGAGGCTTTCTATGTATTCCTTGGTGGCGTTCCCTTTTGGCACCGCCCCCTGGCAGAAATGAAACATGACCACACAGTAGATGTCATACGGCTCGTCAATCTTCACAATGAATTAAGTAAACATACCTTTATTATTTTATGAAAGAGTACATGAAGCTAAAGAACCTTCGGCTGTGGCAGGGGTAAACAATGGAACTAATAGATATCTCTATGAAACTTCCCCAGCTGACTAAGACAATCATTGTTGTGTGACGGTACATTACAAGTTTTCTGAAAGGTTGTGTTTAAATATGCAATATGAGTCATTGTGTAATGGTACAGACACACACTAAAATAAACATCTAAATGTGTACTGTGGATGTTTTCTTTCCACTAGTCTGAAAGAAGACATCTTATGGAAGCTAAACGATCGAAAATCTAAAAATTGAGCTGTGCATGAAACACGTGTTGAATGTAATGGTAAAATATGTATAACCATATTATGTAAACCTATGTGTGTCCACAACATGACCGGGGATGTCTCCCCCTCTCCATCAGCACCAAACAGCCACTTACGGGGTCAGTGCACATGGCCCTGATGTGGGAGGCGAGGGCGAGGAAGGCCAGAATGTTGAACAGGGTCCCGTTCACGATGCTGTAGGCCAGATTCTTGGAGGGCAGCAGCATCACGAACAGCACCACAAAGTCTGCGTACAACACCAGCAGCCAGGTGATGACGGCGCACACGATGCCACAGACGTCCCTGATGAACCACATGGCGGAGGCCGCGGAGGAGGTGATGACGTCTTTGGAGATAGGGATGCGCTGCTCGGCCTGCAGGCAGCTGGCCCCGGACCCGGTCCGGCCCTGGCCGCGCCCGTGCTCCACATCCCTGCATCTGTGCACCGGGCTCTTCATCCTTCATCTAAGCTCGACGCCCTCCGCTGCCACCGGATCCACTGGGGGCCTCAGTCTCAGTCACCGCATGCTGCAGGAGGAGCAGGAGCAGCAGGAGGAGCAGGAGGAGCAGGCGGGTCGGTTCCGAGGCGAGGTCACGGTCCGGTCCTCTAAAAAGGGACGAGCCTTTCATCAACAGGAGACCAAACACTTGCTAAGCCAGCCAAAGAAGGCTGAAACGTGAAAGTAGGAAACCTGAACGGGGGCTGAAAGAATACTGAGAATACTCGACTGATATTGCAATCCGATATGATTTTTGATATTAGAGGGAATTATAGTTTTTACATAATCTCATTTTCATTGAAAAACTTTCACATGATTATGGAGTTTTTGTGTGAATCTGTACCAAACAATGTTTACGGTTTAACGCGATGTTTAAAATATGACGTGTAGGCCAGGGTCTCTCTGCAGCACCACAATGTTTTATTTATGTATTTGACTGTACACTGAATAATACCCCTCTAGTGATTTAAAAAGTGCAGTAGGTCATATTGCAGTTTTGAACCACTACTACTAACCTGAAATAAAGACCACCTCAATAACATAGAAATGTTTATGAAACAACGTGTCTCCCTGGAAGGAGAGAGCGCAGAGAAGCCAGTTCACACAGGAATATATTTTACTGAATAATGGGGCTATAACCTTTATTATCATACTATTTCCATTATTGATTAATCTGGTGATTACTTTTCATTAATGGATTTGTCTATAACATGTCAGAAAACAACACAACATATATATATATATATTTTTTTTAAACACACAAGTTTCACAATAAAAGGTTTAAATAAAGAAGCGGTGTAAAATGCTTCACCTGAAATAAAGTAATAACGTACATGACTCAGCAGACTAGGGTAGAAAGCCAGAACCACCTGATGAGGGTTCTCCTGCTCTACATTAAAACATGTGATGCGGGCTTCTTATCCAGAATGAAAAGCTGGAACTAAAAAATAGAGAACGAAAGATCAAAATCAAATTGTTGCCGGTAATTTTTTTGTCAGTCAACTAACTGTTGCCGCTCTAGTTGGCCGGTCGCTCTTCAGGTCCAACACAGCAGTGGGCTGTGAACTTACAACTAAGGTGAGCTTTGTGCTCGTAAAGTGCGACACCAAAACAAAGTGTGTGACGCAGAAGGTGTGTGGGTCAGGAATGAGCCACTTGATACGGAAACACCCACTGAACTTTCCTGTTCTCCAGTAAAACCTGTCCGTGTACGAAGGCAGACGGAACTTCCTTACATTGATCACAAGATACTGTGCATGCACAGAGTAACAGTGGAAGAGATCACAGTGTGATTGAGGGAGGGGGGGTTTAAGGTCACTGAAAGGTGGTAAACCCCTGATAGCAAAATCAACTTCAGTGAAACCCACCTATGCATGCGAGATGAGACAGTTTATAGCCCTGTACGGTAGGTGAGACAGTTTATAGCCCTGTACGGTAGGTGAGACAGTTTATAGTCCTGTACGGTAGGTGAGACAGTTTATAGTCCTGTACGGTAGGTGAGACAGTTTATAGCCCTGTACGGTAGGTGAGACAGTGTGGAGTCCTGTACGGTATGTGAGACAGTGTGGAGCCCTGTACGGTAGATGAGACAGTGTGGAGTCCTGTACGGTAGGTGAGACAGTTTATAGCCCTGTACGGTAGGTGAGACAGTTTATAGCCCTGTACGGTAGGTGAGACAGTTTATAGTCCTGTACGGTAGGTGAGACAGTTTATAGTCCTGTACGGTAGGTGAGACAGTGTGGAGTCCTGTACGGTAGGTGAGACAGTGTATAGTCCTGTACGGTAGGTGAGACAGTGTGGAGTCCTGTACGGTAGGTGAGACAGTGTGGAGCCCTGTACGGTAGGTGAGACAGTGTATAGTCCTGTACGGTAGGTGAGACAGTGTGGAGCCCTGTACGGTAGGTGAGACAGTGTATAGTCCTGTACGGTAGGTGAGACAGTGTGGAGCCCTGTACGGTAGGTGAGACAGTGTATAGTCCTGTACGGTAGGTGAGACAGTGTGGAGCCCTGTATGGTAGGTGAGACAGTGTATAGTCCTGTACGGTAGGTGAGACAGTGTGGAGCCCTGTACGGTAGGTGAGACAGTGTGGAGCCCTGTATGGTAGGTCAGACAGTGTATAGCCCTGTACGATAGGTGAGACCGTTTACAGGCCTGAGACTGTGTGTGTGCGTGAGACAGCTAGCTAGCCGCTGGCTCGCGTATGTTGCAGAGACGAACGCCGCGTGTTGCTCCGGTGAGCGGGCTTCCGTCCAGCTGTGACGCGGCGGTTTGTCTGTCTGCTTTGCGCCGGCTTAATGAGCGTTACCTCCCGCTGGCTCTCACCTGAAAGACGAGCATCCTTCGGGGCTTCCTCGGTGGCGCTGCTCGGTCGCTCCCCCTCGATACACGCAGCTTCCGGCCCTTCACCGACAACAGGACGTCATGACGTAGGGGAAGCGAGCCAATGGGATCACCGGAAAGGTTTCAAGCCTTCCCACACGTCACAGGACACGTTCAGATACGCCCATCTTCCAGATGTGTTCATTTATCCTCCATCATAGTTTTAACACACTCCAGGCCGGGGACGCTCTGCGTCTGCGCGCCGCCGACGAGTTCATTATATTCATGTATTTATAACCTTTTTTTGGTTATGATTAAAATGTCTGTGATGTGACTACAGGGTTGTAATCTTAAAGTTATTGCTCCCCGGAGATATAACGATAGTGTGTAAACTCATAGCCTTCCTGTTGGGTCAGAACAGAGACGAGAGAGAAATTATGGGCTCGAACACACTAAATAGGATTTCAGTGAAAAGTAGGGATCAGATGTTTTCTCTCGAAGCTACACACATGATGATAAGGATTGAATAAGTAGTAGCATGTAAGTAAAACTATTACGTCCCGCTCATCATTATATTGTTTGGACCTATTTTTGCATTTCAACATTATTGTGCATAAATAAGCGTAGGGTGGTGGTAATGATATTCTGGGACCCAGAAAACGGACTGGGAGACCCCACATGCCCTGATCATCTCAGGGCGGATTGAATACATCTGTATGCCGTATCCTGTTGTTGCCTTCCTCTGGTGGAGTCTACTGGGTACTACACGTTTGAGCTGGGTTGGGTTTGAGATAGATTCTGTCCGGATGGCTTTTTTTATTTATTTAAACCTTTATTTAACCAGGAAGTCCCATTGAGATTAAAAATCTCTTTTTCGAGGGAGACCTGGCCAAGACAGGCAGCAGCATAAAAAACACATAGTTACAGACAGAAAACACAGAACAAGACAAGTTAAAAGAAACTAAAAGCTAAGAGCTAAGAGACAGTGACGTAGAGTTAATTTAAGAAACATTTACATTTTTGGGAACCTGCCTCTATTTCTTTCATTCGAGATTTAAAAGCAGTCAGTGGTATTAGTTCTCTGAGCTTTAAAACATTCTGCAACATATTCCATGATGAGGAGGCAGAGTACACAAAAGCCCTTTTTCCCATTTCCGTTCTGGCATTTGGGACAGTGAGCATAAAAAAGTCCAGAGATCGCAAAGAATATTGTCCGACACTTCTCTGGTTGATGCAAACACACAGGTAGCTTGGGAGCAGACCAAGGATTGCCTTATAAATGCAATCCTAACCCTTTCTCAAGGGTGTACCAATGAGAAAGCCTACGGGTGGCCAAAGCAGGCCATCCTACCCGAGAGTATAACTCACAGTGGTGAGTCAGAGCCTTACAGTTGGTAATGAACCGCAGCGAAGCATGGTAAACTGCATCCAACCTACGAAGACAGTTAGCAGAGGCATGCATATAAAGAAGATCAGCATAGTCCAACACAGGTAAAAAAGTAGGAGCAACTAATCGCTTTTTTACATTATAGGAAAAGCACAGCTTTGGACATCTTCATGCTAATACAGAGGTGTAGTAAAGTGGTTATTGCCTCCTTCCAGATGAGTTATTAGGTAGTGACATCATGGAGTGAAACAATGTGGGTGTTCTGAAACAGTGTGGTTCAAACAACCGTTTGCCATGGCGGACGACCGTCTCTCAATCGGCACCAAAGGAGACTCGATGATCACTGCTGGAAGGCGTATTTGTAAAACACGCATCAAGGCCGCAGGCCCGGAGACAGAGAATCTGATTGGGTGACTCCGGGTGAAAGTGAAGTCACTTGCTGGGTGAATGAAAGGACCCGACCCCGCTCTCTCCCTCAGACCTCTTCCCTGACTCCAGGTCCCGGATGACTGTGAGACTGACGCTGGTGAAGGTAACCAAGGACCGGTCAGGACCGCCACAGTGACCCATAGAGGACGAGGAGCTTAGGGCTCCTGAGGGGAAGAAATGTAAATGGAGGGACCGGTTCAAAAGACTCCTAGGAGACTAGAACACTGAACTCCCTCATGTTCCTTCTCAACACATGAACATGAACATGAACTCAACACTGAAGTCCACTGTCCCTCATCCTCCTGGTCCCTCTCTCCTCCACAAGAGCACCTTTGATATTCATCTCTTTCATTCTTAATTTTCTTCCAAGAGTTCATGTTTTTCTTAGACACACAGCAAGCATTTATCCAATTATGATGTGTTATTGTTTATAAATCATGACATATACAATACAAGACAGCCTTAAATAAAAGACAGAGGGCTCCATCATCACGCCCCGCACCTCACAGTCACTAGAGGGCAGATGCACACAGAATAACTCATAACTCATGACTCATTGCTCTGCAGTGATTAACATTGCTGGTTTCAGCTTGACAACATATTAATTGGATGAATTTGTTACATGAAGTGCGATGCAGGATTTTTCACAAACATTCCATGCATTTTTGGATTGATCGATAATTGTATTTACTCCAAAGGAGCATTTGCACAGATAGACATGGAGGCAGAGCCGTAACCTGTATGTTGGACCCACCAGCAGACGCTAGAGTAGAGTAGAGTCATCAAACTACAGTTCCACTGCATTCTGCAGCAGTAGCTGCTGGTTCAACCACAGTCACGTCTGCATTGGGATTCGAGAAGTTAAAATAGTTTTTTTGCCATTTTCTGGGTCAAAATGAATGAATCAGAATCACCCCTTTGTCTTTCATCCAGCCCGCTGTGAATGCCCATTCAGTGCAGCACCACCACCATCACACACTTGACCTTTCACCTTTGTGTAGTGCATGTGCCAAAGGTGCAGCAACAGCATCATAATGGTGCCCCTCTTCAATATTTATCAACAGATACCTTATTTTAGAAGTTACCTGGCTACTGCTGGGTGCAACGCACCTGGACTCTCGTGCACTGGAGTCTTTGGCATGTGCCAAAATATAATTTAATATAAAGTTTGTTAATCATTTTGTGTTCTAAGTACATTTTGAATTAGATTTTTTCTTTTTTACAATGTAGTTTAAACTACTATTTTCTGAGTTTACCGTTTGTGAAGTAATTAGTTCCAAAGTAGCTTTCCCAACGCTGCGTATGCATTGAATGTGTTTTAACTTCTTCATCTGCCTTGTACTCATTATATGAATAATTCATAAGTCATATTTATGTAATGTGCTGTAACTCTGTTACGTTGTTCATTCTGGTCACATGACATCTATTGCTTCTGTCCATCCTGATAGAGGATCCTCCTCTGTTGCTCTCCTGAAGGGTTCTTCCTTTTTCCCCGTGAATTTTTTTTTACTGTTTTTTGGGGGAGTTTTTCCTGATCCGATGTGAGGTCCTGGGACATGGATGTCCTATGTGTACAGATTGTAAAGCCCTCCGAGGAAAACTTAGTAATTTGAGATTTTAGGATATACAAAATGAATGGAATTAAATATGAGCGCAGCAGAGCAAATAGAAACCTCCTCTGCCCTCCATGCCACCACTCAGCAGAGTTCTGTCTTAAGTTGCATGTAGCTGTAGCTGTGCAACTTCAAGGTGAAAGTGGAACATTGGGTCCTTGTGGATTCTTACGTCTGCCACGAGGAAAATATGAAATCGCCTCCTCAGACAAAAGAAACACCTCGAAGACCTAGAAGCACGTTTTATAATAAATAGTATTTAAAAAAAAATAATTATAGAGCAGCTAAATAAATGAGTCTGGATTAACCTTTGTCTACAGTGCAGTGTTTTCTATCAGAGATATGAAGCTGGTGTGCATGACTCACTGTTATATGTTTGGTGCAAGGTCTAAGGTTTCAAACTAAATATGATTTTTCTTCATCATCGCATTGCAGCTGTGGCTGCACTCCAGGGTTCAGGGCAGAAACGCTCCAATTTACTGGATTCACATGGACAAAAAAAAACACTCCATCTCTCAACAAACCAGAAGCACTTATATAACGGTAACTGTGCAGCATGTGCACGACTAACCCACTGATTTATTTTATTTTCTATGTATTCATTTAGTTTAAAACTGTAAAACACACATACAAAATGTATAAACAAAAACAAAATACCATTCACATCTGCAGTGTCATGCTGGATTCACCCTTTGTTAAGATAACTTAGGTTGATTCAACAAAGAAGGTTCTGTCTGTGGGACATTATAAAGCCTGCTGCGTTGTATCAAACACCTTAAATTATACTGCTCAGCCACCAAAAGCATCTTTTCATTTCCATCACAATCTAGTTCTATTTCCTCTTGTGCCATTAGTTTTCTTTTGGGAAATTGCCTCTGGCCCATTAAGAGCAGGTACTGGATTTGGAGAACGCTATTACACTAATCAGTTCCTTATGAAGAAGCAATGTGAGGGCTAACAGAGTGCAATTTTCTCAATGTTCTCAGAAGATTTGTTGTTTATTTGTATCTCCTTCAAGCTCCTCATTTCTTACTTAATAGCGTCTCAACTAGGTCCTGCTTAGCAACTATTTATTTATTTAGCCATCAGAACAACGTTTACATCCCACTGCGGTAATAAATAGTTCCATAGGCTTTTTCAACCTGTGAAAATGGCAATATTGACTAATGGAGAATTCAATTTAAAATACCCACCTATACATATTCATCGCAATCATCATTCATCTGTTGGTGATATCTGGCTTTTGTCATGGAAGACATTTTGACACCGGGAAAGCAATCAAAATGATTCCAATCTCGATTATTGCACTTTTAAGGTAAAACCTGTGCCCTTCCTGGTCTGACCGAACAACATGTCTGCTGTGAAAAAGACCTGTTGTAGATGATGGTTTAATTGAGAACACATTGAAACAAGCTGATTTCAGAATTATTCTTAGGCACTTTGAGTAATTTCATGCTGGTGCTTCATTGATTTGAACTGCAGAGCGTCGTATGGTTACCGATCTCCTGCCTTGACCTTTCTCTAAGCACTGCCTCCCACTGCTACTGTCAGAGCTACCATGGAGCCCACACTGTCTCTATCTGCACACTAAATAAATATCCTCAGAGAGAAGCAGGCAGAATTGTCTAGATTCATTTGAAGGATGTATCCAAGATGTCAAACTTATTGAGCAGTGATAACAGGTTAACAAAGATAAAGATCTAAGCTGAAGCTATGCAGATCACATAAGTGAACCACCACATCACCTGATCGAGACATGACGTTTACGTCCGTGTACTTTCAGTAACTAGCGTAGCATAGAAATGCTATAGCTAGTTAATGATGTGCTAGCATACTCTGCTAATGTTAGCTGCACAGATTTCAAGTAGAAACGTAACATTTAAGAGACGTATATCTCCTTCCAATGAGCATTGCCATTACGTTTAATCATGACATGCTCCAAACCCACAAAACCAGCCTGAAAATGAAGAACATCTGAAACCACTGCATTTGGAGCTTGATAGCTTGATAGCTTGATAGCTGCCAGATTGCTTGGAGCTGGACGATGCTCGGCTATGATTAGCCAGTCAGCATTCAATCAACTCCGACATGGACAGTTTTACGTATAGTGAACAGGGTCGTTTCTAAACATTTTGCGGTCTTTAAGCAACATCTTTTACTTGTTTTAACAACGTTTGTTTCTCGAGATACAATATGAGAGGGGTTGTTGGTTGTAAGGAGAATTGGATGGGCCAAGCAAACAGGATCCACAACCAGAACACCGATGTTTGAGACAAGGCGTCCCATGGCGTTGTTTCTCTACGTTGGTTATGTTTGTGACGCGTTATCCTGTTACGTGGTTTCCATATAAATTTTTCTTAGTTGAAGTACTTAATTTAACCCCTACTATAATGTGTTTTTTTCTAAACCTCCCAAAGTGGTTTTGTTGCCTGAACCTAAGTGCGTCTGTCTCTCAGTGAGCCTGAAATGTGTAATACATGCGGAAATGTCGTGCAATTAATACACCCTCCCACGAGATTGGGTTGAAATAACATGTTTTTCTGTCTCAAGTGGGTGTACGTCCACTTATTGTATTATACAACGATCTGACATGCAGGAAAAAACACAAACACATTGTCAAACCTCCATACAGCTCTCTCTGCTGAGACGTATGGCAGCACATTCACCTTTCTCTCCACTCAGATGCTCATGTGGTAGTGAGTTCTTTATCATTTGCTTGTGATATAACATGCATCTGCTGAGCGCCACACAGAATAATGAGGGCTATGTGAATTCTAGCCGTGCAGGGAGCCACGGGAAGGGAGGCCTGTCAGGATGGGAACAGAGTGTACGTCTGATGAGCTTTTATGCTATGTGTCCAGACAAGGACAGACTCACGTTTATCACTCACTGCCCTCCATAATGCCTTTCACTCAGCACATCAGCTCAGCGGAGCGATGCGCAAACTCTCAGAGAGATGTGAACAAAAACACTTGAGGAAAGAAAATGAAATAGTCTTTGGGAGATTCATCATTCCTGTCATGAGGGAAGTTCTTCAAACGTAATGTTATTATGGCTAGTGAAAGAATGTCCTAAATCCCGGCTGGTCGTGCGAGGAGAAAAGTCCCGAATCCAATGAGTTATAATAACAATTATTTAATAAAAGGTGGTGACAAACAGTTTATGCAGTCCCGATCGGGGCCCCTTGGTCCGCTTGGTCAGGGAGACGGAGCTCTTCGGCCGTGCCAAAACAAGTTCTGGTTGCCGAATCCCAGTCCACTCTCATTGTCTCAATGTCTCACTCCTTCTCCTGACCAATAGAATGAAGGCCCTACTTCCTGAAGGGATTTGTTTAAGGCAACAATCCTACATTCCTAACATGCAATAAAAAACTCATTCACTCCTGAACATTATACAGTAATAAAAACATAGTGACCTTCATATGCATACAATTACACATTCTTCATAATAATATCCCTTATTAATTATCATATCTCTTAGGCATTGTAATGTACACATAAACATTTATTTTATTTTATATAAACAAGTCCAATTATGGCAAACCAAACCATTACAACTCAACAGAACTCTACACTAGTTTCATAAATGCTTCATTACAAGTGTGAAATGTTTTAATTTTAGATGGAAATCATATAAGAGAGACCTCGATGTATCCTAATTTACTGGACGTACTGTGTTAATGCTGCAGCAGAAGATGTATTTTCCCACTGCTGCTTACTCATCTTCGTTGAATGGTTTATAAAAGGAAACAACGAGACTGATAACATTCACCTCGGACATACTGTCTGCGAACCATAGATGTACAACAAATCGTTCTG
Source organism: Myoxocephalus aenaeus (assembly GCA_038501785.1). Lineage (NCBI taxonomy): Eukaryota > Metazoa > Chordata > Actinopteri > Perciformes > Cottidae > Myoxocephalus > Myoxocephalus aenaeus. The sequence continues at coordinate 4,411,725 of JBAMJR010000076.1, read as the reverse complement.
CAGCAACAATGAAATAAATTAGTTGAATGTTGCTTTGGCGCTGCCAAGAAAATCCTTTTGTGGAAGAAGACTCTTTACTTGAGCTTCAGAAGAACACACAGACGAGTATGACAGGCGTACTATGCAGCAGAGAAAAGGAGGAACAAGCTGCTCTCCTGCATCAAGTTGATAAACTTATTGAATGAATCAAATGTACCAGAATGACCAAACAGAGAGAAAACGGGAGAGGTTCGGCGTCCTTGTGCTGATATCATAAATGAGCATACTGACAAAAAAAGAAAGAAGAAAAACAAAGAAATGGATGAAAAAACACGTGTCACAGCCTTGGTGAGGCAGCCTTTCAAGGCTCCAACAACAGTGGTCCCTGTCTCTCCCACATGAACCTAATCCCCAGCACAAGACCCCTCGAGGACAGGTTCCTTTCGGCTCTTTATATCAGAGCCTTTTGTCGAGAATTATGACAAAACTAAAAATGACAAATAATCTTCTAAAATGCCTCTAAATCAAAAGGTTGTTTCAGCAGCTGGCAGCAACAAGTAAGGCTTTTTACACGACTCTTCATTTAATTCTAGCTTTTACATTCACAATGTTTCATCAAGAATTCAGCAGGGACTCTCAAACTAAAGACTTGCCATGTGTTGTCAGATATATAATATAGGAGTGCATTACTGTAACTGCATGCTCACCTAGCTGTACCCAGTTCTGAGTTTTTGAAGCTTAATGTAGCCACATAATAACATGCTCAGAATGCTGTGTCTGGCCATGGCTATATTGGCAGAGGAGACCAAACTAATCAACCAATTATGTTTACATGAGGAGAATCTACTGCTATAACATTTTACCTTAAATTACAAGCAGACAATTACAACAAAGGTCGGCTGTGTAATGAAAGAACGGCAAACAGAATAGGATGAACACTCTGTGGATGAAACTAAAGAGTCACACATTACCATCCCTGCTCCCACTTAGTGATTCATATGGCTTTGATCATCTTTCAATGGAGCTCACCGATAAGTGACAGGTCTTCCATCGTCATGGCTGAGCAACTGTAGGAGTTCTAATGGTTCTAACTAATAGGAATTGGGTTTTCGTTAGGAAATAGGAACCAAAAAGGCATTGTTTTTGTACTGCAGCCCCGTTACGAGAACTGGACAATGTTTGTGCCAGAACTGTGTCTTGTGCTTTAAATGAACAAACAGTCTTACATTTCCCAGCAAATGATATTAGGTGCGGCTGTGTTCCAGAAGACATCAGTGAAGGGCTACTACTGTGAATACCAAACGTCTTTATCTTCCTCATTATGCAGCATGGAAGGATAGATCATAGAATCATGAGACGTATCCAATAGCATAACAATGTCCGTCCTTGTAATGCCAGCTGTTTGATCATCAGCACATTACAAACTAGCACAACAAATGCAGCAATGTTTAATAAGAGAGGAGGAAGGCAGTTGAGATAAGATCTGTGTGGGTTTTAGCGTAGTGAAAGGGGATGATGGGCAGAGAGAGAGGAAAGCCGGGGGTGGAAGGAAAGTGTTTGCATAAGTAGCTGTGGTGATGAAGGCATGTTTGACTTGGTCACATGTGTTTCATGTCTTATATCATGTCTGATCATTAGAAGCTGTGATCCAGAGGAGCTATGTTATGAAGCAGGGAGAAACACTATGGCCAATGACACCTTTGTCCTTCTAGCCCCCTGGCACCTGGAGACCCTTTTGGTCTCCAGGTCTCCAGAAGACCGAAAGGCTTCCTTCAGCTTCACACCCTCCTTCACAAAATGGTGTTGGATTCCATCTCCACACCCTCTACATCTCCAGGAGGTCAAGTCCCATTGGTCAAGGCCCAGCAACCTGTTTTGGCTCCAGAAGGGGTCCTTAGTTTCCCTTTTCTGGCAAGGTGCTGCACCTCCTTTTAGGACAATTCATATGGGGTCTATGAGTTGCTCAAAATCCAGCCCCCGACAATACAGCTTCCAGGGCCACGCATAGCCCTCCACCATGTTAAGATGAAGATCTTTGGTGGGAGACAGGGTCAGGGATAAGGGTTAAGTCAGGTTTAGGTAGGGGTAAACCCACATTGTCTGGTAAACAGTATTTAACACAACACCATATATGTTTCTTGGCTTTTCCAGCCCTTCAAACATTGTCATTTCAGCGTTTGTTGTGTTTACTGACAATTTTAATGTTAACATTGCTTGACACCTTTGCTCTTTGCTAGACCATTAACCTGCAAAAGTAAACTGTAGGATTTTTTCTCATCTGTCCTTTAAACAGAAGTGCACACACACACACACACACACACACACACGGACAAAATTTAATGATTTCCTGAAGTGATTTTACCACCAGTGGAGATAATTCCTTTCCGTGTCATTATGTCGTCGATTAATTTCTGAGACTCTGAACACGGATGTCAATATCTTCGTCTTCTGGCTGCTGTTGTTGGGTTGCTTTTCTTTGTTATTTTTCATTCTGTACGAGTCGAAAGCTGAACAGTGGGTAGGATTTTCTGCAAGGAGCTCATTGATTGAGCTGATTATTTCTTGAAAGTGCAGTGAAAGCCGAGGAACACGCTGTTGTGAGTTTGCATCTTGAATAACGGTCTATCAAAGCTAGTTACGGCAAAGTTGGTGACCAAGTTTTGTCAAGATGTTTCAGTTTTGACCAACACGGTCAAAAACTATAAACATCTTGACAAACATTGGATTGATTGCCATAAACTTTTGGTACAGACGTCTTTGCCCTCAGGATAAATTGTAATAACTTTAAACAAATGAAGGTCAAGCATCAACACCAGTGAGTGGACTCCATGGGGGGATTTACCTTGCAGCTCAGGGAAGATGTACAAATCTCCCTGTAGAGTCTTAGCGCCAAAGACTTTTTGTCAAGATTTTCTGTCATACATCATCTGTTATAATTGTAATATAATGTTGATGTTTTTTTGCAATGAACGAAAGTGACCATATTTGTAATGCGGAGGATTTACGTAGAAATGCTGTATACGTCTGTGGTAGCGACCTGTCAATCACCTTGTAGCCCCGCCCTAAATCATCCCCTGCTTTATGATCTGTTTGACTCTAAATGACCATAATTTACTAAATGAACATCATGCTGTATTGAAGAAGACTTGAAACTAGAGATTGAGACATACACTCATGTTTACAATGTTTACTGAGGGAATACATCAAGAGAGAAGTAGAGTCATTTATATAGACTTCTATACAATCAGACTTCTTTTTGCAACCAGAGGGTCGCCCCCTGCTGGGCAGAAGACTGAATGCAAGGTTGCCGCCTGGCTAACACCACTAGGGGTGGGAATCACCAGAGGTCCCACGATACTTAAGTCCCGATACGATATTATCACGATACTGCGATATATTGAGTATTGCGATATTTTTAGTATCGCGATATATTGCGATTTATTACCTTTTTTCAACTGCAAATTGTCCCCAAAAGAAACCTTTGTCAACATATTTGATCATCATATGTTTTCAGTCTGTCACTTCAATCATTTTTATTGCAGTAATATGGGATTGTCAAGAGCTTATCTCTGTGCAAACAGTTTACATTTCCGCCATCCACCATGGAAATAACCACTATTTCTACTTTAAACTTGTTGTGGAAATCCCCAAAATGTCGAAACATCAAACGCCCTCGTGTCTGGGTTCATAATATTATCCGTAGGCACACACAAATTTCACCGATTTCACCGACGTCAGGATGACGGCCGCTTCCAGCGCTACTCGGGTACCCGTAGCCAGTTTGATTGATGCTTTTTTAACGTCTCTGACCAGCGCTGTGTCGCAAATGTTTTCCTGTGTCGTGCAACAGCTGTGTGAGCAGCGGCGCTACGAGTGACAGGAAGTCCAGACGTTTGATTTAAACGAGGACAGTGCATTTCTAATTCCTTTCCCTGATGTCTCCATTTTTGTTTTGACCAACTTCCTACCAATCATGCTGACCCGGGACCTCTGCTGACCTCACCAGGCAACAACACAGCACCATCTATTGGACTGAAAAAGCAATTGATTTTATTTTTCTAGGACCAAAAAGTTTATAATTGATATAATAAAAGATCGATACTTGGCTTCCGTGTATCGATACAATATCGCCACGCAAAATATCGCGATACTATGCTGTATCGATTTCCCCCACCCCTAAACACGACCATTGGCTGTTAAATATCAGCATGATTAGCATGTCATTATTAACATGTTACCATACTGATATTAGCATGTAGCTCAGAGCACAATTTTAGCCTCCCAGAGTGTCCAGTAGGCTCAAAAGGGTGACAACAACTTGAGGTGTATGACATGCCAAACTCCTGCACCTGCTGTATTCTGTAAAAGCCCACCAGGCAGAGGCATCTTGGTTTGCATCCACTGCATTGCCCCTTATCAGAATATACCACTGTCCAAAAGGCCTTTCTCACAGCGGACATTGTTATTCGTCATAGACCAAGTGAAAGAAATATTTTAACATAAGTCCTCAGTAAGCCATGAGTGGGACCGAGAATGCACTACACACTAAATGAAATGCAGTCGTCAACTGACACTGGTCCAATTAGTTAGTCCTCAAAAATGTAAAGTGTTTGTCAGGAAACACTGAAAAACAGGTAGACTCACGTGTGACATTCAGTTTTAGCACTTCAATGAGGCCTTTTTAATCCACTCTCTCCAGTTGCATCAGGAGCAAGGAGACAAACAATGGACTGCTGGGGGAATTCATGACTGTGACATACATGGCTGCCATTTTATCTGAAAGACCAGTTATATGTGAATATGACTTAACTTTCTGCTTTTGCGTTTCTATAATGAGAAATTAGAGTTTGTGTAAAATGTGGAGATGAAGGGACAGAGGAGTTTAAAATGTTCTTTTATTGGATTTAATGAAGAATCCTTGATTATTGAAAACACTGAGACCACTTTGTGATTGACAAGAAAAGAGGGATCAGAGGGGTTTGGTTAAGAGCTTGGTATAATTATTCTAATCATCTTCAGTCTGCGGCCTGGCAGGGATTCTCAAACGCGGAGTAGTTCCTTCATTTTAATTATGATGATGAGAAAATATTCCTTTTGAAATTACAAAGGAGGAACCAAACATTTTCAAGTTGAAGTGCAAGTCACTCCTATCAGATGAGCTGTGAGATGTGGGAGCATAGGTGACAATGCTCATCAAAGAGAAAATACAGGGGCATTACAAATGAAGGACTTCAGATGCTACATGATTCACACTGAATTCAGCGTATGAAACACTGGATTGGAGGTGGTTCAAAGCATTCATCAGGAGCAGGATGGCTTTATAATGATGGTGGGTTATAATGAATTTCAATGAATTTCACGTTTGTCTTTCCGCAGGTGACGCATCAAGCAAACATTCTTGCCGGGCTCTACGAGACCAGCAGACAGGATTCCATTGACACAGTTTAAAAGACCAGCAATCCAGATCTCACTTGGCAATAATTGACCGTCTTCCTGTCAGCCCTGGACAAACTCACAGTCTGAAAAAACACCAACATGTCCCTGCATGTCTCTTGGGCAAACAGCCAAAAGAAGGCAGATGGCTGTAAATAATGACTGAGCTGTGCCAAGACCCTTAACCCCCTCTCCCCAGCTGAAAAAAGGGCGTGCAGTAGGTGGAAAGGACATTTTGTGACAGGTGACGAACCAGATGCAGGTAGTAGCCTTTGCCACCATTCCTGGGTGTTTGATTACTCAGGGGAGGAAGTAATCACACTGTACCAGCTGACCACCACAATTTTAGGTCATTGCTGGTCACACAATTCCACTGAAGATTAAAAGCAAGAATGAAAAATTGCGATACTCTGATAGCCTACTCAAGGCTAACCTTGAGGCAATCCAGTACGAACGATAATACTGAACATCCCATGTGAACGGTTCTCCATATCTTGAGCTCGTAACATGAACATCAATGTCTCGGTAGCTGCAGTTTCTATGTTGATCACCTCCTAAATCTAGACAGAACTATGAATCAGTCGGACTGCCCCGAGGTGAAGGTCCCCGTGCCTCTCTTCTTCACCATCGGTGTGGTGAGCCTGGCCGTGAACCTGCTGGTTGTCGTAGCCGTCATACGGAACAGGAACCTCCACTCACCCATGTACTGCTTCATCTGCAGCCTGGCGGCCTTCAACACCATTGCCAGCCTCACCAAGACCTGGGAGAATCTGATGATAGTGTTTGCCAACGTGGGACACCTGGAGAAGAAAGGTCCCTCTGAGACGAACTTGGACGACGTGATGGACTCCCTGCTGTGTATGTCGTTCGTGGGCTCCATTTTCAGTTTCCTAGCTATTGCTGCAGACCGGTATGTATGTAGCACAGACATGTTTTACCTGGACATTTACAGGCTTTTTAAACCATTTAGGCCTTTAACAGTGTGAGGGATAGTTTTGAATGTGATGGTATGAGTGTGTTCCACCCAGTAATCCACCAGAATCCCCATATCAGATGCATAATGATGCTTCAAGCTATTTGGTTAATTTTCAAATAAAAGGTGAAAGCGGCCTCGGGGAGTTTAAAAGAAACCAGTACGATGGTGGGTTTCGTGCAGGCTTTAAACAAAAAAGTCAAAGGATTTATTTATTATATATTGTTTACTGCTGTGCTGGCTGTTTTGAACTGATTCTCTGTGGATTGTGGATCCTATAACCAATTATCCTCGGCTCATATTTAAATTCAAATTATCATGTCTCACTAACTAGGACTCTGGGGAGAATTTATAAAAGTCTGAACTTTTATCTGGGCTCTAACTCATAGATCCACAGCTTATTAAAAGATCCACTGCGGTATTTTTCCAAATGCTTTTCCACAAGTCATGAACACTTCCCATTCCAGCCCTCGTGTCAGGTCATGTCAGCATGGTATGACAGCATGAATTTACTCAAAACATGCCTGTAATCCCTCCCAGTGAAAATGTCACTTAAAAAATATTTCTTTAACATTTATTTTGAATAAAAAAATCTGCTTTGTAGTTAGCTTTGGCTAACATCATATGTAAGCACATTTATGTAAACTCTACTAGAATAAAGCATGGTCAATATTAGCTCTTTGTGTGTAGGTCATATAGCAGCATTTCTCCTCGGGTTATGTCACAGATTTTACTTGGCTGTGTTGCAATTAAATGAATTAAATGTTACATTGTTCTAGCTAGTTACGTATCATTACAATCAAACACAGCTGAGATAAATCTGTGGAATAACCCAATGAGAAATTATGGGGTTATTAACTCACTGTTATATTGGAGCTAGAATTAGGTCGCAATTGATTACCATTTTTTGTTATTGGAGCAGCCAAACAATGCACATAACTCAAGCATTAGAGAAAGGTCCTGCTAACTCCATAGAGCTGAGTGGAACTGCATGGTCGGTGATCATTCTCTGTGTTTTGTTTGTTTTGCTGCTACTGCATCAAATCTGCTCTGTAAATCTCTGTGAAGAAAATTAATCAGAAACTACTTAATTCAAGTTGATTACAATTTGTGGTTTCCTCATGGCCCCCTCTAGTTTTTCATTAACACCATGGAACACCGTTCCGTAATCCGTCTACGTAAATATAGACCTTATTTCAATACAGCCAATCAGATCTTGCATACAGTGTTCTATCATAGGCAGAGTAGATGCCACATATAAATAGTGAGGGATGGTCAGAGCAGCGACCATCTGTATATGTACCGGCGCCGTTAAAATGTAGCTAAAACGTTAATTGTGAACAGACTGTCAGATGACACAATGATTTGTTTTCACTTCCAGTTACATCACCATCTTCCACGCCCTTCGCTACCACAACATCATGACTATGCGGCGCACCAAGGCCATCTTGGGGGTCATCTGGATCACATGCGGGGTGTCCGCCGTGCTCATGGTGAGGTTCTTCGACTCCAAGTTCATCATGATCTGCTTTGTCGTCTTCTTTGTCGTCTCCCTGGCGATTATCTGCTTCCTCTACGTCTACATGTTCATGCTGGCACGCCTCCACGCCAGGAAGATCGCGGCTCTGCCCGTCGGCGCTGGCGGTGGAGGGAAGGGCCGGCGTCAGCGGCGGTGGGGTGGCGGCATGAGAGGGGCCCTGACTCTCACCATCCTGTTTGGGGTGTTCGTGGTGTGCTGGGCGCCGTTCTTCCTCCACCTCATCATCATCATGGTGTGCCCCGCCAACCCCTATTGTGAGTGTTACCGCTCGCTGTTCCAGCTGCACGTCGTGCTGCTGATGAGCCACGCCTTCATCGACCCGGCCATCTACGCCTTCCGCAGCGCCGAGCTCAGACACACCTTCAGGAAGATGCTGCTCTGTTCCCATTGGAAGAGGTGCTCGTAGAGAAGCTCTATCCACGCCTTTTCTTTCAGTCTTTAATTTAGCGCATCGTCGCCCTTCACCTGCAGAACGCTTCTTGTTGCATTGCATTGCAGGTGTAAATTGTATTTACACCTGCGGGCCAACAATACACACACCTGCAATGCCAATGAATGGCTGTCGGTGGTCCTGCAGCAAAAAGGTTCACACTAGGTCACATTTCCCCACTTGGTATTTGAAGACAGAACATTTTGTTTCCCTTGAGCGTGAATGACTTGTGTTTCCATGCAGCTGGTAAAAAGGATTGGCATTGGGATATGGCTGCCAGGCTGCCAACTGAAAATAAATGCAATGTTTTATCATTTGATAACTCGCCATCCTCTCTCTGCTCGCTGGCTGTCTAACCTCCATGCAATCTCTCTCTCCCCAAGTGTCAATCTCTTCTAAAATGATCCTTCTGCACCATATTCACATAGGAACATTTCCCAGCACCTATTTCACTCAAAGGACGTTATTTATTCACAGGAATCATTCATAACCTTCTGACTTCATCATACTACAGCTCCTGGTGCAGACAATAGCATGAAACAGCTCACCACTTTACCTTTTTGCTTTTATTGCAGACTCACATAAAATAAAAATTAAAAATGAGAAGCAACGTGAAGCTTACATTTATATTGCATGCCACGGCTTTACCATTAACTAACATGAAATATGTCAACACAACGGTTAATATGGTCTCACTGTACACACACATCGGGCTGAGCCTGCAGTTAGCATGTGGGCTTCACATCACATTCAGTGTTTCTGCTGCTGTTTCTGTGGGAATGAGAACTAAGCACTTCACATCAACAACAATGAATCACGTTGTATTATTCCACAGTTATGTCATGTTGGAGGTGGATGTACAGCGAGCATTAAATAAACCTGTAGGGAAAAGAATAGCATTGCATTATAATAAAAGCACTTTTACATGTGTGCATATTTATATGCTCATTTTGATCTCACAATTGCGTAAAACTTACAATAAGCAAGTATGGAAGCAATGTTATTACAACACAAAACATCCTTTTAATACAGTTTTCTTCATGTTTTGTCCAAATATGTATCTTCTCTCGCTGTCTATGCATTAAAAAATGACATGGACAGCCTCAAGACACAAATAATACAAATGGCTTATTGTTTAAAAAAATAAACATTACAGTGTAACGGCAGGAAACGAATGCTTACAATCTACCACTGAGACCTGATGCAGAACAGACAGCAGCGTTCTGTGAAGACGTTCCCTCAGTGTCTCGGTGGGGAGGCTCTGAGTACATTCAGCTCTACATCAAGTGTAAACTTATGACATCTTTACATAGCTTTTACAAACCATTGGCAGGGAATCATCATACATCAGGGGGCACATTGACAGAACACTATACTTAATATGAAAATACAGACAGGAGATACTGTAGTGGCAGAAAATTGGCTGTTGTCCGGCGATGCCATCCAAAAGGTTTAGCAGCAGCCTTCTTTTCCCCACTTACAGATAACAAGCAAGCAGTGGAGAAATGTCAGGGCCTTCAAGTTATTCAGAGAAGATACAAACATGTAAAATGTATGTGATTCATTCTATAAATAAAATAAAATATTATATTACGGCTACTTGTTTCTGTTGTTTTCTATTGTGTGCATTCGAGTGGTTTTGTGTTGGACAAAAAGGCAACCGATCAGACATTTTTCTACGAGTCTCAGAGAAGAAAATACGCAATCCAGGCGTTTTTATTTCCTTAAATAAAATGCTCTCACACTTGAATGTGTACGTTTGGACAATCTGATCAACCAATCATATTGGGATTTGTGTTCAATGGGCAGGGTTTCCTAAAAGACCCACAGTAAGCTATGTGTCATGAGACACATAGCTTACTGCTAATTAGCGATTGAGGAAAATGGCAACAGGTGGAGATAATATTGTCAACCTGCAGAAGCCGGCTTTGTTCACCATTTTTAGGCTAGCAACTATCGCTTGTTCTTCGTTGTGTAACAGGCCGAGGGGTAAAAAGAGAGATTCATCACATTTGAGGATGTGACAGGAAACAAGCGGGCGGAGGTCATAGTACCATACCTGGCCCTCAGCTTCTTGAGGAATATGGATGCATGCAAAAAGCCCAGTGCTACGACGACGGAGTCCAAGCCAAGGGAAAGACAAAGACCCCACAGGCCCTGTTCGTACACTGTGATGCACATGCCCTCAATTTAGTTTCTATCTCCAAGCGTAGCAAAAATGTGTAGCAGTAGTGTGTAGCATGCCGTGAACAATGAGATCGGTCGACCAATGACAGTTCTCTCTACAGTCAGAGCTTGCGCAAGAAGGTGGAACGTGAGGGAGATACCATTTCCAAAACTTGTAAGGGGGTAATAACTATTTTCCCGGACGTACCATTTCCAAAAACTTGTAAGGGGGTAATAACTATTTTCCCCGACGTAGCAAAATCCCGGACGTTTTTGGAATCCCTGCCGGACGCTTTTTTTAGGTCTCGAAAAGAGGACATGTCTGGGAAAAAGAGGACGTCTGGTCACCCTATCTTAAGGATCTGGTTCATGACAGCACACCGTGCTGACGGCTACATATCAAACCTGGGCAACTTTGAATTTTGCCTTTTGCATTAACATTTTCACGAAATGTTTGCACATGCAGATGTGCTCTCTGGCCTTTTACAGAATAAGTCAACCAGCAGCTTTGTATGGCCAGGGGGGGAGTTTTGTATTTGCATAGAGGCACAGAGGGAACGTTTTGATCAATTATATGATGAGACTGTGCAGAACACCGGCGTGCCAACTGGACGGCGAGCCTCGCTCACACTACAAAAAGTTGCACTGTGACATTCTGGACCATATTTTAAATCAAGTGCAAAATCGGTTTTAAAATCACCAAAAAACTTCACCAGGATTCACCAAGACTACATTCCCTGAATCGGCCTTCTCAAGCCTGACAGCTGGCTACGGGCCGCACTTTGACTTTCTACGGCTGAAAACCAAACCGTCTGTGATATATTCTGTCAGACCACCTCCTCTTCCTCCAAGGTAAAGGACTCTGTGACAGCAGGCATCAGCTATATGCACTCACATGTTAGTTTGAACCATCCCTGTCACCACTGCATCTGTGGAAAGGACATCATGGGCCCTCAAACTGATAATAACATATGCAAGGACCACAACAGGACAATCCCAACTCTGCATTAGCTTCCATACATATTGAAAAGCAAGTTCTCTTGGATCTGAAAACCAGGGATCAGCTTTATGACCGGGTTATTGAAAAATTCATCCAAAAGGACAGGAGGATGGATTTTGTCTTCACGTGAACGTGAGTGAAACTCAAAAGAGGTTATTGCTGGTTTTGCACCTCGTTGAACTGGTTGCACACAAGTTGAATGATTGTTCATAAAGTGACTGCCACATGACGTCTGATGCCGTGTGTGTGCGTCATTAGAACAGAACATTTTTGAAGATGGAGCAGTAAAATTATATTTTGCCTGTAGCAGAAAAGCAGCCGAGGACGCCCTTCTTCTTCGTTAGTAATCTTTGTATTTGTGGGGAGGTATCAAAGGTCCCGTTCTGATAGGCTCATTTCACCGCTGCTCTGATAGGCTCATTTCACCGCTGGAAACAAGGCATCACACATCTGAGGCAGCAGTCGTGTGGTTGCTCGGGTTGGTGAAAACACAATGAGGAAAATGACCTGCTCAACAGTGAACCATAAAGACGTAATGTTGTGGTAAATATAGTTTTTAAAAGCTCTGTGAGTGACTTGTTGTGTGTTTTATTGTCTCTGTGGTACTTATTTGTTTAAAGTGTCTATACATTCTTTAAAAATAAAATGTATTCACATTGACGACTACATTTTTACAAGTCCTCTGTACTGAACAACAAGATTATTTTTCCAAAATCTTCTTCCAAAATGATTCTTATGAACTGCCGTTTTTTTTTCAGTCACAGCTAACACTGACTCAGGTGACATCACTTGAGGCAACCTTCTATTAGATTGTGTTGTTCCTCCACCCATTCATCTGCATAGCATCACGTTCTCTCTTCCCACTCGTCAAAGGCAAGTCAGTGTCCATCGTGCTCTACGTACCCCTCTAGTGTCAAACTGGTTACATGCATGTGCCTTTTCAAAATATACTTCCAATGTAGTTTTACTTAGACACAACAAAACAAAAAAAGATCCTGGTTTGAGTTAAAAATAACGTAAAATAACTGTTTGTTACGCACGTTAAGCTTTGTAACAAAACAATGGTAAAATAAGTCAAAGTAGACTTGGTTTCTCACGGGAAACAGCGGTCCTGTGTTTTTATAAACCCAACCGTCCAGCCCGGCCTCCTCCACTTTCTCACTCTTTATAATACATCCTTTGTTCTGACGGTCTTATAATGACTACATTAGAGTTAGCTGAACACCCGGAGTATCTCATACGGACACTAAAGAATACAACGTAGTACTATCTGACAAGTCGGGAGTGAGGACGGGGAGCCATCATGCTCACGCCAACGTGTATGGTAGTTGGCAGCAAGAATGTAAGTGTTCTTACACAACAGCATTTAAGATTTACAAAAGATAGAAAACGAAAATGAAAACATCCTGTCAATAAAGTGTTTAAAAAAACATAGGGTCGAAGTAGAACAATCAAAGAAACATCAGCTAAAAGGAAACACACTTTCCAATGGTCCTGTTTGTCCAATTAATGTACCGAATACACAAGCCACTTTACACATTTGCACATTACAGCATTGCAACATTAGGAGATAGTAGCTTAACCTCCTCTTTCCAGTTCACGATGGACAGACGACTTGACCGTACTCTGTAGTGGCTGAAAGGTCCAATGAAACAGTTCTCCGAGTCTCTTATGGTTCTGCTGCAGTCGGTTCATCCCACAGATGCCACTGGCCTCCCGAGTCTCTCTCAGTACTTACCCGTCAGACCGCAGATGTTGGTGCAGGCGTTTCTCAGGCTGTAACAACAGATGATCTCCTTAAAAGTCTTCCTCATCTCCTGACTCCTGAAGGCGTAGATCAGCGGGTCAATCACCGAGTTGCACATGATGAGGATGAGGTACATGTTGAAGTGGGACATGAAGCACACGCAGTAGAGGTTCCGCGGGCACGAGATCATCAGAATCAGGTGGAGGAAGAAAGGAGCCCAGCAGACGATGAAGATCCCCAGCAAGATGGTGAGCGTGATGGCCCCCTTCATGCTGGCCCGCTGGTGGATGGAGTTGTAGCCGGGCAGAGCGGCGATGCGCTTGACGTGGGAACGCGCCAGCATGAACATGTGGCTGTACAGGGAGGCCATGATGAGCAGCATGGCAAAGAACATGGATACCAGGCAGATGATGACGGGGGTGGTGTCTGAGTAGATGATGAAGACGATCCCGCAGCCCGTGCAGAAGGTCCAGATTCCCCCGATGATGCAGCCGGCCCTCCTCACTGTCATGATGTTGTGGTACCTCAGTGCGTAGAAGATAGTGACATACCTGGCGACATAAATACATTTCTGAGGTAACCTGTAGCCCACGGTTGTCTAGCAACTTTGCCTAGCCACTGAAAAATTGCAGAAATCAATGAGAGCAGAGACCTTTTAGAGGTCAAGGAGTGGAATGTATCCCTGTGGATTCACGGCAGCCTTATGGTTAATCTGTGTCATTTTGTTTTTTGGGTCCTCCAAATTCTTACTCATTTTATAGAAAGCTTCTTGGAAACAACGTTCTGAGGCAATACACATACAGTACTTTAGTACTGCAGTTCAATCTTTTGAGAAACAGAATGGTAAGAAAGCGTAAGAGGTCCAGACTGAGCTGTTCAAACCATGATGAGTGAAACAAACTCTAACACAAGATATGGCAGTTTATCATTGGGCAGGCATTAGAGAGATGTTATTGATTTCCTGTGGAATTTGTGGAAAAGAATTCAGATTTTTTTTAAAGAGATCCATGCTGCTGTTGCTACCCAGCCAGCATGTCCATGTGGGGCCCATAAGGTTTAAATTTGGGCTACCGATAAGGGTCCCAAGTGGGTTTGTCCGCAGTTTCCACGGTGGCCTCACCTGTGTTTGCCCATACTGGGTTTATTCACCGGTTTATTCACCGACTTTAAGAGGGATCTGACTGGGCTTTAAGTGGGACCCAAATTGGCTACAAATTGGCCTCACCTGTGTTTGCCCATACTGGGCAAACACAGGCCACCGTGGAAACTGCGGACAAACCCACTTGGGACCCTTATCGGCAGCCCAAATTTAAACCTTATGGGCCCCACATGGACATGCTGGCTGGGTAATTACACTGCACAGCCTCTATTGTTAGAAAACCTTGTGTAAGTTGTCTCTACGTAACATTTTCATCTTCACACTGAAAGAGAGACCTTGTGCTTGTTTCATTACAAGCAGAGAAATGCAATTATGCATACTGACTATTTTGAGACTGTTCTTGTCATACATGGATTTCATGGATGTTGTGGTGCTTGAGTCTTGGTCTCAAGACTGTCTTGGGTGGTTTTGTCTTGAATTGTTGTTTTGTCTTGTTTTGGTTATGAGAAAGGTGAATGAAGTTGAATCTTCATTTGCTTTCTGTGGCTTTATGGGAATGTGTATCTTTCAGACCTTTTTGAGGATTGCCTCAGGTTGGCATGTTTGTCATGCAGTGTGGGACTTGCACTGGTCTGGTCTTGGATTAGTCTCGCCCTGTCTTGGTCTTGGCTTAGTCTCAACACTAAGTGGTTGAGTGGTCTACACTCTGGTCTCGGTCTTGGTCTTGAGTTGGTCTAAAGCCCTACATTTTTGGTTTCCACTCTGGTCTTGGTCAGGGTTTAGTCTTGATTCAGATGGTTTTGTCTCCATCATTACCTGTCCACAGCGATGGCCAGCAGGCTACACATGGACGCCACGACAGAGATGCAGATCATGGAGTCAAACACGTTGTCCATCTGCCGGATGAAGTTATCTTCCACCACCAGCTGCTGGTTGTTGAGGAGGTAAATGATGATGGTCTCCCAGGCGTTGGACACACTCACCAGCATGTCCGCTACTGCCAGACTGCAACAACCAAAAAAGTTAGGTTACGCTCTGATCATATGCATAGACATTCATAAATATGGACAGGAGCCCGTAGGGTAGCTGTCCCAGCCCTCCTCCTGCATGACGACACATTCATGTCACAGGGGAAACCAACAATTTAACTCGAAAACGCATTCCTGCGTTGTGAATGCCGAAAGCTAAAAATGCATGTTTAAGCACTACTGGAAATGCAGAAATGTAATATGAATTGCACTTGAATGACAAATGCATTACACTGCAGAACAGCTGACCTTGTGATTATCACAAGGTCAATTGATCTATGCTCTAACCCAGACCTGGGCATCTTACGGTCCTACTCTCCCAGTCTGGCCCGCGTTAGGTCAATCAAAAATGAAAAATAAATAAATAAGATGCACGCCATAAATGCAATACAAACGGCACTGCTTTTACTTTGAAGGCGATTCATTTATGTGTGCGCGCGCTTACGTAGCCTCGCCGACAGGCAGTGTTGCCAACTTGCCGACTTGGAGACTGAAGTGAAAGCGTATTGTTATGTAGTTTCTGTCCTCAGCGAGCAGCGGGTGCTGCCGCGAGACCCCCGCCTCCCAATATCTCACAGGCTGTCAGTCTCACAGGAGCCTCGCGCTGCAGTCTCCGCCTCCAGATTGAATATTAATCGCGCATGCGCAACGCCGCCGCTGATCTGACTTGCGGTCTGATACACACTATGGCAGAGCACTTTAAGTCAGTATCACTTCTGTGATTTTTACTCTTCCCTCAAAGAGGATAACTTTCCTCACATGAGGAGGCCTGCTTTGGATCTACCTACACATGAGAACAAACATTCTAGTGACGAAGTTCAACAAATCCAGATCCAGATCCTCTCTCACTGATACCTGTCAGCTGTCCTTCGCTGGTTGTTCAAGCCCAACACAGACTGGACTTTTCTCGCCGAGTAAGAAAAACTGAACTGAACTGAAAAACATCAAAAGCACTTATTGCTTTTGTATAAAGTTAATCAATTGCTGGTCTTTAACATACATATTTAAGGTAAGGTTTAAAAAAATCTTTAAAAATGTATTTTTTTTTTTTACATATTTTGTAAAATGTATTCTTACCAGTAGCAGCTCAAAACCATATAATTTACAGTTTTTTAATAAAATAATAACATTAATATTGAGTTACTTGAATTAAGTTCAGAATTGGTTCGGCCCTCCACAACGGTCCAAATTTCTCATGTGGCCCCTTGGGAAAATGAATTGCCCACCCCTGCTCTAACCCCTCTGCCACTACGCAGTACAGCACAATATGGAGACAGTCATGTCTCACGGATTGTATAAAGAGGGTACATGAACTTCTGTGTACATAATGTTGTTCTGACTGAGAGTGTACGCTGTCTTCCAGACAACAAACCCTGCAGTCTGGGTCACTAGACACATCACAGTCTTCTTGAATGAGAAGAAGAGGGTCTTCATGCTGTTATGGTTATACCAAGGAACCTTTAACATAAACTATGTTATTATATGATTATTTATGGTAGACTGGTAGAGAACCAGTGTGAGCTGCTGCTCAGCGAGCTAACCCAGTAGCACCAAACACACTGAAGCAAGTTCAAACTGAATCAGCTACTTTTGCGACGGCTATTTTGTTTCATTGTGGGAAAGTTGCTTATTTATTCTTAGATATAAATATATACATAAGAAACACTGAGTTCATGTCTAGACCCTCTCCACCATGTCATGGGCTCACTCTCGTCGCCTCAGAGAAATCATTCAAAACCATATGAATTGAAGCGTAACCTTTCCTGACCAAACTCTGTATTGACCTGAATGACTGCTCTGTCCTCCAACCCGCTGCTGGCGGGTCAGCTGAGCGTTCTTTGCCTTGGTTTTGAGCAGGGGATTACATCTTCTATGTCATAAGGCTCTGGGCCAAATAAAGTCACAATTATTTTTTATTTTATGAGCGCAAGTCAAGTTTAATCAAGTACAGTCATCAAATTGGTGACTGGTGACACCCAATCCAATTGATATCTGTTGTCTTCAGTACAATCACATGAGGGTGACTGTGGGTCAATTCAATCAGCGCATCGGTGGTTCGATCCCCGGCTTCGCTAGTCCATGTCGATGTGTTCTTGGGCAAGACACTTAACCCCAAATGTCTCCCTATCTGTGTGTGTGAATGTTAGTTAGTCCTGATGGACAGGTGGTACCTTCATGGTAGCTCCTCCCATCAGTGTGTGAATGTGAGTTAGTCCTGATGGACAGGTGGTACCTTACATGGTAGCTCCTCCCATCAGTGCCATATAAGTACAGTCAATTTACCATGGAGAGAAAACAGGAAAATCAAAGTGTGTAGAACTAGAATGATGTATAAACTGTGAGCAGAGAATAAGAATCTCAGAAAGGCCTCAGGCCTTTTAACGGCATGGCATTTTATTATTTCACTTTGAATTGGGGATTTATGACAATTTCCGGAATTAATTAATTTCTTCCGGTAACACCAGTGGCGGCTGGTGGATTTTTTTTTGGGTATAGGGCTAGCCAATCAATTTCAGCAAACATCCTAGTATGATTCAATGCACACAAAAAAAGGTATCAAACACGCATTACTACTTTGCAGTTAAATATTTAACATTTATTCAAACACTGACATATTAAGGACATCTTACACATACAATTCAGTATATTAATATACAGTCAGGTCCATAAATATTTGGACATTGACACATTTTTCATTATTTTGGCTCTGTACACCACAACAATGGAGTTGAAATGAAAAAATGTCAAGATGTGCTTTAAGTGCAGTCTTTCAGCTTTAATTTGAGGGTATTTACATCCAAAACAGTTGAACGGTGTAGGAACTACAACAAATTCAAATGTGGCCACCCCGTTTTTAAGGGACCAAAAGTAATTGGATTTATCCCTATCTTTTTTAGGGCGCTGATTGGATAAATTATATGTCCATCATTTATATATTTAATCAGTGATTGGCTAAACTGCATATTAGACCCATCTTTCTTGGGCCAAATGGATCTAGCACCGGCACATGCACTAGCAGCAGAGACGTGCACGTGGCAGCTGAGAGGTGCACTAGCAGAGAGGACGAGCAGGAAAAGCAGATATTTTGCGCAGATATCCTATTTTACAAACATTACTGGCTATATTCCATAGCTCAAAAACACAAATATTGACAATTTGTATAATTTATTAATATAATTATAATTTTTATAATGAATAAAATTATAAATATCTTTTCTTTTTTTTCTTCTTTTTTTTGTGGCTCAAGGTGGGTGCCACTGGCCGCCACTGGGTAACACATACTGTGTGATATTTCTATAAGCGAAATCACAATATTTGAAAATTCTGTTTCTGTCAAGCTGTAAATTATCTCCACTTTTAGAAATAAACCCACTTTACTGTGTGAATTAGTCTTTTATTTGTATATGTGATGCTTTCATTCAGTGCATAAAACACACACACACACACACACACACACACACACACACACACACACACACACACACACACACACACACACACACACACATTACTGAGGCCTTTATTATTTTTCTTACATGGTGCATAATCCCAAAGGAAGTGTGGTTTATCATATTATTACATTATTATATATTATAATGATATCATATTACAGCGTTACTACAGCTGGACGTATCACATCAAGTTATAGGATAAACTAGTTTGATAAAATTGGATAAACTAGTACTACACTGTTCATAGCTACGACTATAAAAAAAGAATGCACTATACTCTTCATATATAACCCACGTAATCAATTAATATGTAATCCACGTAATCGTGAGCAGATAACATGACAAAAAGAACCACAAGACAATGTTGCTTATTTGTCAAGAAACCTCTCCACGAAAGTGAAGCCCACGTGTTTTATTATTTTAACCCAAACCACGACCGAAACCTCACCAATAGTTGTGTTTCCTAAACGCTGCAGGGGATCGCTTGTGTTACTGGACCTTTGTAGGAAAATAACTAAATAACTTCTCGTAAGAAGTTGTACTAACCTTTGTCTGAGGATGAGTTCAATCCTGCAGCGCTGGTGAATCGTAACAGCATGGAAAGTTGACTCTTAAAATGTTTTTTAATCTATTATGTTCTACACTGTAAAAAAAGTACTTAGATTTTACAGTGAATAACTGTTAAATCACAACAGTAAGAGACCGTTAATTCAAAATCGGTTATATTCTGTTTCTATCACATGGAAACACCGTAAATATATAAATCAGCCCAAACAGTAATTTATGCATGTATTTCTTGTAAAAAATACATTTTGTCACTGTTAATTGTACTAAACATTGTACCGATAACGGAAATACACCGTAATATGAACAACAATCAATACCGTAATATTTACATTCATAACTTTTCTTAAATACATTCTGTCACTGTTAAATGTACGGACTACTGTGCGGACAACCTAAATACACCGTAATATATATATATATAACAGCCAACACTGTAATTTTTACAAATAATATTTGTAAAACATACATTTTGTCGCTGTTAAATGTACGAACCACTGGGTTAATAACGGAAATATACTGGAAGATACATTTAAAAGCCAACACTGTAATTTTCGCATTTATTATTTGTAAAAGATACAGTTTGTCACTGTTAAATGTACTAACTATTGGACTGATTACAGAAATGCACTGTAATATATATAACAGCCAACACTGTAATTTTTACAAATAATATTTGTAAAACATACATTTTGTCACTGTTAAATGTACAAACCACGGGGCTCATAACGGAAATATACTGGAAGATACATTTAAAAGCCAACACTGTAATTTTTACAAATAATATTTTTAAAACATACATTTTGTCGCTGTTAAATGTACGAACCACTGGGTTCATAATGAAAATATACTGGAAGATAAATTTAAAAGCCAACACTGTAATTTTCGCATTCATTATTTGTAAAAGATAGTTTGTCACTGTTAAATGTACTAACTATTGGACTAATTACAGAAATACACTGTAATTTTTACAACTAATATTTGTAAAACATATATTTTGTCGCTGTACAGTTTCACCGTTTAAGATTCCTTCAAACCACATTTTCTCTTGATTTGACCGACTAACATACAGACCAAGACCAAGAGAGAGACCATGACCAAGAGAGAGACCAAGACCAATACCAAGAAAGAGACTGAGACCAAGAGAGAAACCAAGACCAAGAGAGAGACCATGACCAATACCAAAAAAGAGACCGAGACCAAGAGAGAGACCAAGGCCACGAGAGACCAAGAGAGACAGAAACCAAGAGAGAGACCAAGAGAGACCGAGATCAAGAGAGAGACCAAGACCAATACCAAGAAAGAGACCGAGACCAAGAAAGAGACCGAGACCAAGAGAGAGACCAAGACCAAGAGAGAGACCAAGAGAGACAGAGACCAAGAGAGAGACCAAGAGAGACAGAGACCAAGAGAGAGCCCAAGAGAGAGACCAAGACCAAGAGAGACCAAGACCAAGAGAGACCAAGAGAGACAGAGACCAAGACCAATACCAAGAAAGATACCGAGACCAAGAAAGAGACCGAGACCAAGAAAGAGACCGAGACCAAGAGAGAGACCAAGACCAAGAGAGACCAAGAGAGACCGAGACCAAGAGAGACCAAGACCAAGAGAGACCAAGAGGACCGAGACCAAGAGAGACCAAGAGAGACGGAGAGGCCATGACCAAGAGAGACCAAGACCAAGAGAGAGACCAGAGAAACCAAGAGAGAGAAGAGACCAAGAGAGAGACAGAGAGACTTTTCCATTTTCACAAATGATCTCCCTTTGTCAATTAAGAATTCCAAAATGGTAATGTATGCTGATGACACAACACTATACAGAGATGGGCAGTATTTCTATTACTTGTATTTGAAATACGTATTTCAATTACTTTTGAGTATTTTGGCATTTGTATTTGATATGGCCGATAAAAAACCTAACGTAATTTGTAACAGAATACTTTAGAGTGGAGTAATTTTGTATTTAAAATACTCAAAATACTTTCTCCACGAATCAAAAAACAGTTCACTTATCAAGCTCCTGTTTGTTTGATTTAACACAACCCTCCCCTCTTCAGCTCCGGTTGAGAGACTGTTCTCGTTTGCAGGAATAATATTCCATCCGCACAGGAGGCGGTAACACCAGAAATATTTGAAAAGTTAGTTGTTCTTAAAGTCAACTAAACTGGCTACTCAGTGGTTGGGTCTCAAGAACCAAAATGGAAGGATCATTATGCAATAAAGATGTCAGTGTGAACCTGTATGAGACACTAACACTGTAATATAGAACTATGTGGCCTACCATGCCACTGGCCAAGAGAGAAATAAGTAGGTCTGAAAAAAACCAAACCCGCAAGGATGTATGTTCTCTTTTTAATTATGCATATCATTGCTTTCTTTTCTACTATACAATAGCACTATATGTTAACAGTATCTCTGCAAAGTTTGACTTTGATTAAGTGAAGTTAAATATTTTTAGTAATTAATTTAGTGCACATTTCGTGTACCGTAGGTTTAGGTCCCTGAAAGCAAAAATGCCCTAGATTTCTTCCTGGACCTTGGACACCTCTGGTTCCACAATAGAGGGGCTCTGCTCAGGCAGATGCACCAATACATACCAAGCAAGGCCGTGTGAAATATAGTTTTATCCATAAGTAAGTCATATTTCAGTTTTTGGGCTGGAATGTGGTTGCCTCTCAGGGCAGCCCACTGCTCCTTAACCAAGGATGGGTCAAATGCAGAGAAGAATTTCCCCAAGGGGATTAATAAAGGATCATTTCTTTCTTATATTGGTCCATAGGTCGTATGCTTTCCAGAAAGGTGTGCCAATCATGTGTGTAGCATTAAGCTAGGGATATAAAAATAGATATTTTCATAACTTGGGGAGCTCTCTTGAGTCACGTTCGAGTGCTCTCGAGTCATATTTATGGTTTATGTTAATATTTATGGTTGAATTGTGTTATAAACATGTAAAATGGACATATATACTCTTGTAAGGCCAGGCTTTGTCACATCAGTGGCTCTGGTATCGATTCATGGTAGTACGAGGACTTGGAGAGTGAGGAAGACCTCCTGATGAAGAATTCTGCCCCCATTTTAAGTTTTAAGTCCCATTAATAAAAATAAAAAAATAAAATATATATATATATATATATATACATAATCAATCAAGTTGTTGTCTTTTAATAGCTTTTCTTAGTTACACTGACATTCTGTGACTTGCAACCATTCTGAATCAGGATCTGGAGAGAGTGTCTGATTGGGTGAAAGTGAACAAATTAGCCCTGAACATTTCGAAAACTGAATGTATTGTGTTTGGCTCAAGGAATATTCTTAATGGTGACACACAGCTTCACCTGTCAGGTTCAGCAATAGAACAGGTCAAGAAGGCCAAACTACTGGTGTAGTGATGGACGAACAGTTGTCGTGGTCTGAGCACATTGATGGCATTGTCACTAAAATGGGAAGGAGCATAGCTATGACCAGAAAGTGCTTTGCTTATTTATCACTCTCTATTGTTTGTCAGGTGTTACACTCCCTTGTCTTTTGTCACCTGCTATACTGTCCATCCATATGGTCAGTAGCTGCTAAGAAGGACATAAATAAACTACAACTGGTTCAAAACCGAGCTGCCAGATTAGCACTCCAGTGTTCAACAAGAACTAATACAGCATATGCACTCTCGCCTGTCATGGTTCTCAGTGGAAACTCAACTTCACTATAGCCTTCTCACGTTTTTCAGAAAGGTAGTATTGAATCAGACACCTGAATATTTCTTCAATCAGTTACAATATACATTTAACAGACATAACCATCACACAAGGAATGCTAGCTTAGGTCACTTAATACCTCCAACCCAAGAACAAGCCTCCTCAAACATACAGTTATTTTTCGTGCAATTACTGCTTGGAATTTACTACCTCCTCACATAACTGTATACAGGTAATAATCTGTCATTTAAAAAACAATTAAAAGCGCACCTCAGGACATTAACCACTTGACGTTTTCCTATGCTATTTCCTATCTGATTTTTCTTTGTATAAATTATGGATGGACTGCATAATATACATCATAGTCCTCGACTGCACTACGTATCTGACATATTTTTATTTTTATTCTGTACATAACTGTTTGTTTCACGTTATGTTTTGCATGTTTTTGTATGTATCCTTAGCGGCCCCATTAGCGGCCGCTAAGGCGTCAGCTAATGGGGATCAATGGGGAACAATCAGCATATCAGGACAAAGCACATTTACTTCATACCTTGCTAAAAAGGAGCATTAAATATTAGATTGTCCCCAGACACACAATATATTGCATACTTATAGCACCATTTCTGAATAAAGTCCTCCATGCTGTTCATACTCTTAAAAAAATCTAAAATCAATCCAGACTCTGGCCTTGACCAAAGATCTGAAGACAGTCAGACAGAGAGACAGACAGCCACACACAGAGGGAGAGAGATCAAAGGAGAGAGGGACAGGTCACAGGTGTCAGTAATTAAACGAATCAGCTCTTCTCCTCCGCTGATACACGACATGGCTGGACTCCTGGGAACATGGCACCTCCTCTTGAGGTAAGAATACCAACATAATTTATTAGTCACGGAATAAAAGCTTTCTTGAACGGTCGACGTTAGTGACACCTCGATGCAACGTAGGTTATAGGTTTATGTTGCACGTTAGCTTACTTTATCAAAGGTTATCTATGGTAATGTTTAGCTAGCTATAGGCTAGGTGTATTACTGTGGCAGGACAGTAAAGTAGGGTGACCAGACGTCCTCTTTTTCCCGGACATGTCCTCTTTTCGAGACCTAAAAAAAGCGTCCGGCAGGGATTCCAAAAACGTCCGGGATTTTGCTACGTCGGGGAAAATAGTTATTACCCCCTTACAAGTTTTGGAAATGGTACGTCCGGGAAAATAGTTATTACCCCCTTACAAGTTTTGGAAATGGTATCTCCCTCACGTTCCACCTTCTTGCGCAAGCTCTGACTGTAGAGAGAACTGTCATTGGTCGACCGATCTCAACGTAAATGTAAGTTCACGGCCCCCCCCCCCCTCCGCGACGAGGTGTCCTCCTCCTCTCTCTCCCCCCCCCCCCCCCCCCCCCCCCCCCCCCGAACGAAGTGTCCTCTTTTTCACAAACTCAAATCTGGTCACCCTAAGTAAAGACAACGAGGGGTTACGTGCTACAAACTTCATCTAATAAACACGTTTTTATTGAAGTGCTTTGAAGTGGGTTGCAAGCAGACATGTGTTAGATATTGAGGTTTAAGGCTCATTTATACCAGAGGCATGACATTAACATCTCCGCTGTCTGTTAACGTGCCTGTAGGGACGGCTGTCCACGTGACCGCACATGAACGCGCTGTGGCGTTGTGTGCACGTGGTGTTAAGAAGACACAACACCGCTCCTGAGAATCTCCAGTGAGCTGTCCAGTGAGTGGATGCAAATGTTCATGTTAAAATCTTCATTTAATGCCCACATTGTCAGATGAGGACGTCACAAACGGGAGTCTCCCTCAGAGTCAATGTTTAAATGTATGCAAGACCAGTTTGTACAGATAATTAAGACTATTTACTTGTATCTTGTAAAATGTAATTACAGACATTGCAATCCAACTTGGTTTTGGACTTGGATGAGAACAACTTGCTGGCCTTCATGACACCCAGGAAAACGGTGAGATTATAATCCATTTAAATGCCAAAAGCAAGCATTTTTTGTTTTTGAAGATGAGATTTTTTTTCTTCCTCCATTTGTGTTTTATTGGACAGCAGAAGTAGAGAGAGAGAGAGACAGGAAACACAGTAGAGTGAGAGGGGATGATCTCCGGCAAAGGGCCCACCTGGAATCAAACCTTGGCCGCTATGATAACAACATGTGACACGTGAGTGTGAATTTAGCCATTTAATTTTAATTTACAACCTCTGCATTGAAAAGAGTAAAATGTGATGCTTGAGATGATTTCATTTTTTTACCTCCCCCTCATTCTTTACTCTTTATTTCAGGTGTGATTATGACTACCAGCATGGACTTTCACATGAACTTCATCACCTTCTTTGCTGTTCTACTAGTCTAACCTTATGATCGGATACAAGTTTTGTCAAGGATAAATAGTGGTAAATTCAGTGTATGTTAATTTAACAACAGAAGGCTTTAGGGTAATCTATTTTTGAACGCACTGTGTAGCCATTTCATGTTCAAACAGTGTATGCATGTATCGTTGCCGCTAAACACTGCATAAATCTAGGCATTGCATAATATATATTTTGTTATATACTTTAATGCGACTTCATTAAAAAAATAATGATATACTATACTTTTTTTTCTTATTTTATTGTACTCTTTTTCTTTCACCATTTTGTACGTTTTTTTTTTTAAGTAAGTGCTGTATACAGTTATATTATTGGTATTGTTGTTACTGTTAATGTTTTCTATTTTGTCTTTTTTCTGGCTGTAGAGAGGATCATGTCAGCCTACAACGAACACCAGATTGACTTGGGTCTTCAAGCCGAAATTATGACAACACACCTGCCAAAAGTTCCAGTTTCCTGAACATCATGCCATGTCTGCATGATATTCTGTCCCACCTGTCTTCAGTCTAGACCCAATGACTCAGACACCAGTCTTGTCAAGGCTAATTAAAGGTAAGCGGTGTTATAGTTCATTGTAGCAAATGATAGGTGCAAGCACAACTCAAATTTCACTCAAGGGATCATCCTCAAACCAACCCTGTCTCCTAAAAATTACATTCCCCCAAAACTAAAATGCATCCTCAATTTACGTTTGACTAGAAACGTATTGTCTGGTCTTCTCAGAGTCGGGTTGTTTGGGAATGCAGCTCATAGGAAACGCATTCAAACGAGCGGAGAGATCCACGTGACACAACATCCGGTTTTCAATTCAGATATTTTACAAAGTAAAAGTCCTACATCCAAAACTCTAATTTCTGAATATTTAATGACTGATAAACATGTTAACTTTTTTGGATATAGGACTTTTACTTTGTAAAATATCTGAATTGGTACAGTTAAGATGTTTGGATGTGTTCAGAAATGTTCTGAACACATCCATATCAGTCAGTATTTTGAAAACCGGATGTTGTGTCACGTGGCTCTTTCCGCTCGTTTGAACGTGTTTCCTAACAGTGTCTGCTGATTTGACCACGGAGATCCGAGTGTCTGTTGAGTTGACTGCAGTGTTATACTGCACTAGATGGAGTTTACCACCCACTTTGGGCTGCATTCCCAAACAAGCGGTCTCCAGACCGGCCCCGTATCCGGCCTCACAAAGCCCCTCTTCGCTTGCCGCTACTGAGGGAATCCTTGTTAGTATCTTTTCCTCCGCAGAGCTTAGAAATTAAAATATCCTTAAGCGGGAAAGCATGAAAACAATAACACAAACATACGTTGATTATAAACGTATACATGAAAACAATAACACAAACATACGTTGATTATAAACGTATTTGTAATATGTCAAACACAAACGTAATTGAGACTGCACTTTAGTTTTGGGGGAATGAAGATCTGTGAAGATCAGTTTAACACCAGAAGGCAGTGAATGTTTCAGTGTAGGCATCATGCTCAAGCACTGCATCAATCTAACTTTGCCTTTGTTTCTGTTTTTTTGGCTGCAGAGAGGATCTTCCCAATCCACAGTGAACACCTGATGGTCAAGATACAAGTCCTCAAGCAGAACTTCCCGAGCAGCTCAGCTTCCTGAACTTTGTGTCCGTGTGAGACTCTATACCATGTTGGGTGCCCTCTTTAGTCAAGTCTGGACTCAGCGACTTGTTACTCTTGATCAACTCGGCGCAAGTGGCTAATCTTTTCATGTTTATTTACGAGTAATCCTTCACATGCTGTTTCTTCAAGATCTCAACAATGCTTTGTGAGTATACGGTACAAGTTATTGGCTTAGTTCAACCTGTTTTTCACTGAAAATTTTAATTTCTTAAGGTTTATCAATGACGTCTGTATCTTGATTTACAATAGGCTTTATTTAATATTTCCTGATGTTGACTATAAAATCTATGCCAACCAATTGTAATATGTTATACATTGTACCATATTTCTTTGCAATAGAATTCTGGCAACCATAGTTGCCGGCAATTTGCTTAGAACTTTGTAATAAAATACCGTAACTCATACAGTTGTACTGTGTTTATCTCTGAGAGACTGTAATTAGGTTCACGGTATAACTGCTGTTTTTAAAAAACATGCCGTATTGTCTTATACATTGTCACTTTATTTTTTACGGTGAAGTTCTGGCAACCACAGCTGCCGGTAATTTACCGTTAAGTTGAACTTTTCAATAAAGTACCGTAATATATTATACAGTTGTACTGTGTTTTTCACTGAGAGACTGTAATTAGGTTTACGGTATAACTGCTTTTTAAATTATTATTTTTACCGTAAACGCGTTTATAACATTGCTGTTATTTCTAAAGCAAATAACCGTAAACAGGTTTATGATATATCCGTTTTTTTTAATAGTAATTTACCATAAACAAAAAACAGTTCTCAACTGTTAATTTTACGGTTGCAAAAACATATACCGTAATGTCTTGTACGGTTTCACTTTATTTTTTACGGTAAAGCTCTGGCAACCACAGCTGCCGGTAATTTACCGTATATTACACAGATTCTTTTTTTACAGTGTATATTCATTGGTGTGTGTTCCACAGCTGCGCCGTTTACCTGCAGACGAAGAAGTACATGGGAGAGTGCAGGTTCTTGTTCTTCACTATGGCCGTGATGACCAGGATGTTCTCCAGCAGGGAGATGATGCCGAGGATCAGAAAGACCTGAGGAGAGCAGAACACTGCGTAAGAGAGAAGAATGGACAGTCGGGTGGCCTGACCCGGACGTTGTTACTCCCCACAGCAAGATCAATCTGAGGGATGACGGGACAGTTAGCAAGATGGGAAAGAACGAGAGAAAATAATACTTTACAACATTCCAGCCTGTTTGATTTTTCCTGGAAACTAGTCCAAATAATCAATATGAGAGGGCCAAGTCACTCTCAACCACTGGAGTAGAGTATCAAATCATACATATATATATATATATATATATATATATATATATATATATATATATATATATATTTTTTTTTTTTTTTTTTTTTTATATAATAATATAATAATGTGGACCACAAGAGATTTTTAGATATTTAAATAGTTTAAGAAGAGAACATTGTTGTTGTTTTTCACGCAATTAAGATGTTGTGTTATTTAGCTTCCATACTATGTCTTCTTTAAGACATCCAAAATACACATAGAGGTGTCTATTTGCATCTGTAGCTTTCCCCCCAAATGCACCAGAAGTTACTATTAGATAGGGCTTCATTTGCATATTTAAATATAACCTTTCAGAAAACTTACGGCACAAACAATTATTGTCTTCATGCAACTATTCAACTGGGTAAGTTTCATGTTGATACCAATTTGTTCAATATTTTACCCTATTCATGATGTAATGTAACATCTCGCTTTCGCTTCATGAGTTTGTTCTCAGACTCTGATCCAGAAATCTCACTTCAGCAGCTCTTACATCACCAAACTTTACTCTTTCATTCCTACATATATTCTGAGGGTTTATGCAGAGGGGTTTGTTCACAACGCATTCATAACCTCATTTATATAACTTTACTCTTTCATTACATATATTCTGAGGGTTTATGCAGAGGGGTTTGTTCACAACGCATAACCTCATTTATACTCTGAAACGTGGCTTTTTTATGACTATTGACAGTATCTTCTGATCTATGGACTGATAAAAAGAGATAACCAAAAGCTCCTCTATTAAAGCCTATGCTTCTAATATGTCAACAACATATTTTTTACCTGTCTTTATTCAATGTTCAGATTTCCGTTCCTGAAATGTATACAAATTAGCACGTATTTGATAAGATAATGCCTCGTCTGTGATTCAAACAAAGTTTGGAAAATTGTAATACAATACTTTAATGTTTTAAGTTCCATGGTGATCTCTATAAGTTACAGTTCTGACTGTATTCACCTGTAGTGTCTCCTCTTTTTTACATTAAAAGAAAATTAAACAAAACAAAACCTTTGGTGTTCAGCAGCATGCGTGCTGTTCGTACCTCGATAGCGATGTGGACCTGCTCGCATGCCGCAGGTTTGGCCGTGATGGTCTTGTCTGGATGCAGCGTGGGGGCCTGGGTGTAGTTCTGGTGGTAGTAGGAGTAGCCCAAGGTGAAGTTACCCAGCAGCAACTCCTCTTGGTAGGAGGACTCATCAGACAGATTCATCCCTGCTGTGGCTGCGTCAGATCACTGCTACTCTCTTGTGGATGCCATCTTTCAAGCGGGCTGCAAAGGAAAACACACATCAAGGAGAGACGGTGTCATATTCTCAGGTTCTGACTAAAGCTCAGATCAAATGTTCTGTGCCTTATACTTTTTTTTATTTTACAAAAGGACACACACCTCTCTTGATGCTTAAAGTCCCAGAGTGATTGATGGATGGATGCCAAGATATTATATACTTGCAGTCTTTATGCTAAGCTAAGCCACTGCTGGTGGTAGCTACATGCTTAGACTCGTCCATTTTTAAATCTTCTCATCTACTTCTCGCCTGTTCCTTTGAGGCTAGACTTCCTATTTTACTTTCCCATTTACACAATTCACAAACCTGTCTCACTAAAATTCCTTTGAGACTGTTGCATTGGATTTGGTCGGATTAGTTGTATCAGGAGTCAATAGTTTCAGTGACGACTGGGGAAATGGACATTTCTGGGTAATTATCTTTATAAAATGATGTAAAACAGTGGATGCCAGTTTTTGAGCCACAACAAAGGCCGAAATGTGGCCTGCGGACTAGAAAAAGCTTGTTTATAGCCAAGCCCATTGTCAATGCCTTTAGCTACTGAAGTAGCTGTTGATCACTTGCTGCGCTACCGGCCCTTTAAGAGGAGCGAGGAGTCAGCCATCGATGACAGTATATCAGCGGTGATACCTTCCGTGAGGACGATGACACGGACATGAGCTGACGAGGAAACGGTAGCATCGTTTATACTCTGTGCGGTTTCTATTCGCGGCAAACAGGCAATCACAAAGGTCCTCAACGCTTTACGTTTATCTCCACCCGTCTGCGTTGATGTAAATGTTAGATGTGCACAGAAGGGTCAAATGGGCATGTCTGATGGTGTAATGTCACTTTGGCCATGTGGACATTGCAACCCCCGCGGATACGGCAAGCATAAATCCGGCTTTAAACAGTCAATAAAATAGCCTTTTCCAAAACTTTTGAGCCGTCAACTAAAACCAAAAAGCACTGAAGTTTGTATTCATCATTCCATTCTTGGTCGTGAAACACTGCGAATGGGACACAAGGAAGCCTCAGTGTGTCGGCCTCAGCTGACGAGATGTGATGAGATAAGCCATAAATAGCTTTCAAGGAATTTCACCCACATAATGACCATTTATGTTATTTCTCACCTTGAACTCTAAAAAGAAACAGATTTCCTCAGTGTTTGGGAAGAAATGAGCAGATTGGATAAATGAGACTTTGATTATACGGCATGAGTTGTGTGAGGTTTGTAAGCAGCTTTTCTATACAGTTATATATAAGTCACCAATACTTCAATTCGTCAAGACTTTGTTTTGGATGCACGGCCACAGCCTGTGTATTCCATGTGTGTGTCTTCCCAGTGTTTCCTGATTGTTTTCCTGATTGTTTTTTTGTATCAGTTTCCCTTGTTTGTGTTACTTTGTTATGCCTAGTAGAACACCTTGCTTTGGCCTCACCTCGACTGTATTTCCTCTACGCCTGAGTCTTTGCCCTACGACCCCAATCCGTGACAGTGAGTAATTGGTTCACAAATGGTCATTTTGTGGGTGAACTACGTATTCCCTTCACTATTAGAGTTGCTTATATGTTTGCACAGAGGTCATGTAAACTGTTTTACTTGAACAATCCTCAAGTCGTGTGCTGCTGAAAACTGGTAAAGAAAACAAAGCCATCCAAGCACAAGTTGAGCGATAAACGTAATTCTCCATTATGCGCATCATAACCCCTGTTTGGACTGCAGCGGCCTGGTGCGAGCAGAATGCAGTTATCCAAACTCCTTCTCAAAGTTACTCTGACAGTGCATTGGGAGCAGCCATTAAGCTCTGCTGCACGGCCAAACCAAAAGCCATTATGTTTAAGACATGATTATGACATGTTGCCGCTGTTATGTATGCACTTTGAACACAATAATTGCAGGAAATATGAATCCTATCTTCATAATTGGAATTGAATTGGTCCCAGCACTAATTGACGCAGAAGTTATCTTAAGCTGTTTGAAAGACTCATAGGTCTAATTAATGTTGGAGCTATTCACCAGTGGAGCCATTACATGTCATTGTTTACTTTATAGTCTTTTCAGAGGGTAGAACCAGTTTCTCACATCCGTTTATTATTTTTCAATATTAATAGTATACAATATTCTTCCCAAATATACAGAAGACGTCACAAGATCGGCCTTGTTCCTAAGAACCAAGAAGAGAACTTCTTGAAGCTGCTGACAGCTAATTATTGTCTTAAAAGACAATATCAAAACGGGTTCAAAGAAGAGCATGTGGACGGGATTTATGACCAAGTGAAGCTTCTATAAAGACTTGTTACTATTGTGAATGGAAAGGCTCACGTTGTGGAATAGAACACATGGGGGTTCATTTCCATGGGAATTGAAATCCAAATCTGAAAAACAGAGGACTGTATCCCAGGTGTAGGTTTATGTTTGATGTTCTCTGCATTATTAATTCAGAGAGCAGGAATTCATCATTTATGCACAGCACAACACATATAATTCAACATAATCACTTGGAAATGTTAATCACACCAAAACATCAACTTGAGAGCATCCACCACAATACAGTATGTGAAAGGCAATGAGGTAACTGGCTAACAGGCCAATAGTATGATGTTCCTAGTGTGTCCTATTTTACTTGTTATAATCCATTCATGATGGGAATATTAACAAGCATATGAATGACAATGAACAGATCATCTAGCCGCTGTGAGTGTGCTCTGCACAGGGTGTTGCGAGGCTTCTTCTCATGTGGCTTTATGGAGACATAAGAACGTACAATGTGCGAGAAGGAGAACCCGATTGACTAAATGTAATGAAGGGTTATCAGAGAGAATGTAGCTGGAGTGTAATGAATATATACTTTTACTTTAATCACATTTGTTTGTAGTGAAGTGACTAGTGCTACAGGGACACCACGGGAACCCGGCCACACGATCAACTCAACTGTGTTGAGTGTCCCGACACACTTAGCTGGTCACCCTCACTGCTATCTGGCCTCGCCGCTAGTTCAGGAAACAGGTCATCAGCCTGAAGCTGAGCTGGACAATGTTGTTGTTTGTAGGCCCAAAGTACTGGCGTAATGCGTTCAACAGGTATTGCTAACAATGGCTAGCACGGCTGGAGCAAACGGCATTATGTTTGTTTCCACTTATTGTGCTGAGTGTGACATTATTCCCAAGATCAATGGAACGCAGCGTGACATTGCTTTAGCTTCGGCGGAAAGGGCGGTCTTAAGCGATCAGCTATATTTTCACGTGAGCCTCACGATCCCCTCGATCCCTCCACTGGTGCTACACGTACATACGAAGGCTGTTATTCATTCTATCAACTTAGTAGGCAATACATTTAGTATGTATTGTCACACTCCATTTAACTTATACAGAGCCTATTATTTGATGCATTCATTTAAGTATATTGATTGATATTGATCTGATTTGATCTGATAACCTTGGATTTTATTTATTTTTATTAGGGGTTTTATTAACCATGTTTTAACTAGGTTTTTATTTGTTTTACTATATATTGGCTCTGTGGCACTCTGAGTTTCTTTTGAAAGAAAAAATAAATAATTGAAATGTATTATTATTATTATTATTATTATATATTTTGTCTGTTTTGGGGCTCCATATACTACATCTATAAAAGCCTGTATCATTTCAGGTTCTTCTACATGACATTTTATTATCCAAATTGCTCAAAATCAAGGGCAGTCCTGCTAAATGTCTTCTGTCCGTCAGGATCCAGCGGCTCGGTGCTGATCCCCCTCACACTGGTCTGTGTGGGCAGACAGAGCTGATCCACACGCATCGGATCTCCATCTGCAGCCCATCTCATGATGTGACTGTTTCCAATGATAATGACACGGACGACACAACACATTATGTTATGTTTAAAGGTTGCCGTGGACACGATCACAAAGGCACTGTTATATGGCATTTACTTCCTCCGAGACGCAGACATTTTCAAAAGGTGTGACCAGAACGGCCACTGAAGGTCCTGCGGTTTTAAACTATTTTAATATGAAAGGAATCGCATAATGATACTTTACGGTTTCTTATTTTATAGTTAATGTTAAAGTTATCTGATGTGATAGACTTATACACTTATACAGTTGAGGTCCACCATAGCCACGCTGTTTCAATGTGTTCGACAAATACAGCCGGCTAGTTGTCCTCCTCAAAAAGACAAATATTCATCTTTAATTTGAAGAAGTACATTGATTGTAAGGAACAATACATTTACTGGGAGCAGCCTACTAATCACCATTCAAGTCATGATTAAGCTTTTCTCTTAACTTGAATGCAACATTATCAACAACAAAATAACTAGATATAATGTTCAAATTTACAAAAATATTTGACAAAAAAGAGCACAATTTGGATACGTCTGTAATCTTATATCATGACACGATCATAGATGATATTTCCTTGAAAACCATTCGTGAAACAGATGACCAGTCGTGTGTGTCTTGGTGATCTTTTGGATGAACTACCGCTGGAGACCCACAAGGAGCCGATGCCGTTCTGTTCTGTTCTGCTGTTTTACAATTACGTTCCGTTCAAAGCAGCGGAGTCCCATGAGTCACTACTTATAAGAGCTTTAATGAAGGGACTTCACTCATCTCACGAGAAGCATTCACACTGTCACAACCAACACTAAATAATAGCTGCAATCAGGCGGGTTTCTGTGTGTTGATGTGGATCCAAATCCAGGTCAGCACCGACAAAGGATGCTCCCTGCTGCTGCTCTGCCACTGTGGGGACTAATCTTTGTGAGAACATAATATTTTCTGGAGACATTATATTTTCTGGAGATGCTATCACCGTGACAATTAGACTGAGCAGGGAAAGCATTAATAACGGGGGTATTACTTGAAAGATTTTCTTAATGCCAATAAATGAGGGCTCTCACTGTTCACTGTCACTCATTTGCCCCGGTTCTGTGCCACACAGTGTCGTCGCCCACGAGCCGGTGTGGCACATCAGAGCACGCTGCACAGCTTCCAGTCCATCACACAAAAAGATATTCAAAAACTGTTTCATACCCAATGGGAATTATCGCTGTTGGCTACGAGAGTAAGACAAGGATTTAGAAGTTGAGAATCAGATTCATACATAGTATGGTTTCTAGGTTTATATGAAGGTGAGTGACATATTATTCTGGTCAACTAGATTCCCCTCACAAAAATAAAAATACCGTCTAAATATCATAACAACAAAACCTTGAAAATACCATGCAGCCACAACATACAGAGAGACAAGTTCAGTGACAAAAGCAATAATCAATTATGATGATGTCTATAGACTATATAATTGCACACACTTCCAACCAGTGTTACCACATATTCTCTAAATGACTGTTTTTCCAACAAAAAAATTGGGGAATTTCTGAGATGAAATCCATCATGAGAGGGGAGACAGAAATAAAGAATGACTCACCTCTCGCAGCAGCGGTGACTGAAAGCCTCCCACAACCGGCTCAGAGGAGCTGGAGAGAGACTCTGAGGAGCATCAGAGGATTCATGCAACGAGGGAGTGGAGATAAGATAGAAGAGAGAAAGAGAGAGGGAGAGCGGGGGAGGGGGGAGAGAGAGAGAGGGGGGGAGGATTCTCCCTTCAGACCTGACAGTGTGGACTCGGCATGCAGCTCCTGCTGGTAATCTGTATCATCTCCCTCCCAGTGGGATGAAGGAAGCAGCACAGAGTCCTCCATGTTGGAAACGCTCTGTCTGGAGGAGCTCAGCTCGTAAGGTGTTCCCAACCCGCAGGACAGACGGAACCAGAAAGAAATTTGGATACAACTGTGTGTGTGTGTGTGTGTGTGTGTGTGTGTGTGTGTGTGTGTGTGTGTGACCATTACATTACATTAAATTTCATTTAGCTGACGCTTTTATCCAAAGCGACTTACAATAAGCGCATTCAACCATGCGTACAAACTCAGAACAACAAGAATCAAGAAAGTACAATTTCTTCAATAAGGTTAAACTACAAAGTGCTATCAGTAAGAGACATTTACGTGCTACTAAAGTGCTACTTTCTTTATTCAAGGTATAGTCAGAAAAGATGTGTTTTTAGTTTGCGGTGGAAGATGTAGAGACTTTCTGCTGTCCTGATGTCAATGGGGAGCTCATTCCACCATTGCGGAGCCAGGACTTTGTTGAGTGTTTAGCTTGCAGTGACGGAGCTACAAGCCGATTGGCAGAAGCCGAGCGCAGTGAACGAGCTGGGGTGTGAGGTTTTACCGTGTCCTGGATTTAGATTGGACCCGATCTGTTCGCAGCACGGTACGCAAGTACCAATGTTTTGAAGCGGATGCGGGTGGCCACCGGTAACCAGTGCAGTAGTGTGGGTACATTTCGGGAGGTTAAAGACCAGTCGAGCTGCTGCATTCTGGATGAGCTGCAGAGGCCGAATGGCACTGTTTCTTTCTTTTCTTCTTAAAAGTAGTTCAGTCTTGTCAGGGTTAATTTTCAGGTGGTGTGCTGACATCCACTGAGAGATGTCAGTCAGACAGGCAGAGATTTGTGCTGCTACCTGTGTTTCCAATTGGGGAAAACAAGAGGATCAGTTGGGTGTCATCAGCATAGCTATGGTAGGAAAAGCCATGCGAGCGGAATGACCGAGCCGAGAGAGTTGGTGTACAGAGAGAAGAGGAGAGGATGGGCAGTCTCTGTTGAGTGGCCTGCCTTGAATCCAGACTGGTGAGGGTCCAGAAGGTTGTTATGGTGGAGAAAGAAGGGAGGGGGGGGGGGGGGGGGGGGGGAGAACAGCCAGTTGAGAGGGAGGTGTTGAAGATGGGTGAGAAAGGAAAGAAGGTCAGGAGCAATAGACTGGAGAATGTGAGATGGGATGGGGTCAAGGGGGCAGGTGGTTGGGCGGGCAGAGGTTACCAAGGTAAGAACTTGATTGGGAGACAGGGGGGTGAAAGAGGAAAGTGAAGGGGAAGATGATTAAGTTAATAGGGGTGGAGTTATAGAAGAAGATGGATTAGTAAATGAGGAGTGTATGTCATCTATCTTTTTTGTAAAGTAGTCGACAAAGTGGCTTGGTAGAAGGATGGAGGGAGGAGGGGAACATGGGGGGCCAAGGAGGTTGGAAAAAATAGAGAAGAGTTTTTGGGGGTTAGAAAAAGAAGATTCAATTCTGGATTGGTAGAACAGGCTTTTGGCTGCATAGATAGAGGCAGAGAAGGAGGAGAGAAGAGAGTGATAGGCGGCTGCGTGACCTTTGAAATGATGTTGCGGTATTATAGCTATCAAAGACGGATTTGGAAGATAGTAAATAACCAAAACGACTAAAT
Source organism: Myoxocephalus aenaeus (assembly GCA_038501785.1). NCBI lineage: Eukaryota > Metazoa > Chordata > Actinopteri > Perciformes > Cottidae > Myoxocephalus > Myoxocephalus aenaeus. The sequence goes on along the minus strand of JBAMJR010000076.1, from coordinate 4,374,711 downwards.
GTTCCATGTGTATTTCTTTTGTACCCAGCTCTCCTGTCTCCCTCTCACATTGTATATTATATTATACATTATTTATTTGACAGATTGACCATTTGATATCCTTGATCGAGGAGTTGCCTCCACACGGCTTTCATGCAGTGCTAACAGCGCTAACAATAGCAACAGTGCTGACAGAGGTAGCTGTTTACCTGAGAGGGGAAATATATTATAAATATAAATGGATAAGAATATTAAAAAAATCTTATTGGATTGAAACAAAAATGTGTAGTGTGAATGTGTTTATGGTAATATTACCTGCAGCATTCTATGGAGCAACTGACGTCTCCACAATTCATTATTGTTATGCAATAAATCAGTGAATGTGGTTAGACTATGCACTCATGATATTGTATTTACAATTAGTGACATGCATCGCACAAGGGATTAATAATCTTCTTCCATTATTATTTCTGCTGCTATTAGTGCTACTATTATTACTAATATGTATCATTTATGTCATATGGATTGACTACGTTGTAGTTTTATTTTGTGAAATGTGTGCAATGTGAAAAACCAATACTGTACTCCAGTGGCGGGCCGTGCGTTTTCGACCTAGGCCTTCAGTGCCGTGTAGTCCACATCAGGTGCGGACCCGGAGTTACTGTCAGACCGACCCGCACCATGTATTGAACACGGTGCGGTGCCCACTACACGGCGCGTACATACAGACTGTCATGTCATGTCATGACAGCACACTCACTCTGCTATACGGACAACATCTCCTGGTTGCAGGCCAGGTAAGGGCCTGGCTCCATGACGGCGGTTGAAGTAGTGGGACTGTTTAGCCTTTTCCCTCTCTTTCACAGCTGTCCTGCTGGGCCATTTGGGTAGGAGATTTTTCTCCAGAGTGGGGATTGTGGTTCTGATCTTCCTCCCCATCAACAGTTTGGCTGGGCTGAAGCCTGTGGTGGAGCAGGGAGTGGACCTATAGCTCATCAGAGCCATCACAGGATCTTCTTTCTTGAGAATCTTCTTTGCCGTCTGTACGGCTCTCTCTGCGTGCCCATTGCCCTGTGGATGGTGAGGGCTGGATGTGCAGTGCTTGAAGTCGAGCTGCCTCGCGCACTCCTTGAACTCCACTTGAAAATTGGGGTCCGTTATCGCTCACCACCTCAGTATCTCTAGAAACCTGGAGTAATAATATGAGATTACCAGGTAGTTGTGGTGGTTGTGCTCACACAGGTCCATTGCAATTCTCTTCCAGGGAGGAACAATGAAACCTTAAAGGGGTTGCAGTTCCTTCACTGCAAAACGAATACACTGTACTGACACGTGGGTACTTAAATGAAAGGGAAGTTAGGCACAAAATAAATAACTGTTTTTAGGGCTTTGCACTGTGCACTAATTAACCGACTAACTGGCAGCATGAGGTCGTGTCTCAGAGGCAACCGGCTCACTGTGTTCTGCACCTCCTACAAACCGTTTAGTGTCTCCGACGGGCAGCGAAGAGGCTTTAACACGAAGAGGCCACGACGTTAATTACGAGTCTTCACAAAGTCTTCTGTTGCCGCTGCTTTGTGCAGTTCTTTCAGTTTGTGGCTTATTTTGTCTTCTGTTTATGTTCTTTATTTTGTTTCTTCAGAAGCTCCATATGTCATATTGGTTTTCTTCTGCTTCTCACATGTTGAGCTCTTTGTGCCAGCTGCATTTGCTTTGAAAATGAAATTGCTGCGAGGACGACCTGCTGGACACAGGCCAGACATTATATGGATGAATGACGCTCTCTGTCGTCAGCCTTTAGGGAGCCGTGCATGCACAGCCTGAGGTCGGCTCCCCGTCAGGATACGCGGCCGCAACCAAAAGCCCCTTGAAGATACATAAATGTCATTCTGTTTCAGAAAGAAAATAAGAAGAAAAACAGGAAAAGGAAATAATTTACCCAGTGGCTTGAACGATGCCGAGCTTCAGGATGACAAAGAATTACTTTGACTTTTCTTTTTTTTAAGCGTGTGTGGCTAAAGCGAGAAGTAATTATGAAGAAAAGCACTCAATTGATTTTGAGTGCTTTTCTTCATAATTACTTCATCTTCATTGGCGAGAGACACCTGAACCCTTCTGTTGTGTTTACTGATTAAACGTTATATATCCAGATATTCTAGTTTGCTGGGCTCTACTCAGATTACACTTATTTTAGGTTTCACTGCACTAAACACATTTGTATTCACACTAAAAAATATGAATTTATGGCAAGACGTTGATTCCTCTGGGAATTCCTTCCCCTGTGACCTTTAACGTCCTGGAAGCCTCTGTTGAATAACAGCTTTGTTGTGTATTGGGAGCTTCCTCATTCATTTGCTTTTGCACATGAAGTGGGGCTGGAGCCCATGCGGGGAGTTCTTTGGATCAGAACCCTCTGGTGACATAACAAGCACAAATGAGGTTTATGAGTTTATGAGTTTATGAGGTTAATACGTCAGGCAACGTGTGTTTCCTCTCTAAAATGACAACAAATTCACTCCACCAAAATGAAAGATGCATCGCAGTGTCCCATTACCGTGTCTAAGCGTCCCGAGAGCCCATTAGATCCGGGAGGCGAACTCCCACTAATCTGTTTATTCTTTTTAAAACAACTAAGCACCAAAGAACCGCTGCAGCAATTTAATTATCTAATAGCAGAGGAGACGCTTCAATTGTTGCTTCTTTTTTTTTTTTTTTGTTCTTCTGGCTTTTCAGTCAATGAGTCATCAAGTCTAATCTTCCCTTTCTGTTTGTATCACGGCAACAGAGAGCGTCCGCACAGTAATGAACAGCTGGATCTTCCCGGGCATCTTCTGCACTCCCCTTCGTCCTTCATATTCCTCTCTTGCCTCACTTCCACTAATTGAACATTGTTATCTGCCTCTGTTGAGGCAAAGCCAGGATGGCATTTCATCATATTGCAGGAAATAGAAGTTAAAGAGGTCTCTGGAAAAAATCTTTAAAAAAGAATTTGCCACTTCCATTTGTCACTGAAATGTCTTTTAAAAGCTTAGTATTCATTATTCAAATTGCACAATTTGCATTCACAGGTATAAATACAGAAATAAATATTGTTGTGGTGCTTCCTTTCATATTGCCAGAATGCCCAGAGATCTCCCAATCTCTGCCTACGGTGTGTGAACGTTAGTTAGTCCTGATGGACAGGTGGTACCTTCATGGTAGCTCCTCCCATCAGTGTAGGAATGTTAGTTAGTCCTGATGAACAGGTGGTACCTCACATGGTAGCTTCTCCCATCAGTGTGAATGTTAGTTAGAGAGAAAACAGGAAAATCAAAGTGTGTCCAACAAAAGTTTCAGTGGAGAAAAGCTACTTCTGTCATACTTTGTCGTGGTGAATTTTCATTCACCACGACAAAGTATGACAGAAGTAGTTTTTCTCCACTGAAACCTTTGTCAAAGAAAGAATTTCTGAAAAGTCAATCACACAAACAAAATACTATGAGAGCTTGTGTTCTCTTGTTGAATTTGTGAAATAACTAGAGCAGCAAACTGAGCTCAATTCTTCTGAGAGCCCCCAAAAATGGGGGCTGGATTCTAATTCATGATCTCTCCTTCATCCCCCATGTCTATATAAGAGCCATGAATTAATTCCAGACCTATTGATGTCAAATAGCAACAAAGAAAGGCACATCCTGGCCTTACAAGAGCATGTAAATAAATGTTACATGTTTAAAATACAATTCAACCATAAATATTAACATAAACCATAAGTGTGACTTGAGAGGACTCGAAAGTGACTCGAGAGAGCGTCCCAAATTATGGAAATGATTCATTTTCGTCACTCTAGCTTGATGCTACAGGCATTTAACACACCTTTCTATAAAGCTTACAACCTATACAGAATCCACCAAAACCATCAAATTTCTTTCCAGAACAAAGCCTAAGCAATATCAAGCACTGGATCCAGCCCAAACAAAATTTCCCAGCAAAAAAAAAACAGAAATATAACTTACTTTTCAATGACAACAATATTCCACATGGCCTTGCTTATATTCTAAATGACCGCACTCCTGGCGTAAAACACGCCAGGAGTGCGGTCAAGGTCCAGGCCAATTCGAGTCGCAGCAGCAATCATACTACGGGTCACTAAATGTGGAACTTGACTCATTTTGGGTGGCTAAAAGGGCTGCAAGTTTCATTTAGATGGGTTTAGACGGCTCCCATAGGCTTGCACGATTAAAAGGAGGGGTTTTAGACTGAAATGGCCTTCAGAATGGCAGATAGGGACAGAAGGATGAAAAAAAAGGTTCATCTGCCAATATTTTATTTTATTTTATTGAACACCATTAGTGCTATAAAGTGAAATAAATAGCAAGTTACTTGAGTAAAAGGCAATATCACACACTAATCAAGGTCGATTTTGGAGATTCGGCTAAACTTCTGTACTAAATTAAAAATATTTTTACTTCACTTAATCAAAGTCAAACTTTGCAGAGATACTGTTAACACATTGTGCTATTTTATAGTAGAAAGGAAAGCAACCATATGCGTAATTTGAAAGTATAAATGAATCCTTGAAGTCTTTTTTTTATATATTTTACATTTCTAATTTTTTTTAACACCTCTTAACTAGTCTCACATATGTATTCTGTATGTTATACCTTTTGAAATTATTCAAATAGCCCTTGTGGTTGAGGAGATATTCTGTATTTAGTATGGGTATGTTAACCATTTGCATTTTTTTTTTTAAAGCGGCTCAGTTGCAAATCTTGATCAGCTTTTCCTCATCCTGACCTCCCTCAGCAGCTCGACCTGTTTCCACTCGGCTCACAGTTACAAAGAGGGCCTCCTCAGAGAAACTCCAGCTTAACAAACCCCATCCACCCAAGTTTTTTTTTCCAGATTTTTCGATAATGAGGAAGTGGGTTTTTAAATACTCAAACGCTTCTAAATCTTCAACCACAGGTCCGATTTAATAAATTTAAACTTACGTACTAAAAGTACTGTAAACTCTTGTAAACTCTTGTGAGAAGAGAAACGATGGACTTCATTTTTTTTAAAAGATCGTTATATTTTTATAATTACGTAATTAGGTAAGCTCCTCAACATGACTGAGCGATTATAACATTTCACTATTTAATTAATTTAGTACCCCTAACAACAACGGATTTCGCTGAAAGTCCCACGTCTGTAACCGTAGAGACTGTAGTAGTAGGACTTTACTGTTTGTAAAGTATTGATGTCGCGAGCTGCGAGAAAGCAAGGGCTGTTTTCTCTCGAATTTGTATCCGTGTTTCAAGGTCCTGCGGTCTCATTGTTCCTCGGTCATTTTAAGTACACAACGGTCATGGTGCGACCAAGATTTAGGTCAAACTTGCTCATTTCTTTATTTCTGAACCGAAAAACATGATTTTTGGACTGGAAAGGCTTGAAAACTGTGTGTCATTGCTTGTATTTATTGTGATTATTATTGCAGATTTGGATGCTTTAGGTCTTAATCTTTCTAAAGAGGTGTGTTCTAAGAAGAGAGTATTACTCTGGGGCATGATGGGAAGGCACCAAAAATGCAATTCAAAAAACTCGGGGCGCGACCGAGGACTAATTTTTTGATCAGACTCTTGACTTTTGATCATATTTATGCAGAAAATAAATAATAAATATTTATTTGTTATTTTGTTATTTTTAAAATATTTGCTGATTCTTTAGAGATCAAGGACAATAGGGGCTGGTATTCATATCAAGGTCATATGAGCTATAAAACACCTGTAGAAGCCCTCGGGCTGATGAGGGGAAAGATGTGTCATTTGGATAGGAATACAGATATTACAGAACCCTCCTAACATAATCAGGAACACTAATTTAAGATGGCAGAGACTCTGTCACAAATTCAAAATAATCAAAAATGGCAGCAGCATAGCAGTTAGGGGTTTATGGCCGTGACATTAACGAAATATAATGATTCGAAGGCCACTAAAATAGTACCATGTATAATTGGGTATATATATATATATATATATATATATATATATATATATATATATATATATATATATATTACTTTGAGATAAGTCAGTTAGGAGATGCAGGGTAAAGAGGCCCCTGCTCCTCTTCTCCGTTGTCTGCAGTCATAAGGCTGCCGCTGCCAGCAGCGCTAAAGGAGCTTGAAACGTTTTAGATTGCTAACGTTGAGCGTTCCGTGAACAAAGCTGAGCGCTCACATTGCATGTTTTAGAGCAGATACATTGACGTGAGAGCACCTCAAAGGTGTTGAGGTGTCATGCAGACAGAGAACTAAGGGGTCAGAGAGGGTTTGTGGGGTTGAGCAAATGGACTGAGTGCTCACACAGATAGCATCCTCAGAGCTCAGCAGCACCAGATGAGAATGACTGAAGGCATCATGGACCAATCACAGCTCGTGACTGCCAATACGTCAGCTCTCCACAACGACACCCTGTGAGGCTCAAAGTGACAGCATACATTCGGACGCTTCAACGTGTTCCTTGTACCTTCCAGTCCCACTTTCACATTTGTTTTTTTTAATCTTTGTTATTCATCTTAAGTGAGTCAGCAACAGGCAACTGCGAGCTACGTGGGTGATGAAATGATGATGTTTTTCACAGACATGAAGAGCAAATGTGATTGGCTGTGGGAGGAGAAACGAGCCCGACCACGGCCCATTAACTGGGCCTGTCACCAATATACAGCACTGTGTTAGGCTGTATGTGTGTCCAGTGTTGCATCCTGAGCAACTTTATGAGTTTAAAGTTCATACTCGCCGCCTGTGGTCGAGTTGCTAGCTGGTTCACCTCTGATTCTTTTGGCTTCGATCAGAGCTTTTCAGATGTGACTGTGACAAACGCTTCACAGATAAAATCACTATAAACAGTATTTGACAACGAAGGCCAGTTCGTTTCTAAATGCTTTAGGAAGTGGACATCTTCATTTGAGTAAATATCTTGCAGCCAAATCAATTGCTCACAGGATTGTGAGCCTTCGTTTCTTCATCATGCATTTGACCTCTTCCTTAACGGGGTTGAATGATGCCAATAAAGTAGTCCATGAATATGAGATATGAGTTTACAGTTCATTACAATCCCTCCGTGTCTCTGTGGAGGTTGGTTTGAGGCTTTGTCTGTTACACTCGTTGTCCTTTGGATTCTTCACAGTGCATTTTCTTTTTAGAGAATAATGTAACGAACAGCGCGTTGAGTATAAACGCCTCCGTGCCAGCTGGTCAAGTCTTCTTCAATACAGCATGATGTTCATTTAGTAAATTATGGTCATTTGAGTCAAACAGACCATAAAGCAGGGGATGCTTTAGGGCGGGGCTACACGGTGATTGACAGGTCGACAGCAGAGATGTATCTGGCGTCTATACGTCACTCCTCCACATGACATGATGTTTGGTTTCAAGACTAACAAGTCGAGAACATCTGCGAGCCGATCGAGCAGTCTTGCCTTTCTCATGTAAAAGCGTCAGTGAGTAACTCAGGGCCCTGGGAGCCGTCACTACTTGTGCTTCCAAATTTGGATGTTTTCTTGCACTGGTATTTGAGAGTAAATCATCCAAACTCATCGTGTGTTTTGGTCTGTGTGGCGGACAGAGGGAGGCGGAGCCAGAGACTCTACAGCTAGACTGATGGGTCCATATCCTCGTGTCTTCAGTGTGTCTTCCATATAAATGCCTCATTCAGTGCACAACTAACCATGAGAAGGGGAAACCTTTGCAGTTGATATGGTAATCTGTTCGCAGTCCTTCTACCTTCCTTCTGGATCTCTCTGGGAAATCAAAACAAATGCGCCTTCAAATCACATTGATTTAGACAACAAGATAAAAAGTCTGCTGCAACCTCTGCTGGTTCTGGCAGCAGAGTTGAAAGAGGAGGACGGTGTGTTGGAGAGGAAATAGCAGTTAGGTGTGTCCGCTTCTCCCACCAATTAAAGCAATGTTTCCCCTTTCAGGCCTGGCTGAATGGTCACTCTGATTGGCTTCCACACTATTGTGTGGAAGCCAATCAGAGTGATGGTGAAGTGATGTCGTTCATGTAGGTATTGATTTCCTCTTTCATAACAGTAACATATGCACGCTCACTGCCCTCATGAGGGTCACTCGCTCGCCGACGAGTGACGTTATTTGCTTTTTATACTCTGCGCTTCATACACAACCACACAGGTAGGAGCAGACGCGTAACGTTAGCCCCACTAGCGGCGGGGCTAACGTTACATGTCGATCATGTCGTTCTTTCACTTCTTTTACAAACATCCTGTGATATTTTAAATGACAGATGAGATTAACAATGATTTGCTCAAATGTTCACTTTTAGACTGTAAATGAACAGTAGTTATTGGTTTATATTTGTGTAGAAATGTATTGTTGAGAATAAGATTGTTTTCATGTTCACTGCGCTTCAGTATGTTATGTATGATTGTGTTCAGGCGTTCCCATCCTGCCAGTGTCACTGGCCGCTCTACAGCGTTGTGCCTCGGATCCCCAAAACACAGCTGCAAAGAAGCGGGATAAATCAAGAACCAAGGCAACTACATTTGTTAACAAGGTACTTGTTAACAAAGAAGAAGGATTATCATGAAGTTTGCAAACTGATGAATGTCAGTCATGTCTAAAGTCATGACACCAGGAGCCACCATGAGCTGCCGCTCAGACCAGGTTCATAGTCCATTTGCTGTCTCTACAACACAGCTGGAGCCTGGTGGTACGAGTTGGGAGTGAGAATGTGTTTGCTGTGGCAGGGGTCGGTCTTGTCTTTTAATATCCTGTGGGTTCTTCGCAGGCCCCTCACCTCACTTACACCGCGTTCCACATTATTAGGCAAATTGTATTTAAGGGTCATAAACATTCATTTTTTGGTTTTTCAATGAAACTCATGGATGGTATTGTGTCTCATGATTGAAATCATCCAAATAGTAATAATAATAATTAGTTTGCCAGGTGAGCCCAATCAAAGGAAAACTACTTAAGAAGGATGTTCCACATTATTAAGCAAGCTACATGTTTCAGGCAAAATGGAGAAGAAAAAGGATCTCTCTGCTGCTGAAAAGCGGCAAATAGTGCAATACCTTGGTCAAGGTATCACAACATTGGATATTTCCAAAAGAATTGCGCGTGATCATCGGACGGTGAAGAAATTTGTCACCGATTCACAGCACAAGCGGGTTCGTTCAGACAAAGGCAAAATAAGGAAGATTTCTGCCAAACAAATGCGTAGGGTTAAGAGAGCAGCCACTAAAATGCCATTGAATAGCAGCAAACAGGTGTTTGAAACCGCTGGTGCCTCTGGAGTCTCGCGAACTTCAAGATGTAGGATGCTCAAGAGGTTTGCAAGTGTCCTTAAACCTGTTATTCGGCCACCCCTAAACCAAGCTCACAAGCAAAAAAGGTTGCAGTGGGCTCAGGACTACATGAAGACTAACTTTCAAACTGTTTTGTTTACGGATGAGTGCCGTGCAACCCTTGATGGTCCTGATGGATGGAGTAGTGGATGGTTGGTGAATGGCCACCATGTCCCAACAAGGCTGAGACGTCAACAAGGAGGTGGCGGAGTCATGTTTTGGGCCGGAATCATGGGGAGAGAGCTGGTAGGCCCCTTCAGGGTCCCTGACGGTGTGAAAATGACCTCGGCAAAGTATGTAGAGTTTCTGACTGACCACTTTCTTCTGTGGTACAAAAAGAAGAACCGTGCCTTCCGTAGCAAAATCATATTCATGCATGACAATGCACCATGTCATGCTGCAAAGAATACCTCTGGGGCATTGGCTGCTATGGGCATAAAAGGAGAGAAACTCATGGTGTGGCCCCCATCTTCCCCTGACCTTAACCCTATTGAGAACCTTTGGAGCATCATCAAGCAAAATATCTATGTGGGTGGAAGGCAGTTCACATCCAAGCAGGTGCTCTAGGAGGCTATTATGGCATCATGCAAAGACATTAAAGCAGAAACTATCAAAGAACTCACAAGTTCAATGGATCCTATGAAGGGGTCCTATGTTAACATGTAACTTGACCTGTTAAGATGTTTTTGATTCAAACTTTTCTTGATTTCAGTAAATATGACCTCCTAATGCTGCAAATTCAACAAATGACAATTTTTTGTTCTGTACAACCTATAAAATATCTTGAAACTCTGAAATTCTGAAATTCTGCATAATAATTTGGAACACTGCATTTTGAGTTTTTTATTTTTGAAAAAAATACTGTTATCATTAGGAGGTTTGTTCAATAGAATTTGACTTATACTCTAACAGTTGATGACTTGAAAATGATACTGACTGACTGTGCATTACTATTTAGGAAAATCTGAGCAAAGTGTAATTTGCATAATAATGTGGAACGCGGTGTATGTCCTGGCTACTCTGGAGCCCTCCTGTCCCGGCCGCATACAGACCATGCCATGAGGAATGTGTCCAGTCAGGATGCGTTCTATTGCCACATGATGACCCTCCAGTCACTAGAGGGTCATCATGTCTAAGGTCTAGATCAGGGGTGTCAAACATACGGCCCGCGGGCCGGATCCGGCCCACCAGGGGGTCCAGTCCGGCCTGCGGGATAATTGTTAAAATTGCAGAAGAAAAACAAAACAAAAAAAAGCTGAGCCGGGGCACAAACCACTGATCCTCTAATTGAAAGACAGGCACACTAACCATTAGACCACAGTCACAATCAATTAGTGCACTGACATTACTACACATATTGCTCAACTGCAAGGGAATTTGCAGAGGAGAGTCCAGGCAGGTAAACAGTGGGCTGATGTCTAAATGTTTGGTCTTTATGTTTCTAGTTTATTGTAGAAAGACCTTAAAATAGGGTTATCATCCAAAAACCTTCACCAATGATTTAAACATAGAGAAATATTGTCATTATGTATGCGTTATTATGCTATGATTTTACTGGTCCGGCCCACTTGAGATCAACATGGGCAGTATGTGGCCCCTTCACTAAAATGAGTTTGACACCCTTGGGCTAGAGTCTAGTGGCATTAATGTCATTTCTACAAGGAGCCCAACTGGGGTCACCGCTGCACTTTGGAACCAACATCTCCGAGGACAGAAGAGGATTTGAACGAGAGTGTATGTGAATTGTTCCAGAAAACAACTCAGGTTACGAGCTGCTTTCATTTCAAGCGGCACAGAACAGCAGTCCCTCGTGGTTGTGCCGTGTGTTTGAGCCCAGCGCACCTTTGGCCCTGTGTTGCTAAACGCTGCATTGTTTCTTTTCTGAATCATCTATTTATTCATTTTGTGCTTTCAGCATATTGGGTGCCGTTTGCAAGAGCAATGTACCGAAAAGCTGCTAAAATCAGCTACTGACTACGAATAAGACAGGAAAAAAACATAATAGAACCAAATAAACGAAAATATCAACAACAAAGAGAGGAATGATCCAGTTTCATAACTCGCATCAGTGGGCACTGAAGAATATGTATATTCACTGAATGCTGTCATACATAATTTCTCTTGTGGTACTGAAGAGGGCCGGCGCTGAAACAAGGATGCATTGAGCCGTTTGTTCACACAACATTCTGCTCGTCTGTTTCAGCTGACATGAGAAGCTAATGAACATGAAATCAAAACTATGCTCCCGTGATGTTGAGCTCATTTTCAGGCCCGAACAGGGATCAGCGCCTGAATCACAAGGCGTTGCTTTGTACATGCTTTATTTTGATTCATATCGGACACGCCAAGGCCTGTAGGTCAGCTCCAGCTGCTCTCTACAGTATATATTCTATCAAAAATATTCTGTATGTCTGCCAACAAGTTAAATATATAGTATAGAAATGCCAAAGAAATGTTCGAGGACGTTTAGAAGAAGAGTCTTTGTTATGTAGTTTGTCCACCAAAGAGTACGAAACTGTTTTAAAAAACATTATTTTATCTTGATCTCTATCCTACGACGAGCAAATACACAGAATATTTTTCTTTTCATGGTTATTGGCTCTTGAGGTGTGAGTGGGACACACTCAGCCAGTCCTTTATTTAACGAAAGTAACTCCATTATAAAAGCATAACAGGCCATGGAATGTGTACATAAGTGATGGGAATGTAGGGCTGCAACTAACGATAATTTTCATAATCGACTAATCTATCGGCTATTTTTTCGATTAGTCGACTAATCTAATGACTATTTCCCATTAAAATGACTCAAAATGTTGGAATTTGAACTTGTATTTGTCAAATGTATTTGAGTAACAAGATCTGAACATCAGAACATTATAACAAATAAATTAAATAGTAATACAAATTAAAGTGCAAATATGCTTTAAAAGTAAAGAAAAAGTACAAATAAAGTTTTAAAAGTAACACAAAATAGCATTCAAGCCTCTGAAAGTGCAAAATAACTGACATTCAAAGTCCAAAAGTAAAAAAAATAGTCCATCCTACCCAACAATTAAAGTGCAAGGGTTTAAAAGTAAATCAAAATGACTTATTGCAGTCCCACGTATTGCTGCTCCCTCCTTCAAGGCAACACAATTTACACACGTTTTAAATTGTAATGCAGAACGTGAGCATATTGACATGCTCTTGAGCAGGGGTGCCCACACTTTTTAAAAGCTACTTTTAAAATGACCAAGTCAAAAATATCTACCTACATTAATAATGCTATATATATATATATATACATATACATATATATATATATATATATATATATATATATATATATATATATATATATATATATATATGTATGTAGCTGCTGGTGGAACGATGTTTGGACTTCATATTTTTCATGTGGGAAAAGGCTGACTCACATAAATAAACTCTGACACTTGTCAAGTTCCCCAAACCATGGCGCTGCAGCTTTGAGAACAGATGTTGCATTTTCCGTTTGAAAGCATTAACTGAGCTGATCATATCAACGGTCAACGGTCAAGCTCATTCAACAGATCGGTTAAAAATGCCAAGTCTAGCAGCCACTGATCGTCATTTAGTTGGTTGTATTCTGCATGTTTAACAACATGGAGAAACTCCTTTATCTCTGGACAGAGCTCTACTAAGCCATCTCACATCAGTGTGTAGAACAGCTGTCTTTGAAGAGCTCTCGCTCGAATAGACGATCTTTGATGCCACCTCCGTGATCTCTTTCCTGTTTAGCGTTGTAGCGCATAATGCTTGTTATGCAGTGGTAATTAAGGAAGTCGGGGAAAGCATCGTTCTCCCCTGCACTTAACAATAAATCCATTCAAGCGACCGACCATTGCGGGCGCAGCGTCCGTGGTGATTGAGCTGGGTTTTGTCGATACAGTTTCTTTTTTTTAAATGGCATGCGATCTACCCGCACTACCTCTACCGACGTATTGGGCACCCGTGATGTAGTGCATTGCAATGCCGAATGAAAATTACCGGTAGCTCTGAATCTTTTCATTACAAACGACCAAAGTACACGTCGACGATTTTTCATAATCAACTTTGAAAAAAACTTGTGTTCAGACGTCACCGCTTGGTGCCTCAAAAATACATGAACATCAACATGTTTACTACTGAGCGTAACCACTACACGCAAACCATCCAACCCATGTTGATCCTATTGTGCAACAACAATGCACACAACATTTTCGATTGCGCATCACTCTTTGAGTTCCTTATCTGCCTCGCTGAAGAGCTGCAGTATCAGCCTCCTGCTTTAAGCAGTGCTTGTTAGTATTAGCTAAAACTGGAAGAAAAGCAAAAGTACAAACTGAAAGTGCAATCATGGAAAACATAAAGTGTTGCCAGCTGTTTTTTTCTCCTCTTTTTTCATACAAGCAATGTATGTGTTTTTCTGGCAATTACCCTCCTGAAAGATAAGAGCTGGATGTTGACAGCTTCAACCATCTGAGCGTGCTCATTGGTTCCCAAAGGCAATGCCAATGTGGAAGATGCATCACCACAACTGGAGGCTATGCCAGGCCCCAAACATTCTGTGCATTCATCCTTCTATCCTCCCATCTGTACTTCCATCCTTCCATCCGTCCTTCCATCCTTCCATCCATCCTTCCATCTGTCCTTCCATCCTTCTATCCTTCCATCCATCCTTCCATCTGTACTTCCATCCTTCTATCCTTCTATCCATCAATCCGTCCATCCATTTTCTGCCACTTATCAGAGTATCCTCTGGTTGTATAGAAGTCTATGTTTCATATGTTAAAGCTACATTCTCTCTCCTGACCACCAGGGGGTGACTCCTCTGGTTGTATAGAAGTATATGCTTCATGTGTTAAAGCTGAATTCTCTCTACTGACCACCAGGGGCTGACTCCTCTGGTTGTATAGAAGTATACGCTTCATGTGTTAAAGCTGCATTCTCTCTCCTGACCACCAGGGGGCAACTCCTCTGGTTGTATAGAAGTACATATACTTCTATACAACCAGAGGAGTTGCCCCCTGGTGGTCAGGGGGCAACTGACCACCAGGGGTGTTAAAGCTGCATTCTCTCTCCTGGCCACCAGGGGCCGACTCCTCTGGTTGTATAGAAGTGTATGCTTAATGTGTTAAAGCTGCATTATCTCTCCTGACCACCAGGGGGCAACTCCTCTGGTTGTATAGAAGAATATGCTTCATGTGTTAAAGCTGCATTCTTTCTACTGACCACCAGGGTGTGACTCCTCTGGTTGTATAGAAGTATATGCTTAATGTGTTAAAGCTGCATTTTCTCTACTGACCACCAGGGGTCGACTCCTCTGGTTGTATAGAAGTCTATAGAAAATGACTATCTTTCTTTTAAATTATTCCCTCAGTAAACATTGTAAACATGAGTTTATGTCTCAATCTCTAGTTTCAAGTCTTCTTCAATGCAGCATGATGTTCATTTAGTAAATTATGGTAATTTAGAGTCAAACAGACCATAAAGCAGGGGATGCTTTAGGGCGGGGCTACAAAGTGATTGACAGGTTGCTACAACGGCGTTGTCTGGTCTGGGAGTTGTTAGTTTTTTGGTATATGAACTTGAATCCTTTCTCGGTGTGTTTTCACTTCATGAAAATTCATTGTGACATTTTGTATTTAGCGTTCATTTTTATTTAGTTCCACCCTCCCCAGGTAGCCAAAATGACCTGGCCCGGATCCGGCACGGTTCGGCACGCCGGAAGAAACACTGTCGGCCCGCATCCGGTTGCCGATTCGGCTCCGACTCGTAATGGATGGCACCCCCGACTCGGGCCGAATACACTGGCCCGATTCCGGCGGCCGACACTGCCGTCACTGGGCCGCAATCAAAACTAACCGGGGCCAGCATCGGCCCGAAGCCGGCACACCAGGCCCCGAGCCGGCGGCCGGACCGGGGCCCGGTCCGGCCGCCGGGCTCCGGCCGCCGACACTGCCGTCACTGCCGTCACTGCCGTCACTGGGCCGCAATCGAAACTAACCGGGGCCAGCATCGGCCCGAAGCCGGCACACCAGGCCCCGGTCGCCAGCCGCCGGTTCGGCCCGGTCGCCGGCTCGGTATCGTTTTTGTATCATGATGAATATTTAACATGACACCAAAACAATTGAATTAATTATTATTATTATTATTATTCCCACCGCTGCCACCAATGTAACCGAGGGTTTCTCTTGCGCCTGTACTTGTACAATAATAATAAAACAACAACACGCTGCTCGTTAGATTAGACAAGACCGCAACCACTTTATTCTTGACTCGCTCCTCTCTCCTTACGTTTTCCCCTTCAGAATAAAAGCCCCAGAAACATACATCAGAACACTGCTTCATAGAGAAATGTTTAAATACACCATACAATAGCGTACAATTATATAACAATACGATAAAATAAGACACGTCGACCAAAACGTTACAGTAAATATGTTTTTTATTAACTGAATGCACATAGGGTTAAATCAAAAATAGAACTAACTGAACACAAAAAGACTACCGTCACTCCGGCATCATGGATTCACGTCCAAAAATTAAAAATCCGGAGGTTGCAGCCTGGTAGAAACAGACAAAAAAAACTGTAGTGAGATCTCACAATTTCTAAAACATAAATGGTAAATCTATCAATAGTATTGCAAACCGTTCTCACTCCTTATGTATTGAATATCGTGTCTGTATATAATGTAATAATATCCGACACCGTCCACGTCTGCTATCGTAACAATACATTTTGATTTCAGGAGATAAAACATTGCTATACAATTTCGCCACGTGTCCATTACATTAACGTTAAAGTTACTCCAACCCTGCTCGCTCTGTAAACCAGCTGGCTCGGTTAAAACAGTTATACGATGCAGTGGAGGCGTTGTTACACACGTCTGTGCTCAAACATCATGGCTTGATAAATACAAAAGTGTTCTTTCATTACAGACTAGTGAGCTAACAGCATTATTCACGTCCTCAGGAGTCAGGACACGTTTTCTAGCTAACGTGCTCAACTCCCCTGACATGGTTAGCTAGCTTAAGCGCGGTTAGCATTGAATATACACAGGCCATGTGGAGGAATTGAGCTGCTCTCAAAAACGAGTAATGTATATAACTGTTAAATAGACATCTCCCACCATATTTGAACAATTTAATAATGCGGGTACTTACCAAGAGCGGTTGTCGGTGGAGAAAGAAAAGTAAGAGCGACTGCATGAGGTCCGATCCTTTTTATGCAGAAGGACCCACGAGGGAAGCCCTAATGGTTGCCTGTTGCTTTTACAACTATTATTTAAAAAACCTGTTTCAGTACTGGTTGCTGATAAACCCGACTGCCATGTCTCAGCCAGAATAGGCCCGTTTCTATGAAGCCAGATACGGCCCAGAATCAGCAGCCATCAACGGGCCAGAGCCGTTTCACTGCTGGTTGCCGATCAATCCGGTTGCCATGTCTCCGCCAGAATCGGCCCATGTCCGTAACAGCTACATCCGGGCCAGATATGGCAACAATGAATTGGGCCAAAGCTGGCTCACATTCGGCAGCATCGAGCCGGAACACAGCCGAGTCAGCCGACACTCAGCCGCAATACGGCCGAGTCCGCTGGCTACCTGGGTCTTGTCTTGTTGCGGAAAAAAACAAGATGGCGATGGCCTAAATGGCTGCCCATAAACCAATAGGTAATGCCATAGTGACCATGTCCACTTATACTATATGTCCACTTGTATATACTGTATAGTCTAGCTGCAGCAGGCTAAATAAGGTGACTTGTGTTCTCCAGCTCTTGTATAATCCCTGCTGGTTACTTCCTGCTCCTCCAGCACTCCGAGGAGTCTCTGCAAGGCCAGCTCAAAAGCCCCACAAACCTTCACACAATCAATTATTTTGGATACAATGTGCCAGTTTTTATCCACCTCATTGTATTTATTCACCGCAGTCCTGTTTCCGCTGGGTAGCGATGTTAACTTAGCCTGATATGCTAGCTTGACGGAGTTATCCATGCGTTTCCTGGTGTTCTCATGTTTTCTTAATTTTTCCGACAAGTGCTTCATGTCCCTTACTCCCGTATCTGTCCACGCTGGATCGGTCCCCGTCGATTTAAAAAGCAAACATGGAAAGCAAAATATGGCGTTAGCATGACTGCATCAAGCAGCTTGCTTAGCCAAACCGTCCTGGTGTAGCTGTCTCTACAGAAGCAACTTCCCTTTCAGGTCAGTCTGTTGTCTTATGGTGAGGTCCGGTTGATCTGGGACCAGATGTTTTTCCTGTAGTTTCTCTGCCAAAGTTCTTCTCTCAAACGAGAGATTATACAGAGTTTAGGGTTTGGTCTTCTTTGAATAGCAGCGCCCGTGCTTGCACTGGCCGCTGTCATGTTGTTATAATGGCACCTCGAGAGACTAGCCCTGACGAGAACGAGACTGGAACACGCATCCTGGGGGCAAATGAGAATGGCCCCACGGTGAATCTTTTTTAGGGTGCTGATTGGCTAAATTGTATGTCACTCATTTATATCTTTAATCAGTGATTGGCTAAACTGCTTATTAGACCCATCTTTTTTGGGCCAAATGGATCTGGCCCCAGCACGTGCATGGGCGCAGCAGAGACGTGCACGGGGGCAGCTGAGAGGTGCACTAGCGGAGAGGACAAGCAGGAAAAGCATATATTTTGCACGGATATCCTATTTTACAAATATTACTGGGTATATTCCATATCTCAAAAACACAAATAGTGACAATTTGTATAATTTATTAATAGTATTATAATTCTTATAATGAATAATATTATAACTTTTTTGGTAGCTCAAGGTGGGGCCAGGCCCTATGGCCCTCTATTGGCCGGCTGCCACTGTTTTTCTATGATACATGTGCAATGTCAGGATCCCTTTCTGACCCATTGTGTGTCAAACCTTTTTGCCCGTGAACAAAACTCTGTCTCCTCTCCGGCTTTAGAGGTTCCTGCCTGCCTTGCCTGCCTTCGGTGTAGAGCCACAGGACTCAGACCGTGACCTGCCTTGCCTTCCTCTGGTGTTTAGTCACGGGACTCACCCGTAATCTACCCGCCTTGCCTGCCTCCGGTGCATTGCTCTGTGTTAGATATTACGACTTTATAAGATATGTTAATATTGTGTTTGTAGCTTGTTGCGATGGTCTTCTCTGATGTTGCAGCTTTAAACAAATCTGGAGGAAATGGAATGACTTGATTTTATTTACTTACATATGCTGATGCAAGACGTACAATCTCCCCACTCTCCAGACGAGAAGATGCTGACGGTTGGAGAAATGTTCTGTTTTCCCAAATAAGCACAGCCCATCCTTGGGAGCCTGCTGAGTATGGTTTCTTGTTTAGTTAGGGCCATAAAGGCTGCCACCAATATTTTTTATTGTTTCCTCAGATCGCCTGCTCTCTCTTTGACTTGCTTGCTGTGATACACTGCAGCTTCCTACGACCTGCACTTGAGGGATGAACAACAACATTCCTTTGTCTTTCATCTGCAGTTTGAATGATGGTGGTCATATACCAGGTGACAGGGAAGGCCCTTGATATAGCATAAGACTCACATCCATTTGTCCGCATAAAATATGTTCTCTGTCAGTACAAAGCTTGTCAGGGAAGGGTTACCATGGTCTTACTGGATTGGATGACGTGATCAGAACAAAGGTGCATGACCTGCCAACGAAAAGATTGAAAAGACTTAAAAAGGCTTGACTGAACTCTCATTGTCCACTTTTCCAAATTCCTGCACAACGCTACACACTTTGCATTAGCAGCTGGCCTCTGAACAGCAGTACAATCCCATAATTCTTCTCACTGTCTGCACTCCTCAGCCCAACCTCGTCCCATCTATCTCCAACCTCGTCCCATCTATCACCGCAGCCCAACCTCATCCCATTTATCACCTCGGCCCCACTTGCTCTCCCTGGAAACCCTCCAAGTCACGGGTTAGCCTCTTCAACCTTTAGCCCTATCATTCCAAATGTGTGATTGGGATTTAGCACGACAGCACAATGCTGGGATGTGTCGTGTTTTGTGCTCGTGATCATGCCAGAACACAACCAAGTCCATTTAAAGATGCTTCAAGAAGTTAAAATGTCCCCGGGATGTGCATTAAAACCTATAAACCATTTTAAAAAATCAGTTAGATTTCTTTTCATTTGGATTTTTCTAGTTTGTGTTTGCCAAAGATTTTCTAGTTAATTAGAAAATGAAACCGACTTTGTGGCTTTGAAGGTCTCCCTGAGCACGTACTCAGTCTGACCTGGTCCCTGCTTTACCTGGACCACACTTCCACCTTCCTTCATCAGCCATCTGAGCCCAAACCCGCTTTGCTATTCACTCATCTATCTTCAATTCAATTTATTTTGTGTAGCCCAAAATCACAAGTTTGCCTCAGAGGGCCTCCCGGGACAGACATCACCCTCACATGAAAAACTTCCCCAAAAACCCCTCTAACTTCTTCAACTCATTACTGAACATGTTCTTGTTCTTGTGCATTTAGATCCTTTCCCTGCCCCTCACACGCCCATCCGCCTGACAAGTTCGTCTCACAGTTGTCCCGTTGTGTAATTTAGTCGTACTCTCTGCTCGCTAATGCACAATACAATACTTGTATTGTGCATTAGCACTTGTATTGTGGCGTACATGGCCGAGAAGTTCCTGCCTTCTGCTGCTGCAGTTAAGAGTACTAAAGGCTCTATTTGTTCCATGTACTGTATCCTTTACCCAGTAATCCTCTTCAATGCTGGTTATTGACCTGCTTAGTAGAAAATATAATAATATGTTTTTTTGCCACTTGTCAAAAGACAGTGGCTTATTTACACATCCAGTATGTGTAGCTACATGTACGAGTAGTTTTCCCGTTTACCTGACGAATGTACGCCTAATATATGCCTAATATGTGGTGGACGCCAACTGTCACTTTTATGCTGATGACACTGTCATATATTGCTGTGCGTCAACTCTTGTGTAGGCAATTGATCTCTTGCTAATTGCTTTTAATGTTGTTCAAAATACCCTTTTTCAACTGAAACGTGTTCTAAATACAGATAAGACAAAAGGTATGTTGTTTTCAAACTGTCGGAGTAGGCCACAGAATATCCCTTCGATGGTCACTCTTGAAGGAAGTGAAATAGAGGTTGTTAACTCTTATGAATACCTGAGTATTTTGATTGATGACTCCCTTCATTACCAATTGTAAAGCTCTGACTCACCACTGAGTTATACTCTCTGGTAGGATGGCCTGCTTTGGCCACCCATAGGCTCTGTCATTGTCAGACCTTCATTTATAAGGTAATCCTTGATATGCTCCAAAACTACCTGTGTGTAAAAAAGTGTCCCAAATGCCAGAATGGAAATGCAAAAGAGGGCTTTTGTGTACTCTGCACCCTCATCATGGAATATGTTGCAGAATGATTTAAAACTCAAAGAACTGATACCATTTACTGCTTATAAATCCAAAATAAAATAAATAGAGGCATTAAAATGTCAATGTTTCTTAAATTAACTCTGTTACGTCACTGTCTCTTAGCTTTTATTATCTTTTAACTTGTTCTGTGTTTTCTGTCTGTAACTATGTGTTTCTTATGCTGCAGGTCTTCGCCAGGGCCCTATTTCTCGAACGTGGTTCAACAAAGTCGATCAAATGTCCTATTATCCAGCTGAAATTAGCGAGATGATTGACATCAGGCTAACTTGGTTTCTCAACGGCAGATCCGTGCTGAAACGGTCTCGTTAAATCGAACCAGACGTCAGTCATCTGGATAAATGTGCGTGCCCGTTCCTCTTCAGAAGGGAAAGGGATAATAATCGAGCACTGACACCACGATGTTCTAACAGTACAATGGCAAATAAACTCAGAGGAACCTTCTTTTTTTTTCTCGGCTGAGAAGCAGGAGATGATCATGAACGCATAAGAGGAAGTCAATACCTTAATCATGGCACAATCTAATGCTGCATTCACAGCAAACGATTCACAACGTTTTTGCAACGTTTTTGGTGTGAACACAGCTTAACACCGCCCCCGCTGCGAGACATAAGCGTCGCAAATATATCAGACAAGTTTAATGCGTCAGTGTTGGGAAAATGTATCGGCTAATTTTAAGTGCTTCATCACCCAAATCAATCAGATAATATTTATTTAAATGTGCCTGTTGTCAGTATTATACAAATTAATATATACTTATGAGGATATATGCATATGTATCAAGTACTATATATGTGTATAGACATGTACAGTCAGATCCATAAATATTTGGACATTGACACATTTTTCATTATTTTGGCTCTGTACACCACAACAATGGAGTTGAAATGAAAATTAAGATGTGCAATAAGTGCAGACTTTCAGCTTTAATTTGAGGGTATTTACATCCAAATCAGGTGAACGGTGTAGGAACTACAACAAATGTATAAGTGGCCACCCCGTTTTTAAGGGACCAAAAGTAATTGGACAAATTAATATAATCATAAATCTAATTGTCACTTTTAATACTTTGTTGAAAATCCTTTGCAGTCAATGACAGCCTGAAGTCTGGATTCCATAGATATCACCAGACGCTGGGTTTCGTCCCTGGTGATGCTCTGCCAGGCCTCTACTGCAACCGTCTTCAGTTCCTGCTGGTTCTTGGGGCATTTTCCTTTCAGTTTTGTCTTCAGCAAGTGAAATACATGCTCAATTGGATTCAGGTCAGGTGATTGACTGGGCCATTGCAGAACATTCCACTTCTTTGCCTTAAAAAACTCCTTGGTTGCTTTCACAGTATGCTTCGGGTCATTGTCCATCTGCACTGTGAAGCGCCGTCCAATGAGTTCTGAAGCATTTGGCTGAATACGAGCAGATAATATTGCCCGAAACACTTCCGAATTCATCCTGCTGCTTTTGTCAGCAGTCACATCATCAATAAATACAAGGGAACCAGTTCCATTGGCAGCCATACATGCCCACGCCATAACACTACCTCCACCATGCTTCACTGATGAGGTGGTATGCTTTGGATCATGAGCAGTTCCTTTCCTTCTCCGTACTCTTCTCTTCCCATCATTCTGGTACAAGTTTGTCTTTGTCTCATCTGTCCATAGGATGTTCTTCCAGAACTGTACAGGCTCGTTTAGATTTTTTTTGGCAAACTCTAATCTGGTCTTCCTGTTTTTGAGGCTCACCAATGGTTTACATATTGTGGTGAACCCTCTGTATTTACTCTGGTGAAGTCTTCTCTTGATTGTCGACTTTGACACAGATACACCTACCTCCTGGAGAGTGTTCTTGATCTGGCCAACTGTTGTGAAGGGGTTTTTCTTCACCAGGGAAATGATTCTTCTGTCATCCACCACAGTTGTCTTCCGTGGTCTTCCGGGTCTTTTGGTGTTGCTGAGCTCACCAAGGAGTTTTTTAAGGCAAAGAAGTGGAATGTTCTGCAATGGCCAAGTCAATCACCTGACCTGAATCCAATTGAGCATGCATTTCACTTGCTGAAGACAAAACTGAAGGGAAAACGCCCCAAGACCCAGCAGGAACTGAAGACGGTTGCAGTAGAGGCCTGGCAGAGCATCACCAGGGACGAAACCCAGCGTCTGGTGATGTCTATGGAATCCAGACTTCAGGCTGTCATTGACTGCAAAGGATTTTCAACAACGTATTAAAAGTGACAATTAGATTTATGGTTATATTAATTTGTCCAATTTGAATTTGTTGTAGTTCCTACACCGTTCAACTGTTTTGGATGTGAATACCCTCAAATTAAAGCTGAAAGTCTGCACTTAAAGCACATCTTGATTGTTTCATTTCAACTCCATTGTTGTGGTGTACAGAGCCAAAATAATGAAAAATGTGTCAATGTCCAAATATTTATGGACCTGACTGTATGTGTACATTATATAACTAGGAGTTTGAATATGTGTATGGGCGGATCAGTATGTATGTATTATTCCTAATCAGAAATTCAATCAATTGAAGCAGTGAAAAGAAATTGTGTATGATTCTCTGTATTTTTCTTATCACGAAATGGGCGTGTGGTGATCAATGTCCGCGGCTCGAGAAGCTCTCGTAAATAAGTGATTCCTTGTCGGCTGAATCGATAACGCTCGTACAGGAAGTCATGATGATGTGAGAACGGATCTTGGCGATCTGGAAGAACTCTCTCCCTATAAAACTAATATAACTGCCTTTTTTGTCTGGTGGGAGTGGCCAGCTTATCCAGTGAATTTCAGTAAGCCTGCCCGGGAGCAGGTTTACATTTTTGGATGTGTTGCTATGGTGATTTTTCTAAACTTGCTTTGAGGAAATGAAAAGCCTGACCTACGTCATCTTATCCTGAAAATTATCCGACTAACTCAGTAAGCCAGCTACGAAGAATAGGGCCCAGGTCTCCCTCGAAAAAGAGATTTTTAATTAAAAAAAATTGACAAGCTCGTTTCTGACTTTGGTGCATCCCAAGTCTCTTAACTCTGCCGACGCAAGACTGCGTTTTGACAGTGTCTAATTTTTTTTAATATTCATATCTTCGCGATAATACATCGCAGAAATATGGGTTGACAACTAGCGGAAAGAGGAGATTTCCTGCTTCCGCTGCCTTCCTCCTGCGTCATCTTACCGTGATTCAGACAAGAGATAGGGGCTTTGGCGTGTCATATGACGCGGGGCAAAAAAGAACTCGTCACACAAAATCCTTCACCGTGATTTGTTGAATCATGTGTCCGTCGACATTTTGTGAAATAAACTGACCAATGAACAATCAAGAAAATCACAAACAACAAGCAGGGAACTACACAACTGAGCTCTGTAAACATGCTGGCATTTTCACTCATAAAGAAGAGATATTATGGCAAGAACGTACTTTACTACAGAGGAAGCTGTGGCGGCGAGTTTGGCTACGAGGACGACAGGAGCGTCAGACCCTGAAGGCTTCGACTGCGACCAAGAGGATTATGCAGACAGAAGTGATCCATTTGAAGATGGATAAGTGTATTTAGATACTAAACTTTGTGTTGCAATAGCATATTTACGCTAACAGAGTGAGCACATTTAGTTGGTCCCTTTCTGCTCGAGTCTGGCGTAACGCAGGTACGCACGTAGGTTGTTTACGTTAGCCGTTAGCACAGTTAGCTCATGCTCTGAGCATAGTCCCTGCTGGATCTCTGTTACGGGTTTTGGTGTGCAATCGTAACGTTCTTTCAGTGAATTTAGTCGTGACCATTAGTAATTTATTTTACAGAGAGGATTAACATCTGCAGCAGTGGACAACATGCAGCTTCGCTCCAGCCACCAGCACCTACGCTGTGTGGAAGACTGACGACGACCCGGACACTGTTTACCAGGTAGGTACACATCTCAGCTGCACATGCACACTTGTTGAACTGTTCAAGTGTGTGAAGTTAGTATTGACTAGTAGTCATTTATTTTACAGAGAGGATTCTGCACCGCCAACCCCTCTAGCACAGCTAAACCAGTAAACCAATTTCAAGCACCAAAACCGTTCGACCACCTGAGTATAGTTATGTTTTCACAAGAGATATGAAGAATTTCCAAAAATCAAGATTCCATTTTTCAGCTTTAGAGTCATATTTTGTCTTTACACTTTTGCCTTATGGCAATGGTGCCTCATTACATAGAGAGCTGAGATTGTTCTGCAATTTTTTTGCTGTAAAACATGGGTATGTATCTTATATGCAAGTGCCTTAAAAGGTGAATTTAAGAAATGATGTAAAATCGAGAAAATTACTCAGAGTCTGAAGGGTTAACTGCATCCCCGTTTCCCTCACTTGCGTCCTTTCCTTGCGTCTTAGTCCCTCCCACCAGGGATGCATGGAGAGACCAAGGAAACCATGCAAGGAGAGAGGACACGAGAAAATATGTTTTAACAGACATGAGACGTCCTTTCCTCTGAAGCACTGTTGGCAAGTGAAGCGACGTCGGTTTCTGATGACTGCGGCCGCCGATCACATCTGATCACATCTGATCAGATGTGATCAGCTGTCAGTCGCTTTAACAGCTGAGAATTATGATGGAGTTTGTGTCTGAACACATGATCAATGTAACAGAGTTGTTTTCTGGTCCGGACAGTTTTTAGCTAACATTCTAATAACAGTCCACCTAAAATATTGATACAAATGATCGTATAATGTTTTCAGTTGATTTTATGGTGTTAAACTATTACTCATACTAATGCAGACACAGTAATCATCACTGTCAGAGTGGAGATGTTTTCTCTGTGTTACCTGTTAAACAAACTGCATTGAGTATTTATATGTGTGGTATTTATACACAGTGTGTGGTATTTATACTGTGTTCTGTGTCCTGCTTATACGTGCAGGATTCTACTGGCGATTGTCTTATTTATTAATTATTTATGTCTGTATGTCTTGAAATTCTGATTGTGAAATCATTATAAAATAACCCACAGTAAGATTTTTTTAGACTCAATGTTTTAGGTTAAATTTAAGCTACTGCTTAAGCTGCTGGGTTACACTGCAACACTGATGATGTTGTGGAATCCACCACAAGCAACACCCTCAGATTAGTCAGTTCATGCACTGTTAATGGACGCTTTAAATATGTTAGAAAAATAGAGAACGATCCTTTTTAGGTGCTGTTGAGCGTGTGGCGTAGGAGTTCAGAGCTCACTGTTCCAGCACTCACTGTGTTTTTGCAGCGTGAGTGTGTTAACATGCACACTGGATACTGTTAAATCACGTCAAAAGGGATGTGAAGAATACAGTTATGCCGTGTTCACACCAAAAGAGTTGCGAATTTTTGCAACGCTTTTTCGCCTGAGTTTACTCGCTCGACTTTATGTGGTTAATTCACTTTTTCGTAACCATTCGCTGCAGAAAGGGGGCGGGGCTTATCTCTGTGTCTGTGAAAACATTTACTATTTCCCCCATTCACCATTGAAATAACCACTAGTTCTGCTTTATACTTGTTGTGGAAGTCCCACACACGTGGGAACATCAAACGCCCCCGTGTCTGGGTTCATAATATTATCCGTAGTCGCACACAGCTCCGACTCCTCCAGGACGAGTGTCTGAATGAAGCCGCTTCCAGCGCTCCTTCAGCGGACCAGCAGTTTGATTCAGAAACAGCAGGACGGCGGTGATGGCGGGTGGAAAAGGCGGATTTGCAAATATTCGCAACGCCTTTTCGCCTCTATCGCGCCACCCGGCTTTTTCTATCGCTTTTTCGCAACCATTCGCGTCTGTGCATTGACTTAACATGTAATCTGGTCGCGCGAATATTTCGCAACTCTTTTGGTGTGAACGCGGCATTACTAATGTTCCATGCTGCCATGAGGAGAACGTGAAGGGAACCCACACTGTCACAGGGAGAACTCACGCTGCCCATGAGGAGAACGTGAAGGGAACCCACGCTGCCACGGGGAGAACAAGCAAACTCCACACAGAAGGACCGCTTGGGATCGGGGTTTGAACCCAGGCCCCTCGTGCACCGTGCAGCTGGAATTCCGATTCATAAGATGTATTGATCTGATCTGTCCGCCTGTCAATAGATGAGCGGTGAGCAACGCTGGTGACTCCAGAAGCTGGGCTGATGTGTGTCGAGTCCCATGTGGGCCTGGAGCTCAATGACAGATTCATACTCGTGTAATTGTGTGCACATAAATACAGAGAGGAATGGGCCGGATTTGGTTTTAACCCCTCTGTGAGCAGGCATCTGCGGAGTTCCCAATAAATGTGATGGGAATCCTAATCAGTTCCAGGGATGATCTGTGTAACGGAGTTCATTTTTACCTCAGGTGGTCATTTACACACAAGAAAGCTGGAATTGATCATAACTGTAATTGAAGAGAGCTTTTTAGACTGAACCATAACAGGAATCACACTGGCAAATGTCAAGACTTTTTAATTACCTGACTATTCTTTATCTATTTCAATCACAGACTGTACATTAGAAGTTTTTTTTTTACTGCGCATTGCCGGATAATAAAAATATAAACTAGACAGTTGGGAGAATGTAACCAGCCCGCCCTCTGTTGGTGGAATACTTGTATTGCATTTACTACTACACCTGTGAGAATATATACATATACACACAGGTATACATATATGTATATATACATATATATATACACACATATATATATATATATATATATATATATATATATATGTATATATACATATGTATATATATACATATATATACATATATATATATATATACACATATACATATATACATACATATATGTATATATACATACATATGTATGTATATATACATATATATGTATACACACATACATACACACATATATACATATACATATACATATATATATATATATATATATATATATATATATATATAAATATGTTTGACAGTCAGGACGTGTGAAATAGTTAACGTTACACGTGAAGGTCGCGAGCGGCACACAGTGAAAACAAACCCAAGAAGTTGACCTTGCGCGAGGCAGCTTGGGAAATGAGTTTCGTACACGTTTCACATATGCGGACTACATTTCCCATGAGTCTATGCGCGGCTGAGGTTACATGCTGCTCTCCACGCAGTCTGTGGTCCTTGAACGACACATAGCCGGGGCTCCTCCGCATCAAGGGCTAGACGTGAAATACCAGTCCACGTAAGTGTATTCTGCATGGTATGCTGTACTTGTACTTAGCAGTGCTGCTAGCTTACAGCTAACGTTAACCTGCTATCGTCTGAAGCTAAAGTTGGCAGCAGTCGAGTGTGGTCTTAACTCGGCCGCCTGCCAACGCGAGTCTCCAGAAGACCCTCCGTCCGCTTCATTAAGACCCAATCCGCTTTACTTCACCTTCCACGACCACTAAGAACCCACAGCTTCCTGCTTGCCCTCCAACAAAAACACTGGACAATGTCAACTAGCCTAAAATACATGCACTTGTAAAGCTAGTGGCAGTTTAGCTGAAGACTTCCGGTCGGAACCGTTAAAATAAACCACGCCTCTTTACTCCCGGTCTATTTGAGTGCTTTTATTGTGAAGATAATAATAACGGCTTCCGGTATTATTGTGGCGCTTCTGCTCAGCTCCAGTAGCATGTTGGTAGCCAGTGGTATACCGGAAGTGTTGTAACGCAACAGGAAACGCTGCCTTCTTGTTACTCCATTCTGGTATGTTCAGGGACCTCCCATCTGCTCCATGAGCTGTATCAGTTATTGTAGCGAGCTGGAAGCTGGTGAGTCAGTGGGGTTAAAGATAAGGTTCAGTACTCATCAGAGGTCCTCTACTGGATCATAGTCACATGCATGAAGCTAAGAAGTAAAATGTGCTCAGTGAAAACACAAGCGACTGCAGGCGTTTCAGATGTATTTTAGAGGCTGATCAGGAGCATCTGATGCACATTTTCTTGCAAGGACAATCAACATAGATTACCTGCAATGTTGTGTTATCCAGGAAAGATCAGTTAGAAGGTCATCCAAAGCCCATTCGTGAAGTATATCTCTATGTACCTCTCTATAGTGAGATCATGTCCATGGGTGCTTTGGGGGCCTCAGGGAGACTTTTATGTCAG
Organism: Myoxocephalus aenaeus; assembly: GCA_038501785.1. NCBI lineage: Eukaryota > Metazoa > Chordata > Actinopteri > Perciformes > Cottidae > Myoxocephalus > Myoxocephalus aenaeus. The sequence continues at coordinate 4,345,913 of JBAMJR010000076.1, read as the reverse complement.
ATTATAATACGGGTAGATTAAATCAAGCATTCTGATTGGTTGAGAGTGAGTCTCGGGGTGTACTTTATTCAGCCATAAAGTACTGTACAGCCTGTTTACATTTAGAGCGTTCCATATCAGTGCACACTTAAAATAACAGGTAGATTTAAATTGTGCGACTGTTAGTTGTCATTTCAAGCTTGACAGTTACCAAACATGTTTCGTGTAAACTTTGATATTTTGGGGGGAATGACTTTTGATGAGAATCTCAGCGATGAATAATGTATTTGTGGTCCCTGTTCCTGCTGTACAGTCAAACGTTGATACGGCTCACCATCAGGAGAGCAGAGCAGATAACGCTCTGAGAGCAGACTAGTTAGCGGGGAGCGAGTGCATAAAACCTGAAACTAAGATGAGGAATGAAAAGGGTTTGATCACAAAATCCTGATAATTTCCAGTGAGAGATAATTACGTCGGTAATTTCCCGACGCGAGGCAAGTTCTCTAAACATCATGGAGGAGAAAAATGACGGAGAAAAGACAGACAGAACAGCGAGAGCACTTCTTTACATCGGTGGCTGAGTGTCATCCTCCACCCTGCTTTCAACCGGCCTGGGGCCGGTTTGATTTAGTGACCAGGTAGTCAGTTTTATAGTCCCGTATGTGACAGGACTATTTTCTCTATCGCTGAAATGCGATACACAACGTTTAGTGGCTATTTTGTGCTGAAAGGCAGCTTACTAAAAAGGCAGCTTACAACACACTGTTCAAGTGTGTTGTTAGGCCCTCCACTGTGCGTCAAGCCTAACACCCTTGAACAGTACATTATGGTAGATACAGTACTGCCTCGAGTACCTTATTGCTTAATTATGTGTCCTTGACATACAAACTGAACAACTCTTCATGTGCAGGATTTAGACATTGCTTTTCCAGCGACATGTTTATGATTTTATACTCATCGGTCTTGTTCGACAGTTCTCAATGAGTGAATTAAGGAAGCTCGTCAAGCTGAAAGGATCAGTTGGTTAACTTTTTGACAGAAAATCAATCGGCAATCATGTTTTGGATTAAAAAAATCATGCTTTTCTGGTTTTCTTAGCGTACCCATCAACTTTATTTCAAGGTTTTTGAAAGATGTTTCCTTGGAGTCTGGAACTCGTACTGGACAATTTATATTGTTTTTCTTACACATTACACTCAAACGAGTAATCGATTACTCAATGCAGTAATTGGGAGATTCATTGATAATTAAATGGATTGTGAGCTGCCCCATTAAACAAAGGATGTGATGTTTCTGTTTAGATTTGTAGTTTATGAAATGTCTTGCTTGTCTCGTCCCCAAGTCTGTGGTTAAGCGGCAGAGGGGAGGTGGGGAGGAGTCGAGGAGGAAGACCATGCAGCGCATCCTGAATCACGGGACTCTGCGGCGTTTGGCGGCAGCACGCCCCCTACTGGTGGGTGCCGCCGTCCCCGAACCAACAGCAGCGTTTTGTTGCTGCATCCTCCGCCCGTTGCCGCCGCCCACAGGCCGCTGCTGGCTGTCAACCACAGCCTCCAGCAAGGCGGCACATCAGCCGAAACAGCAGGCACCACAGGGGGAGCCACAGTCCAGCTCCACACCTCAAACTCAGGAGGTCCAGAAAGAGGATGCCGGGCCTGATGAAGTGGAGATGGACCCCCTGCAGGACAAGTCCATCGGTTTGGTCCAGCGGTTCAAGAGGACCTTCAAACAGTATGGGAAGGTGATGATCCCTGTGCATCTTGTCACATCCTCAGTCTGGTTTGGAACCTTCTATTACGCTGCTATGAAGTGAGTCTTGTTGTCTTCTGTGTTCATGGCTTTCCATTATAGATCAACATTTATCCCTGAAATATATTTATTTTTGTAGAAAGACAAACTGTATTTGATGTCATTCTGCTCTACTGACGGCCTTTGTGTCCGTCTTCCTCTCAGGGGGGTGAACGTCGTGCCCTTCCTGGAGATGGTTGGTCTCCCAGAGTCACTCGTCTGCCTGTTGAGAAACTCTTCGAGTGGCTATGCGCTAACTGCGTACGCCATGTACAAGGTCATTTAATCCAGGATCCGCTGGTTTTTTTATTTTTTGAAGTAAACATCAAACCTTTTGATTGATTGATCAGCATCAAAGCATTATTTTAATCAAACATTCACACTCTCAAATGTCTTGACCTCTTCATGAGGGATGGATTCGGGCATTTTTCTCTGCTGACCAGCAACTGTGTTTTTCTTGGTTCCCTCCAGATTGCGACCCCTGCTCGATACACGGCGACCCTGGGCGGCACGTCGCTGTCGGTTCAGTACCTCCGTAAGCACGGCTACTTGACCACACCGCCGCCGGTCAAAGAATACATCCAGGACAAAATGGAGGAGACAAAGGAGAAACTGTCAGGAAAGATGGAGGAGACAAAGGAGAGATTTTCAGAGAGAATGGAGGAAACTAAAGAACTCTTCTCTGAGAAAATGGAAGAGACTAAGGACAAGCTCTCTGAGAAGCTGCAGGAAACCAAAGACCGAGTCACAGAGGGGAAATCGTTTTTTAGAAAGAAAAACGAGTAGCGAATCCCGTTTGTGGGTGTGGCCTCTGAATACATGATCCTGTTTTGATCTCAACGAGTAATCAGTCAGTGGGTTTGGGGAAAGTAACAGACGGCACTTGTAAGACTTTTCTGAGAGAAGAGAGAGAGACTTTGTACTTCCTTTGTCCTAAAATTTCACCTCACACATTTCAGTTGTCGATGTTTGGTGTCAAATTCGGTCCCTAATTGTCCAAACACGCTGCACTGTACGCGTAACTAGACGGCAGCTTAGCAGACTGCTGGCTCATTCAGCTCAGACTGGATCTGCACAGGCTCAAGTGATCTGGGCCAGATCTGCGTTCTTTCTTTTATTCATAAATGCATGAGGGAAATAAGAGGTCTGTGCTTCAAAGAGTAAAACTGTATGGGAGAGAGCAGTACTAAGAATTCTGGTTGTCAGGAAAATAAAACTTGAAGCTCACGGTAACCTGTGTGTACTAGTCCATCAAAGCCTCTCTGAAAGGCTGGGTCTCACTGCGTGTCTTTTCTAATGTGATGAGAGAGAAATTATGTTTTTATAATGTATTTTTATCCTAAAGCCCAGGCTAATATATTTCATTATTTGCGTGTCTGTACCACTTCTTGTTTTGAACTGAAAGTTACAAAGTTGGAGAGCTGCTCTTCGAGCCTGTAATGAACGGTCCGTCATACATGTAAACGTGCAGCAAGTACAGCTGCAGTAGGCCCGCTGTGACCATGTCCACCATGTCCCCCTGTGACCATGTCCCCCTCTCACAGTGGGCCAGATGAAAGATCTTGGGTAATTGTGTACTAAATACACAAATCTTCTTGTCAGTAATTGAAACGAATGTCTGGTTAAAATCACAACTGAATAAAGTGAAATGCTAATCACCCAAGTCCGTGCGCTTCAAGTGGGACGTGTAACTTTAGATACAGGACAAAGAGACAAGCTAAATTTATAGGCCATAGTCGGTCTCGATCAACTCTGCACACCAAGAGGGTTTCCTGCTGCCCCACTCGGTCCCACATCACCAGGAGCTCATGGGGCCTCATTTTTGGTTCATTTAAGGATTTTCAGCATTGACTCAGTCCGCTCACCGGGTACCGAATGACGAGAAAACATAGGTTCATAGGTAGTTAACATTGTCAATTGTATGCTAGTTGTCATTTGTGAGGGCAGTTACTGCTGATGAGCAAAAGTTATGACTTCATCTCATTTGTTTCTCACCTACTTGGATTTTGTTTCTAAATCTCAGTGAAAAGGGGGTCGTTGGCTCTGCCCTGCAGGATTATGGCCTTCCGTACCAGTTTGCTGCTAGAGACTCTGGAAGTTGATCTGGAATGAATCCTATTGCCTCATATATCATAGGTGCAGTACCAGCAACCACCAACAGCGCAGTGTATACTGTGATGTTATGTTAGGAGGTGTGGGGCGGGGTTAAAGAAGTGAACATCACTTCTCTTTCCTTGTGTCGGTAAAGGAGAAGGAATACAACGTCTCCACCTGGTCGAGTAAAAAAGGATCTCAGAGGGCGCAGTAACGAACCAGTTCCACAAGGTGCCAGCAATGTGACGTAACGGCTGCCGAAGAACTCCAAAGAAGAAGATCCTCATGGGCGCCAATCAGCAGGACAAGCATGCTTTCTGCCTCACAGAAGACATCCTGGGATTTATTAGTTTTATAAAACACACAGTGTTCCATGCTGCAAAGCTTCTGAAGGCGACACAACCGCGCTAGAAAGCTCCAACTTTGAGTTTTTCTACACTGCAGCATTAACTAAGAGTACTCTGATGTCATACAAATAGTAAATAAGAGTACTCTGACCCCGCCGACCATATTTGTCACCCATCTGTACATTCGTGCTTCTTTAATTCACTCACCTCCCCTTCTCTGTAGAGTCCCTGCTCATCACACACTCACACACACAAGCTGTGAGAAGGAACATGCAGTTTGAAATGGATTCTACAATGACTGGCCGTTGGGCATAATAAACACGATACTCTCAATTAGTGGAAGAAGTTCAAGAAACGAATGTATTGAAACCACAGAGCCGCTTGCAGGTAAATGGTTAACTCTAAAGGTTGTCGCCTGGTTTCCTTGCTGTGTGGCCATGGTCTGGATAGACTTCATGCATGATGTGTATGTAATGCTAATTCATCTCCGCCAGTGTTGTATTATTAATGGCACAGTTTTAATCTCCAGCACACAATGCTCCTATTTCTGTCATTGCTTCACTCACCAACTGCTTAAATACTGTAACAAACACGTCAGTTTACTCTGTGATTAAAAGATGTAAGGATGGAAACTGATCGTTTCTACAATGGCTAATTAACCCCATGTTTAGTCATTCTAGCATTGTGATTAATGGAATTATTCTGGACAATATCACACAGCATGCCGTGTTGGTAGACAAATAATAAGTGAAAGGGAGAGTGTGCTGGTGCCCAAGACTAAACAACCTCCAAACTAAGTCACAGCCACTCCTTTCCAATAAGATCTTCTGGCACTGGACTGATTATTTATAGATTAATGGCTTATCTATTGAATTATCTGTATCTGGGATGGACATATATAATGTGTGTGTGTGTGTGTGTATGTGTGTGTGTCTGTCTGTCTGTGTTTTTTCCTTGGGCAATTCACGGGGTGCATCCCAAGTCTCTTACTTGTCGTTTCCTCGCTCCTCGATTGAACCGGAAGTGGTTCTGCGTCGCCATCTTGCCGGCCGTCCCAAAGCTCTTGCTCTGCTCTGAGGAGCTGTGATCGAGGAGCCTGAGGTTCCAGGAAAAGTTCCAGGAAAAGTTTTAACGCTGGACACGCCCCCTCACTGTTCATCTGTTATGTGATTGGACGGTGCAGCTGAGCCGACTGACCGCTGGAGTTTCATACCAGAGACGATCACAGATTAAACTCAAGGTATATATTATATCTGTTTTCTTATTCACCATCCGGTTAAAATATGTTCATTGTAGGTCTGAACAACAAAAGGACCACCAACAACTTTCTTAATTTATAAAAAGATGTGATCTGTTGTTTCCCTCAATAACTTTTATTATGTATGTAATTAAAATCAGAGAGAGCTGGAGAGAGGAAACACTTTTTACAACATTTAATGATATCAGAATTTCAAAACATACCGAGGTAAATAATAATAAATAAGACGCATTCCGCCGGTAAAAATCAATCCTGCGTGTAAGCAGGACACAGAACACAGTATAAATACCACACACGTGTATAAATACCACACACATATATAAATACTCAATGTAGTTTGTTTAACAGACTACAGAGAAAACATCTCCACTCTGACTGATGATAACTTTGTCTTTATTAATATCGTAGTTCAACAACAATAAATCAACTGAAAACATTACGATCCTTTGTATTAATATTTTAAGTGCATTTTTATTGGAATGTTCGCTAAAAACACTTCGGACCAGAAAACAACTCCGTTACACTGATCATGTGTACGGACACAAACTCCGTCAGCTGTTAACGTGACTGACAGCTGATCAGATGTGATCAGCTGTGATCAAATGTGATCAAATGTGATCAAATGTGATCAGCTGTGATCGGCGGCCGCAGTCATCATAAACCGACGACGCTTCACATGACGCTTCAGAGGAAAGGACGCTCATGTCTCTTAAAACATATTTCCTTGTGTCCTCTCTCCTCGCATGGTTTCCTTGCGTCTCTCCATGTATCCCTGGTGGGAGGGACTAAGACGCAAGGAAAGGACGCAAGTGAGGGAAACGGGGATGCAATTTAGAGACTTGGGATAAACCCAGGGTCTACAGCCATTGTCCGCATATGTTATCCATCCATCATCCTCTACTGTTTATCCTATTCAGGGTCGGGGGCGCTGGAGCCGATCCCAGTTGACATTTAAGGACAGGCTGCCAGCCAATCACAGGGCTCACACAGAGACAGATAACCATTCACGCTCACATTCACACCTACAATCACAAAGTCTAACTATTATTCTTAGAATTTCTATCCCAATGTTACAGAAATAGGTCGTTTAGTGTTTCCCAAAAACAAACCCTCATACAAGCTTAAATTTATTCAAATTATTACTGAATGACAAAATAAAACAAAATATACTTTATCGCCATAAATACCTCGTTTAGCCCCCCCATTTTTCAAAAAATTCCGAATGGTTTGCATACCCATACTAAATACAGAATCTCTCCTCAACCACAAAGGCTATTTGAATAATTTCAAAAGGTATAATATACAGAAAACACGTGTGAGACTAGTTAGGAGGTTCATATAGTACTAGTGTTACTGGTTAATGCCCTAACTTTCTTCCTGGACCTTGGACGCCTCTGGTTACACAACAGAGGGGCTCTGCTCAAGCAGATGCATCAATACATACCCAGCAAGTATTGTTTAATCCAGGGGTGGGCAATTCATTTTCCCAAGGGGCCACGTGAGAAATTTGGACCGTTGTGGAGGGCCGAACCAATTCTGAACTTAATTCAAGTAACTCAATATTAATGTTATTATTTTATTAAAAAACTGTAAATTATATGGTTTTGAGCCGCTACTGGTAAGAATACATTTTACAAAATATGTAAAAAAAATAATTACATTTTTAAAGATTTTTTTAAACCTTACCTTAAATATGTATGTTAAAGACCAGCAATTGATTAACTTTATACAAAAGCAATAAGTGCTTTTGATGTTTTTCAGTTCAGTTCAGTTTTTCTTACTCGGCGAGAAAAGTCCAGTCTGTGTTGGGCTTGAACAACCAGCGAAGGACAGCTGACAGGTATCAGTGAGAGAGGATCTGGATCTGGATTTGTTGAACTTCGTCACTAGAATGTTTGTTCTCATGTGGAGGTAGATCAGCGGCGGCGTTGCGCATGCGCGATTAATATTCAATCTGGAGGCGGAGACTGCAGCGCGAGGCTCCTGTGAGACTGACCGTCTGTGAGATATTGGGAGGCGGGGGTCTCGCGGCAGCACCCGCTGCTCGCTGAGGACAGAAACTACATAACAATACGCTTTCACTTCAGTCTCCAAGTCGGCAAGTTGGCAACACTGCCTGTCGGCGAGGCTACGTAAGCGCGCGCGCACACATAAATGAATCGCCTTCAAAGTAAAAGCAGTGCCGTTTGTATTGCATTTATGGCGTGCATCTTATTTATTTAATTTTCATTTTTGATTGACCTAACGCGGGCCAGACTGGGAGAGCCCGCGGGCCGGGTGTGGCCCGCGGGCCGTAAGATGCCCAGGTCTGGTTTAATCCATAAGTAAGTCATATTTCCATTTTTGGGCTGGAAAATATCTTGCTGAGGCTTTGTCTGACAGTGGTTTTGGCATAATTGTTGGATTCCGTAGGTCGTAAGCTTTCCAGAAAGGTGCGCCAATCATGTGTGGCATCAAGCTAGGGATATACAAATGTATATTTCCATGACTTGGGGAGCTCTCTCGAGTCACTTTCAAGTACTTTGAGTCATATGTATGGTTTATGTTAATATTTATGGTTGAATTGTGTTATAAACATGTAAAATGAACTTATATGCTCTTGTAAGGCTGTGCAGTTTTTTTTTTTGCTATGTCACATCAGTAGCTTTGGTATCGATTCATGGGAGTAGGAGGACTTGGAGAGTGAGGAAGACCTCCTGATGAAGAATTCTGCCCCCAAAACCTGGGGTTTATAAGGATACCCACTTATTATTTCGAACACCAAAGTTGGTCTGAATGTGTGCAACATGGTTCAACTTGAAATGAATGCAACTCAAATTTCTGATGACTTTATTTCTTCTGTTTCATAAGTCGCCGGTCGCAGGTGGACTGGAGGAGCATCCAGGTTTGTCATTTTATTCATGAATATAATGCAATTCTCCACTTTCCAGTGTAAATGCTAAATAAACAACTGTGATTTCTAAAAGTATGTATTATTGTTGTATTTTTTTATACTGTCAGTTGTGTTTCATGTTAAGAAAGGTGCTTTTATGTGTTTATTTAGTATGAGGATTGGTGCCTTCCCCTGTGAGTTCTGCCCACTGCCATGCCTCTTTCCCTGAGCAGCTGGTTCACAGCTGATTCTGTTTTGCCCGTCTGTCTGTTACTGTCTGCCACCGGACTTTGTTAGTTTCTTCCTGTTCCCCTGCTGCAATAAACCTGGTTTAACAAAGATCTCAGCTGTCCTGTCACTGCATTTGGGCCCGTGAACACACCACACCTTGACAGAACGGACTGACCAATTATGGACCCAGCAGCCACAGCAAGCCCTCAGAAGAGAGGTCTCCGAGATCAGCAGCAGGGTGCAAGGTCTCTCGCAACCCCGCCCCTGCCTCCAAGGTCAGACGGCGGGGATCCCGCAACCCGTTCGTGAGTCTTTCGTCCCAGGTCCCCGCTGCCGCCCTGCAGCCGTCAAGTGTCCCCGCTGCCGTCCTGCAGCCGCCAAGTCTCCCCGCTGCCGCCCTGCAGCCGTCAAGTGTCCCCGCTGCAGCCCTGCAGCCGTCAAGTGTCCCCGCTGCCGCCTCGCAGCCGTCCCGTGTCCCCCGCTGCCGCCTCGCAGCCGTCCCGTGTCCCCCGCTGCCGCCTCGCAACCGTCCCGTGTCCCCCGCTGCCGCCTCGCAGCCGTCCCGTGTCCCCGCTGCCGCCCGGCAGCCGTCCTTTGGAGTCAATTGACCCCGAGCCAATTGACTCCAAACCTAGTGCCCCCGAGCCTAGTGCCCCCGAGCCTGGTTCCCCCGAGTCCGGTTCCCCCGAGGCAGTTCCCCTGAGGCCAGTTCCCCATAAGTCAATGCTCCCGAGCCTAGTGCCCCGAGCCTAGTGCTCCCGAGCCAATTGACCCCGAGTCAATTGACTCCAAACCTAGTGCCCCCGAGCCTAGTGCCCCCGAGCCTAGTGCCCCCGAGTCCGGTTCCTCCGAGGCAGTTCCCCTGAGGCCAGTTCCCCATAGGTCAATGCCCCCGAGCCTATTGACCCCCGAGCCTATTGACCCCGAGTCTAGTGGCCCCGAGTCTAGTGCCCTCGAGTCCGGTTCCTCCGCTGCCGCCTCGCAGCCGTCCCCAGCCTCCGCTGCTGCCTCTCGGTCATTCCCTGTCCCCCGGTTCCCCTTCGCTCTACGGAGTCCCCCGGTTCCCCTTCGCTCTACGGAGTCCCCCGGTTCCCGCTCGCTCTACGGAGTCCCCCGGTTCCCGCTCGCTCTACGGAGCCCCCCGGTTCCCGCTCGCTCTACGGAGCCCCCGTCCCGCTTGCTCTACGGAGCCCCGCAGCCTCCGGTCCGTCCCCCAGAGTATATCTGAGCGCCTGAGGGCCGTCCTCTGGCCAGGTACCCGGACTGTTTGTTCCGTACTCCTGGTCCCTCCTCCGGCTCCCCTCCACCCACCCTGGGGGATTGTTGTTTTGGGTCATCTGGGATCCGCCCCTTGAGGGTGGGGGGGGGTACTGTGAGGATTGGTGCCTTCCCCTGTGAGTTCTGCCCACTGCCACGCCTCTTTCCCTGAGCAGCTGGTTCACAGCTGATTCTCGTTTCCTGTGATTACCTCCTGCTGTCAAATACTCCGGTCTTCCTCACCTCTGGTGTCAGTCCGTCCGTCTGCCAACCTGGTCCCCCGCTCGTGAGTTGCCCGGTTGGCTCCTGTGAGTCTTTTTCCTTTCGGACATCATGTTCGTTTTTTCCTCCCTGCCAACGTCGAGCCCGGGGCATCACCTGCAAGAAGAGAGCCTCCTGCTCGTTCCATGGAGTTCCGCGCGGAGGCTTGAGGATCCTGTTGCCTGCCCGTCAGCCCGCCGTTAACGCCACCTTCCGGCTTGGACCGGAGAGGAGTTCGCGGACGTTAACAGCCACTTTCCGGCTTGGACCGGAGAGAAGTTCGCGGACGCTTCACGGCCACCTTCCGGCCCAGAATGGAGCGCGCTCCCGCGCTCCCATCTACAGTCAGTTCGCTGCCGTCCCGTCAGCGGCTTCCAGGTGCGCGGGTACGCGCCTCTAGTCAGCGTCCCACCTGCCCGCTGTTCGTGACTGTCTGCACCCGGACCTTGTTTGTTTTGCCCGTCTGTCTGTTACTGTCTGCCACCGGACTTTGTTAGTTTCTTCCTGTTCCCCTGCTGCAATAAACCTGGTTTAACAAAGATCTCAGCTGACCTGTCGCTGCATTTGGGCCCGTGAACACACCACACCTTGACATTTAGTTATGCAACCTCAATAGATGGCATCCAAGAAAACCTCTTCTCTGTGCTGGACTGAGGTGCTGACAATCACAGGGCAGGAAGTGCAGGAAACACAGAGGACACAAGAAACACGGACTACAAAATAAAACAGGAAACAACCCAACACTGTGACATAAGGGTTAACTTAAAAACCTGTAATACCTCCGCGCCCCACAGTTTGAGAACCACTGAGTTACAGAGAGCGTCCTCATGAAAAGGTCCGGACCGTCACAAAATGTCCAATTGGTTCCCCGTATGTGTATATATATATATATATATATATATGTCAACCACTGACTTTCTAATGAAATAAAGAACGTTCAATTGAATAATATCTCAACAATATTCTTCTATTTTTAGAGTTATAAATAATAAATACTCTAATAATAAATACATGTCATTTCAATTACAATTTAAAAAATAAAAATTACAGAAATATTTTGAAAAATGTTTCTCTTAAAATAAAGTACTTCATTTTACAAAAAATAACAGAATTGTCTTTGTCCTGCAGCTTTAAACTCAGTGAATTCAGGTGTGAAGTGATGTCAATCAAAAAAGCCCCGATATTGTTTTCTTCTGATCTCCTGAAAAGATCAATGTGTGTGCAGGGACCATATCTGCTTATTAAACCACTAGTTTCAGCTCTGTTCTTCTCTCTGTGGTATTATTGTTGCTCATGAATTCATGAGTCAGCATTCTGATCATATTGGGCTCTGAGGTTTATCTTCTGCGTCTTCATTTTTTATGTGAGTTTGGTCTAAAGAGTCGTGCTTCAGTTTTTAAACCATCTACTGGAAGAATTACTTTTGCTATAATATAATATGGCTTAATGGGAAACTATTTAGTAGTGTTTGTATACTTTCTTTTACCTTTTATGTCACACTATAGACTATATTGTGTCTTTTTATCATTCAAATCATTTGACTGTTTGCAGTTTCCAGCAGTGAACAGACCGCTGTGTCTCCTCCTGTACTCACGTCGTACTCATTCATAAATAATCTGTTGATGGTTTTTGATAGTGTTTCTTTTGTATTTTAGTCGTGGGCATGGGCACACAATAAGACCTCTCCAGTCTGCTCAGTCTGCACACCGCATTGTACGTCACTCATTATTTATGTCTTCAACATTTCACTTGTTGTCGAGTAATATGGGGCCGAATGATTCCAGTCATCACGCGGCAATAATAAAGTGGATTGCAGACCAAATGGTTTAATTTGCCAATGTAGAAACTATCTATAAATCTTAAACATGTGCCGAGTACACTGATGGGCCATTACCAGCATATTTCCCCTTTTGAAAATTAAATAATTCTGCACAACATTCTACAATTTAAGCAGCTGTTAATGTGAGTGAGGCAACCATTAATAATAAAACTGCTGCTACACACAGAGAGCAATTACCTCAACAAACCATATCCAAAGGTGCAAGTTATGACATTGGGACATTTCTATTGCCTCTCAACAAGAAAAATAAGATCTATGAAATAAGAATAACTAAGCAACTGGAAAATCAGAGACTGTTGTGTACATCTTTACAGAAACCTTCATCACAATCAGATTAAGCTCTGGGCAACAAAACACAAGAAAGAGTCCTCCCCACTTGGGACAATTGGATCATAATTCCCTGCTCGCTGCCTGCTAATTAAACCATCAGAACAACTCAGTTTCCGTGTGGACAGATGAAGTTTAGAGTATACGGTGGATGCTACTCTCTGTGTTCTACTGTTCTCATGCAGGACCGTCCCCCATCCTGTTGAACTTCGACTGAACCGCTGTTGTCTGACTGAGGGCATACTAAAACTTCAGATTTTGCATATGAACTGTGTTGGTCACTACAAAGCTTGATCTGTATACCATACCGACGTGAGATTGAAATATAGCCGAGTCTGCACATTAACCGTTTCCCGTCTGTCCAAGCCAAGAATGTGCCTTCATTTAGGAAAGTCCCATGTTCTTTAAGAAGTGAAGCCTCTTTGTTTGGATGATTAGACATATCATGAATGTGAATGTTGATTATTTGTCCTTATGCGTATACAACCCTGGTAAAATAAAAAAGTGTCCCGGGAGTTACTGTCAGACTGACCCGCGAGTGTATTGAACACGGCGCGTTCATACAGACTGTCATGTGTGGACAGCAGACGCTCACTCTGCTACACCGCGTTCCACATTATTAGGCAAATTGTATTTAAGGGTCATAAACATTAATTTTTTGGTTTTTCAATGAAACTCATGGATGGTATTGTGTCTCAGGGCTATTTGAATAATTGAAATCATCCAAATAGTAATAATAATAATTAGTTTGCCAGGTGAGCCCAATCAAAGGAAAACTACTTAAGACGGATGTTCCACATTATTAAGCAAGCTACATGTTTCAGGCAAAATGGGGAAGAAAAAGGATCTCTCTGCTGCTGAAAAGCGGCAAATAGTGCAATACCTTGGTCAAGGTATCACAACATTGGATATTTCCAAAAGAATTGCGCGTGATCATCGGACGGTGAAGAAATTTGTCACCGATTCACAGCACAAGCGGGTTCGTTCAGACAAAGGCAAAATAAGGAAGATTTCTGCCAAACAAATGCGTAGGGTTAGAGTGAGAATGTGTTTGCTGTGGCAGGGGTCGGTCTTGTCTTTTAATATCCTGTGGGTTCTTCGCAGGCCCCTCACCTCACTTACACCGCGTTCCACATTATTAGGCAAATTGTATTTAAGGGTCATAAACATTCATTTTTTGGTTTTTCAATGAAACTCATGGATGGTATTGTGTCTCATAATTGAAATCATCCAAATAGTAATAATAATAATTAGTTTGCCAGGTGAGCCCAATCAAAGGAAAACTACTTAAGAAGGATGTTCCACATTATTAAGCAAGCTACATGTTTCAGGCAAAATGGGGAAGAAAAAGGATCTCTCTGCTGCTGAAAAGCGGCAAATAGTGCAATACCTTGGTCAAGGTATCACAACATTGGATATTTCCAAAAGAATTGCGCGTGATCATCGGACGGTGAAGAAATTTGTCACCGATTCACAGCACAAGCGGGCAAAATAAGGAAGATTTCTGCCAAACAAATGCGTAGGGTTAAGAGAGCAGCCACTAAAATGCCATTGAATAGCAGCAAACAGGTGTTTGAAACCGCTGGTGCCTCTGGAGTCTCGCGAACTTCAAGATGTAGGATGCTCAAGAGGTTTGCAAGTGTCCTTAAACCTGTTATTCGGCCACCCCTAAACCAAGCTCACAAGCAAAAAAGGTTGCAGTGGGCTCAGGACTACATGAAGACTAACTTTCAAACTGTTTTGTTTACGGATGAGTGCCGTGCAACCCTTGATGGTCCTGATGGATGGAGTAGTGGATGGTTGGTGAATGGCCACCATGTCCCAACAAGGCTGAGACGTCAACAAGGAGGTGGCGGAGTCATGTTTTGGGCCGGAATCATGGGGAGAGAGCTGGTAGGCCCCTTCAGGGTCCCTGACGGTGTGAAAATGACCTCGGCAAAGTATGTAGAGTTTCTGACTGACCACTTTCTTCTGTGGTACAAAAAGAAGAACCGTGCCTTCCGTAGCAAAATCATATTCATGCATGACAATGCACCATGTCATGCTGCAAAGAATACCTCTGGGGCATTGGCTGCTATGGGCATAAAAGGAGAGAAACTCATGGTGTGGCCCCCATCTTCCCCTGACCTTAACCCTATTGAGAACCTTTGGAGCATCATCAAGCAAAAGATCTATGTGGGTGGAAGGCAGTTCACATCCAAGCAGGTGCTCTGGGAGGCTATTATGGCATCCTGCAAAGACATTAAAGCAGAAACTATCAAAGAACTCACAAGTTCAATGGATGCAAGAATTGTGAAGTTGATATCAAAGAAGGGGTCCTATGTTAACATGTAACTTGACCTGTTAAGATGTTTTTCATTCAAACTTTTCTTGATTTCAGTAAATATGACCTCCTAATGCTGCAAATTCAACAAATGACAATTTTGTGTTCTTTACAACCTATAAAATATCTTGAAACTCTGAAATTCTGAAATTCTGCATAATAATTTGGAACACTGCATTTTGAGTTTTTTATTTTTGAAAAAAATACTGTTATCATTAGGAGGTTTGTTCAATAGAATTTGACTTATACTCTAACAGTTGATGACTTGAAAATGATACTGACTGACTGTGCATTACTATTTAGGAAAATCTGAGCAAAGTGTAATTTGCATAATAATGTGGAACGCGGTGTATACGGACGATGTTTTTACACTATTACGGGCATGGAGGTCACACGGGGTATGTGGACCGACCTGCGAAGCTATTTTAACCTTAGCAGCAAGTTAGGTTAAGTACCCGCGCCTATTCTAAAAAAAAAGAACAGTTTTCTTAAACGTTTCCTTAATTATCTCCGCAACCATATGGTTGTTTAACTTCATTTAAATTGCTACAATACCGTAACTCTTGTGAGAAGAGACATATGGTTTAATTCTTTTTATTTCCCCCTATAAGTACCTGTAAAGTCACAAAACAGCCAGAGTTTTTTTTCTTTCTTTTTTCAGCTGCGTCGGATAATGCATGTTGTCCCAATCAACAACCAGTCACATTTAGTTATAACAAAACAATCCAACAAAACCGAGGCAATGAAACTCTGCACACACAAGACATCACTGGCGCAGCTGCGCACCTTGGCCAGGGGAGAGACGCAGCCCCAGTCCCGGCTCGACCAGCAGCAACAACAGCGCTGTGGCTTGTTTATGATTAAATACGACTGCAGATGTAAAAACAGTGACACAACCAGCATTTCACTCACCACATGCCCATAACCCTCTGTAACCCTCTGTGCGAAAGCCGTCATCAGTAAATCCACCAGCAAGTCCTGCGATTCTAGGTTCTAGGTTCGAGATTCTATCTTCTTCTCCTTCTTTCGTGACAGAAGTCACGCTCCCCCACTGACCAATCATAGCGCATGTTAATGGTCACGCTGGGCCACTGACCAATCATACATCCACGCCATTTTGCAGGCGCTGCACGTCAAAGGATACATCCAGCTTGTCAAACTAAAGATCTGATTGGTTGAAGTCCATGACAATCAACCACAGCGTCCACTGTACTTTAATCTGCAAAGGCTTAAACTGCTTTGATGACATAGAGACACAGGAGAGAAAAAATCTGATTGGATGAAAGCTTCTCCTTCAAACCAGCTAAAGTGTTGCAGGCTTAAGGCTGAATAGAGGAAGACAGGAGCTGTGCAATGAGAAAATAAGCTGATAGAGAAAAAATATATATAATACATCTGGTGTTTTTGTGAAAAACAATTAAATTATAAAATAGCTATAACTTTGTGATTCTGTTTAGGCCAGCAGAGAAGGCTTAGCATGCCCTGACGGCCCACTACTGCCGTCACCTCTGAAACTTTCTAACGCCCTCATGTCAACGTGTGACGCTCATCAACGCCTGTTGTCTTCTGGGGTTAGTAAACCCTGCATATGCGCTGAAAGGAGTTTTCTGTCGTCCACAGAGGGCAACACATTTCCTCACTCCTCGCTCTGGTCGTCCGCCATCTGGGAAGGTTGTTTCAAAAATCATCCTTATTGTAAAAAATTCAAAAGACATCAGTATTTACAGCAGTCTCTGTGGGGAACACAAAACATATGTGTATTTATTAATTATGTATTTCAGGTTATATGGTTTGCTTCATTGTGGAGGAGGTTACAAGTTTCTGAGTCCCAGCGGCAGATTCAGAAGCCGAAGGCCACAGGAAACGGATAAGAAAAGAATGTGTTCTCCAGTCAAAAGGGAGTGCCGATAAATCATGCGATTTCTTGGGAAGTTATTGTAATAATGTAAGAGTGACTTTGTTGCAGCTGGTCATGTGGAGCTAATTGTAACTATTTTACATATTGCTGGGTCGTTAAAGTTATAACAATGCGTGACAATTTGCAGTCTGCCACCAATATAGGTCAAATAAGTGTGGTCGTGATTATAACATAACGGGCCCCTGGGCATAGATATCGCAAAGGCCCCCCACCAAGTGACCATGTCAGGTGGCCTCACGTGTGGGCTTCTATGGTCTGTTGGAGCAGATTCAGAGAGTCCCATATACATCCTCCACCAAGAGGGATTCCCTGTGATGGCTTCTTTCTTGTGACAGCCTCAAAGTAAATGTGTGGGTTATTCCTTCAGATTCTCAGAGGTACCCTTCAAATATTCTACTCTTTACTTTACTTCCTAATTCTACTTTCATGTCAATGTGCAATGTAAAGGTTGTCCTTATCAAAGGATTTACATTCAGTTGCAGTTCAAAACAGAACCAAAACCCACTGCTCTCCATGCCTTCAGCCACTGTGCTGGACGTTTTGCGCCCCAGACTCAGTGGGTCAAGATCAAGTATGCACCTTAGCGCTTCCTTTTCTTAGTTGTCAGTGTCCAGAAATGCTAAACAGATCTAAACATCATGCTGCCAGACGTGCTCCGGCCTGCCTCCCTCATTATGAATCTTATATATATGTAAATATGATAGTATTGCTCAGCGGGACATCTTGTGTGTGAGTTACAATGACCTCTGCCGTCCAAACTAATGGACAAATGCTTATGCAGTCCACAACCCCCTCACACAAACACCTGTCTGTCTCCCTCGGGGAGTAATACACAGAGGACAGAGCGGCGCTGCTATTCCCCAAAACCATTCCAGTGTAAGGACAGTCTGTGTTCCTCAGGTGTGAGTCAGTAGCTGAACATGACTCAAGTGTCAAGATGCTTCTGGGAAGTCTGAGGTGAAGCACAGGTCAGGAGGAAAAAAGCAACTGTCTAAACTGTTGAAAGTCAGTGGTTTTCTCTCCTTTACATCTTTACTTCAGGTCATTGGAACCATCTTTGATGCAGCCAACAGACTGTGTGCTCATTAGAAAGTTGTCACGGTCACATTTGTTGGAATACTTTGGCTTGGTTTATAGTCCTTGAGAGGGACAAGTTAAATGTCACAAGTCTCCAGGCCTGGCTCTCCAGGACAGGCGGCACCCTCCGGTTCTGCTAAGGGAAGCAGATGCTTCATGTGTTAAAGCTGCATTCACTCTACTGACCACCAGGGGGCGACTCCTCTGGTTGTATAGAAGTATATGCTTCATGTGTTAAAGCTGCATTCTCTCTTCTGACCACCAGGGGGCGACTCCTCTGGTTGTATAGAAGTCTATGCTTCATGTGTTAAAGCTGCCTTCTCTCTCCTGACCACCTCTGGTTGTATAGAAGTCTATATAAATGACTCTACTTCTCTCTTGATTTATTCCCTCAGTAAACATTGTAAACATGAGTTTATGTCTCAATCTCTAGTTTCAAGTCTTCTTCAATACAGCATGATGTTCATTTAGTAAATTCTGGCCCACTGCTGAAAAGAGCGTTATTTGCTGGTTTTTTCAAAGTGTATCCATAATGAACTAGTCCAAATTGCACCACTTTTGACGTTGCCCGTCCTGGGGTCCCCAGCAACAAGTGTGAAGTAGATCCAACGAACGGCTCTCAAGATATACGAAGGACACAGAGACAAATGGACAGAGATTACATGAGTTGCAGTGTCTGAGGAGCTCACGTCTGTTTCAGATAACCCTCCTGCATTTAGACCCTTGCTACATTATTTATGAGAAGGAAACTGATCTTCATGTGAGAAGTACGTATGGGTATGCTTATCTCAGTGTCATAGCAATGTAAAGATGTTCTGGTCTGATTTCAAAGTGAGCTTTATTTACTGTGTTGCCTTCAAACCAGTTTCCAAACAAGGTGGACCATTTGAGCACCGCTTCTTGAATAAGTCTGGAAGTGAAATACTGGAAAGCAATTTCCTCCTCTTCCTCTTGATCCTCCCTGCTAAAAGTCTAGAAGCGATTCAGACTCAGAATCTGCATCGTGTCTCATCTCTGAACCGACAGCAGCTGATCTGTGATCTCTGTGTGTGTGTGTGTGTGTGTGTGTGTGTGTGTGTGTGTGTGTGTGTGTGTGTGTGTGTGTGTGTGTAGTCTGAAGAAAGTGAGTCAGGGGAAATGTGAACAGTTTCAGGGCGGTTGTGCTTCTTGCAGCGTTTTGCAGCAGGAGGTTCACAGAAAGGACAGGGGGGCACTTGTAAGTGAGGCTAAGCACATGAGCTTTGTTTTACTCTGGTGAATGTTATGACAAGTTGCCAGATGGGGGTCCGTCTATAAATAAACCCAGTCTTGGTGCTGAAATATACAGAAACTTATGTTTTATACATTTCATTACTCATTTGCTCCTGGCTCCAGCGGATCTTTTGGATGTGACCTGGATCAGCTGAAGCTCACCAGAGACGACGCTTCCTCAAACCCAGGAAAGAATGGAAATTGTGATATAGTTTTAGATACAGAAGGCCCTTTGTTACAAACCGGGTGCACTGAGTTTAAACGCCTGGCTACTAACTAAAGACGCTATTGAGTTGCATTTTTGGAAATGAGAATCCATTGTTTTTGGAGCTTGCTTCCTATTTGGGACTAATGATGCGTTCAGGTCTCACTCCCAAGCCGTCAAACAAGGCAGCTTGGTCAACACGTCAAACTCTGACGCTCTACGTGGCTGTTTTTTGACAAAAATGATTTTCTTGCCTAAATCATCTCCTCATGATACACCTCTGGTAAAATCTCCTACATCCTCAGTTGAACAGATCATGTGTTCTACCCCTGTAGTATAACTATATGTCAAGAGTGTGACTTAGGCCATTTTATTTTGCCTAAATCAAAAGACAATCTGACTTAGGCAAATTTACAAGCTTTTCAAGATGGCATTTTGAAGCTAGCATTTAAGCTAGCAATTTAGTTAGCATTTTTGTCAATGAAAAATCTCACTCGAACATAATATTAGTAATCATAACATAATTTGACCGTTATTACAGTTGTGCTGTGTCTAGAGCAGGGGTGCCCACACTTCAGTCAGGGTCAAAAAGATCTACCTACCCATTATTAATGTATAAATATACAGAGTATACTTTATGTTTACAATATTGGCGTACCTTGCGAATGTGACCACGGGCCGCAACGAGGCCTTAATCAGGTTCAAATTACACTTGTACTGCACCTTTAACACTAGCTCAAAACAACTAAAGAGCTAGCAGTTTAAAAGGATCCATGTGGCAGTGGATGCTTAATGAGACCAAGGATTATCCCAAGAGTATAACATTTATTATAATAAACAACTTTGACAGATTAAAATACAGGACGTCCAGCACATCTAAAAGGTTAAAACAAGATGATAGATAAAGATATAGATATAGATATATATACTGTAGGGTTTTTAAAACCTAGTTTGTCATAATTGGACTCTGTACAATGTAAAATGAGAAGCTGTTTGGGTGTACATTACAATGCATGGAATATGATAATTAATAAGGGATATTATTATGAATGGCATGCATATGTAGGTCACTGTTTTTATTAATGATTAATGTATGACTAGATAAGGAATTGTAGTTCTCTTGTTCGCCTGAGGGGCGGAGCTGGAGAACGGACTTTAAGGATCTACCAAAGACGAAGAAGAAGAAGAGGAGGAAGAGGGGACGCGGCTCCGTCTCTCGTGGCGGACACGCCGGAATGTTAATGCGAGGGAGGGCTCTAGCAAGGAGGAGGAGATAAATTTGACTGTACCTGGGAGAACAGCCTCTTTTCTGGCGACCACCGAGGAAGGAGGAACTTCAGGCGAGAAGCGCCCGGGTGGATTGGAAAATAGCTCGATCGATCGAATGCATAACCTGTTCTGTCATTTCACTCTTTTTATTAAATATTCTTTATTATAACGTCATCGGACCCCGGGTCCTTATTCAGCGCCAACTCCCAGAGTTTCAAGAACTTAACAGATGGCGACCAACGGCAGGACTCTGATGGAGCTGGGCAAACCATTCGGATTTACCACGAGGCTCTCCTCTTCCTAATCACGAGAGGGCCCCACAATAAAGGTAAATAAGGACCTGTTTAACCAAACCTTACAGGTAGAAATAGGAAAATTAGTCGTGAGCAGGAAGAGGACGGTCGGACGTGGATTTAAAATTATTAGCGTGAAAACACGACATAGTATAATTGTTGAGTGAGATGATAGTCGGCTTATGTTATGTATGTTATACGTTGAATGAAAGCTGGCATGGATGTGTAGGAAAAGCTTTGTTTGAAAGTTGGGAGACACGGAGTCTGCAAGAGCGGCTCTGTGTTCTTGAGTGGTATGTAAGATTGCATGTACTCGAGAGCTTT
Organism: Myoxocephalus aenaeus; assembly: GCA_038501785.1. Taxonomy (NCBI): domain Eukaryota; kingdom Metazoa; phylum Chordata; class Actinopteri; order Perciformes; family Cottidae; genus Myoxocephalus; species Myoxocephalus aenaeus. The sequence continues at coordinate 4,324,999 of JBAMJR010000076.1, read as the reverse complement.
GTTGTAATACGTGCGGTTTGTATATAATTATATGTTGAATGGAAGGCTGCGTGCGTTGTTTGTGAAACATAGTAATCAGCTGTGTTTTGAGAAGCTGTGCAGCGTGAGATCGCGTGGTCGCAAAATGGCCGCTAAGTGTTGATTTTCCCCTTTGTTTTTTCCAAGCACAATTGACTCCCAAGATAACTGAACTAACCGCAATAGTTATATTACGCGGGGTAGCATCACATGTATGAATGCAAATTTGCAGTAAGGTGCCAGAATTGTTTAGGTTACAGAGACCGGGCGGGGCCTGTACTATATCGGATATTTTACAGTAGGGATTACTGATACGGCAACAGTTTTAGAGTTACGCTTTGAATCGGCAGGTTCTTAGTAGTCTTTAAATACTCCGAGAATGACCCCTAGGATCTGAACATAAGCACCATAAATTAAAAATCTGAAATACACGACGCCTGGACCCTGCCAGTCAATAGCTACGTGGTTGTACATTAATAACATATCCTAGTTCCGCGAAAGGGACGAGACCGGCGCTCAGTTTTGACGTCTTCAGCTGGTCTGAGGAGCCAAGTACTTATAGGATTTTGTTAGTTGTATGCTACGACACGAGCTAGAAGAGGGAAGCGGAGATTCAGCGCTAGACAACGAAATTAAAAATTTGAGGAGACGACGCGTGAGCCGAGAAGTCTGCGCTTGGAGCCAGAGCTGTCTGCGGCAAAAGCACTAGACAGCGAGAGTATAACTAATTAGAGGAGAATATACACAGAGAAGTCAAGTTGTGAAGAAAAGTGGACTAAAGGGGGGAAGACAAACGTGGGACCTCATGTGTTAAGTAAACAGGAAATATCTTAAATATAATAGCGCCTCTAGAGGCTGGAGGGGTATTTCCTCACTGACACTGACACCTGGACTGTTTACACACACACAGCAGACACATACTTTAAACAGCATAGAGGCTAATGGCTTAAAACATTCACACATAGAGATAATTGAGGATATTACCTATAGTTGTATATTAATAAACATTTTGGCAATTTAATAATCTTTCATTTTTGAAAATTTTAGTTTTTATAAACATCATACTGGCATGCCTTGTTGTTCAATCGCAGTGTGATATTGTGTTTTTGTACCAGCGCTGGCAGTGTGAACTTCCCCTATAACTTAACCAATTGTATTCTTCCAAATACACCACATTTGCACGTTAGACACATAGTGTTTGTTATTTTATTTCTACATTTACATTTCCTTATATAAGCCAACATCAGCACCTGATTCTTTTAAGATGTCTGGTCCAAGGAATACCCCAGCGTGGGTTAATGAAGCATGTGATGCAGCCCTAAACATGACGGACAACGGAAAGAAGGAGAAGGCAGACAGGAGACTGAGAAACCACATCGAAACATGGCATGCTGAGGGTTTACTTGATGTAACAAGCCTGGAGGCGCCCACCAAGGAAGAGAAGATGGCGCTGATGAAACCAGTGGAGATAAAGGAAAGTACTGTGGAGGTTCTCGGTTATGTCAGCAGCCTGGTTGTCGAAGCAATCCCAGTCCTGTTGAACAAGGTTGAATTTCTGGAGAAGGCCCTGTTCAAAATGGAAGAACGGGCAAGTGAGAGAGAAAGGAGGGAGGCTGCACGGGAAGAGAGATTGAGATTGTGTGAAGAAAGCCTCCACCTAACAAGCCCCCTCATTGGAAGAGCGGCCCTGGTCCGTTCTACAAACTCATTAGGCCCATTCCCGGCACATTCTGAAAACCTTTGTCAAAACACTTCCCCAAACCCCACTTCAAACCTGTCGGCACAACCAAACACCACACCATGGGAAGCAGGAGAAAAGAAAAAGAATGATAAAGGCTGTTTCAACTGTGGGAAAAGTGGACACTGGGCTAGAGATTGCCGCAAACCAAGAAGAGGACGAGCAGGAGGAAGAAGAGGGGGGCACATAAACATCCCTAATGCCCATCTTCTGCCAGCCAGATCCTGGGAGCAAGAGGAAGAATGACCTTCAGGTGCAGGAAACCACAAGAGCGATGAGATCAAAGCTCTCCACCCATCAACCAAGCCCTTCCATCGGGATGGTTTCTGAAGCAAATGGGATAAGATCCACAGTATTGTTTCAGAAAGGAGAGGGAGGATGAAGGTGCAGGGAAGGTGCAGGTGCCACACTATTTTTTTCGAATTTTATTCAAATTTAAGTTAAAATCATGAAATATTCTAACGGTGATTAGCACTGTTTAGTTATCCCCTGTAAGAAAGACGACCCAGTCAGTCGTCAAGTGGCTGATACTGAGACACAGGCTGTCAAGAAGGATCAGGTTTGATAACTGCACACATTTTGCATTCAAACACGTACAAGAGAGGGACATATTTAGAAATTACACATTCACACGGAGCAGACTATGACCCAACATTCCAGGGTAGTCGAGAGAGCTAATCAGATGATGAAGTCTGAATTAGCTAAGATATCGAGCGTGATCAAACTCTGAGGAGGTTTTTCTGAAAGATTAACCAAATTGCGTTTGAGTTTTTGTCTTACAGGAGCCAACCAGACACCAGCTGATGAGAAGGTGTCATCAGTGGAACCAGGTGACTGGTAAGGTTGAGTATCGGACAGGAAGAGGTTTGATATTGTAAATATTAATTATAAATATGATGAGCTCTCTTGCGCTGAGTTCATATTGTTTAATATTATGCACCACCTGACATTACACATGTAAGCATAAACACACGGGTCAACAAATGATCTGGATTAGAGTGGACACTGGGGTAGGGCCGTTTGAAGTCGTTGCAAAGGCTTCACACGCCCTCCAGAGAGGCCACGCCAAAACCAAGTGATATCATTGAAAAATGGTACCACTGATAAATTAGAGAAACACTTGTAAATATTTTTAAGGTTGCGAACGTGCCATCAGTGGACTGAGCCAAGGTGGATTGGGCCATTTGAAGCTGCAGCAAAGACTTCACACGCACTCCAGGTAAGAGGCCACACTAAGACCAAGTGGCACCATCTAACCCATTGTTTACTTGCAGATCCGCCAGCCAAAGTACCAGAACCAACCACCGGAGGCGCTGCGGAGAAGGAGGGAAATTCTGACCAAAATGGAAGACCCAAAGAGAAGCAAGACACGTGAGAAAAGCGATTGTACAGTCATCCAGTACTGCATCGGTGCAGCATTTGTAACATGCCTGTTGATGTTTCCCTTTATCTGGCGCAAGGTCCAGGAAGAGAGGGACATTAAAAAATTCATAGAATTACAGGACGTGGAATATGCAAGTTACAATTACACCAAGATAGACCCCACACAGGTGGCCACAATACACTCCCGAGAGAGGCGAGATGGGCATGATAACCGGGGCCCAATTAAGCTCCGTTGTGAAGTGGGTCAACAATGTGTGAGATCGTTTGACCTGTGCCGTGAGGGAGGCTGTCCACGAGGTGGCGTTGAACCAGGAGATGCGGTAAAATGGTCCAACTCACTCCATCACAAATATTTATGCACAGGTAGTTGCCAGTGGAATGATGTGTTTACAAGTACCAACCCTGAGGGCCGGTATAATCCGAACAATAAAAGGCGTGGGGTAATCTCTATAACAGGTCAAATCAACCAATGTCCAAACAGGGAAAAGTCCACATATCATTGCAACATAGTCACGATAACTGTAAACAACCCGCAAGTAGAAATCTCTGGTGACTACAAATTAGGGATAGAAAGCACTACAGGAGATTATTATACAATTAATATAGATGTAGTAGAACCAACTGACAAGTCTTCCAAGACAAGTATACAAGTGGGGGATGGCCCAGACTCCGTAATTAAATACCTGAATATAACGAGTGTGAGACAAACTATTGAAACCGAGATGGGCTTTAGTGAGTCCAACACCTGGCTAAACTGGCTGTTATACACTGCCAGAGAGCTCAAACGGCCAGACTGTTTGGTGTCTGCGAGAGGACGGCCGCAGTTGGCAACAGTGCCGTTTGCACTGAACCCCGAAAATGATCCAAGGGGGTTCAAATGCATGCTTGGACTGTTTAAGAACAAAGTTGGACCAAATTGTAACACACTTGCTTTGTTGTTTCCAGCAGTTCCCCCAGTGCACCCTCCAGTGTTTACATACTACAAAGGCAACTACACTTGCCTTCACAGTTCGCGAGGTTCAGTCCGTGTGGGAAACCTGAGACACTGCCACACTATCGTTAATGTTACCGCAGAGGAGAAGAGCATCAGCAGCGGTATGGTAGGTGACCACATGATGGCCAGAGCAGATGTTTGGTGGTACTGTGGTGGTACGGTGCTCAGAGATTATCTCCCAAGGAATTGGACAGGAACCTGTGCGTTAGTTAGATTAATTATGCCTGTAACGATAACCCCATTAGAAGGAGATTCTTTAAATCTGCTTAGTTCAGCGTCATCCAGCAGAGGTAAATTGCACATGTTTACTTGGACAGCATCGGAGTACCCAGAGGAGTGCCAGATGAATTCAAGGCTCGGCATCAAATAGCTGATGGATTTGACTCTATTTTCATATGGCCCACAATGAATAAAAATGTAGATTGGATAAATAACATTTATTATAACCAGCAGAGATTTGTTAATTACAGCAGGGATGCAATCAAGGGGATACTGGAACAATTAGAGAAAACGTCTCTTATGACTTTTCAAAATAGAATGGCTTTGGACATGTTGCTCGCTGAGAAGGGTGGGGTGTGTAAAATGTTTGGGTTAATGTGTTGCACGTTTATTCCTAACAACACTGCCCCCGATGGTTCAGTGTCCAGGGCCTTAGCAGGGCTTAGCTCACTTAGCAACGAATTGGCGGAGAACTCAGGAGTGGACAACGAGTTCACAAACTTCATAGAAAGATGGTTCGGTAAGTATGAACAATTATTCCTTTCAGTTATTACTGCAGTGGGTATTATGATAGCAATTTTAGTACTCTGTGGATGTTGCTGTGTCCCATGCCTAAGAACTCTGATAACCCGATTGATTTCTACTGCTCTAACCAGGGAGGACCAGCGGCTGATGATGCCGTTGATGGCTCCCGAAGTGGAGGTGGAAGAGCAGAGCGTGGGTGATGTTATACTACATTCACCCCCACCCCCAGAGTATTATGACATGGTGAAGATTATGGAAAAAGGAAGTTGAAGATGGATTGTGGAAGTTGAAGGAAGGGTTAGTGGTGGCGTAGATGCGAAGATTGGGGAGAGAAAGTATTAAGAAAGGAGAAATTAAATGAGAAAGAAACTGAGCGATTAATGAAGGACTGTATTAACATGTGATCCCCTGAGCCAGAGTTCCTGAGCAGCAGAGACCAGCTCGGAGACCTCTCTGTGCTTCTAAGCTTTCTTCCACAGCGGCACTCGTCACATCATTACCGACCTCCATCATGCTTCTGTCATCACGAGAGGCTTCACCATCAGACCAGAGACCCCAGACTTCACATCAGTGAGCTACGACCCGCTGGGTGCAGGTAGTATGGAGAAGTATCATACAACTTTAGCAATAAAACAACACACTGAGGTACAAGATTAAGTGACCATGATGCAGTGTTTTGAACCTGTTGTGTTGATCTTTTCCCAAGGTACTGGTGATTTCTGGAGATGGAGAGGAACGACAAATGGAGTACGGGGATCGAAGCACACCATGGAGAAGCCTAGAGGAGCCGGACAGGACTATGACATGCAGTGGGACACTCACCAGCACCCCCTAGAACATTGGAGTCGCACATGCACGTGAACAGATGTGCAGACGTGCAGTGCACATAACTGTTCCTGATTTTAAGATTTTTACCTGTGTGATGAATAGAACCACACTGATATATTGCGTTATTGAAACCGTATATATTATACGGTTTAGAGAGGGAGGGAATTTTTTCTTCCACAGGATTATGACACATGAATGAATTAAGATGTACTGGTGGTTATACTATGGAATAGTATAAAGAGAGGGATTGTAGGGTTTTTAAAACCTAGTTTGTCATAATTGGACTCTGTACAATGTAAAATGAGAAGCTGTTTGGGTGTACATTACAATGCATGGAATATGATAATTAATAAGGGATATTATTATGAATGGCATGCATATGTAGGTCACTGTTTTTATTAATGATTAATGTATGACTAGATAAGGAATTGTAGTTCTCTTGTTCGCCTGAGGGGCGGAGCTGGAGAACGGACTTTAAGGATCTACCAAAGACGAAGAAGAAGAAGAGGAGGAAGAGGGGACGCGGCTCCGTCTCTCGTGGCGGACACGCCGGAATGTTAATGCGAGGGAGGGCTCTAGCAAGGAGGAGGAGATAAATTTGACTGTACCTGGGAGAACAGCCTCTTTTCTGGCGACCACCGAGGAAGGAGGAACTTCAGGCGAGAAGCGCCCGGGTGGATTGGAAAATAGCTCGATCGATCGAATGCATAACCTGTTCTGTCATTTCACTCTTTTTATTAAATATTCTTTATTATAACGTCATCGGACCCCGGGTCCTTATTCAGCGCCAACTCCCAGAGTTTCAAGAACTTAACAATACACACACACACACACACACACACACACTTGTGAGGTACAGATGCACAAAAAAGGGTAACTAAATTAACTAACTAACATAACACCATGCGACACAAACCCAAGCAATACAAGACAATGCAAAACAAAACTAAGTAAAACAAAACCATAAATATAAGTAAATTAGTGAGTCAAACAAAACAGCAACGGCAGTCAGCGTCTCTAGCCTGCTCACTGCACAATCCCCATCCAGACAGCTCTACGGGGAAGTGGGAAACTCTGGAGCTGGACCTAGAGTAAGAGACAAAAAGGATGAACCCACAGCAAATATGCCTCAATTTAGGAAGCTAAAGTCCACACCTACCAAAGCCTGGGAGTCAAAGAGAGAGAAAGAGGCAGCTCATGGTGTGGCTTATATATATGGTGGCCTAAACTAATTGGGAAACAAGAAGTAGGAGGGGCTAAGGACTACTCAGCCCTACAGAAGCCCAGGAGGAACATTTCATGAGACGGCTACACATAGCTGCATGAACCCATATGACAAAATACAATTCTGTAAATTTTTGGTTAATACATTTTACTCTGATGACTTTCAATGAATGGAACCAGCAGGGTTGCATAGTCCGGACAGTAGCTGCTGGTAGCCAGCCTCAGGCAGACTTCCAAATGGTCATCAGTCGTCATGGTGGAACGGTGTTTGGCCTTAATCTTTTTCATGTGGGAAAGATTGACTCTAGGGCTGCAACTAACGATTGTTTTCATAATCGACTAGTCTATCGACTATTTTTTGATTAATCGACTAATCTAATGACTATTTCCCATAGCAAATTACAAATAATGCCTCAAAATGTTAGAATTTGAACTTCAAATGTATTTGAGTAACAAGATCTGAACATCAGAACATCATCATAACAAATAAATTAAATAGTAATACAAATTAAAGTGAAACTATACTTTAAAAGTAAAGAAAAAGTACAAATAAAGCTTTAAAAGTAACTCAAAATAGCAATCAAGCCTTTGAAAGTGCAAAATAACTAAATAATAACTGGGCTGCAAGTGACATCCAAAGTCCAAAAGTAAAATAAATAGTCCATCCTACCCGAGCTCTATAAGCCATCTCACATCAGCAAGAAGTCAGAGTGGCCGCAGTCCTTCTCCAGATGCGCACGCAACAGCCGTCTTTGAAGAGCTCTTGCTCTTTAGCATTGTAGCGCATAATGCGTGTTGGTGTATTATGCAGTGGTAATTAAGGAAGTCGGGGAAAACATCGTCCTCCCTGCATTTGGCAATACATCTATTCAAGCGACCGACCATTGCGGGCGCAACGTCCGTGGTGATTGACATTAATTTTCACACTGGGAGCTGGGTTTTGTCGATAAAGTTTATTTAAATTTTTTATTGCATGTGATCTACCACATCATCTTATCAATATCTGGGTCTCTTATGACCACGAAATCACGTTGGCTAAGCCCAACTACGTGATTTGCTTCATTCTACTTTGAGTTAAAAACAACAACCTGCAGCCAGATCCGCCGGTGTGCCGGTTTAACGTTAAAGAGTGACAGCGTCAACTGAACCAGACCGGGGGGTTACGGCATGTTTCAACACGTTACGTTTTTATCCAAGCAACTCTAAACTGTAACGGAACATAAAGTAACTTTAACGCCAATACACAACCCAAACACGTTAGCTAACGTAATATCAAGCTGACTAGCTTTCCATTAAAAAACAGGTTGGAAAAGATTTGATGATGTAACTTGACAAAAATATTACGACTTCAACTTAATAAAGTTGGAGGGAAGTGAAGTGTAGACATCTTAACGCTGATTGGTGAAGACTCGACACGTCACATCAAAGATGTTTTATTGCGAAGATCACAACATCAGCTTTTCTCCTTGTCTCCCTCCAATCTCAGAAACGCTGGCTGGCCAGTTGACTCCCCTAAACAAAAACTCTTCGGATCTACACCATTCACGTGATGACATATTTTGAAAAATGTTGGCAAAATTCTCCCCACCCCCCGCAACAACCCATTGAACGTTGTTTTTGTTGAATTAATAATGTATCATCAATCATTTTCTCATTATGTACACAACTGTTATTACATTATACGCTCTTGGTTTTCTTAAATAATATAGAATTATTACATTATGCACAGTTATAACATCACTAGTTGCTATAAGTCCTTTATTCATTTTCAGGGACTGAGCCATTGCCAAGGCCAAAAGGTATAATTTTCTGAGAACTCTTTTTAATTATTTTTTATCAATGTTATTATTGTGGGGGAGAGAATAGAAACCACTAAGGTCGATGGGGTCTCTAGATTTGCACCATAAGATTTCCAATTTCATAACACACTGCAAATTACATTTTTTAATTAACTTAACTATAGGAAATCAAAGGAACTAACAACTTTGGAAAAAGATACGTGAAGGACGTGATTTCCAACGCTCTACTGGACAAGGAATGGTGTGCCCAACCCTACTACCCTTAACCTAACCCTACTACCTTAACCCTACTACCCATAACCCTAACCTTACTACCCTTAACCCTAACCCTACTACCTTAACCCTACTATTGCAATGGCCTTGTGATCACATCACAAAGTACCTTATACCTTATGCTGGACTATGGACCGGGATAATGCTCGGTAAGTCATATTTACTTCGGCAACATATCTCTGTTCAGAATTACACAAATGAGCATGCTTGTTTTTTCTGTAAATGAAAATCAATAGCATTATTTATTTGAATGCAAAGGGAAACTTGGACGACATGGGACTGGACAAGAATATGAGGACTACACCAAAAGTAAAAAAAAACATTCAGTATATGTGGAAGTGTTTAAAATGAATGATGCCATGTTATTGTGTTTTACTAATGATTTATAATAAATGTTATTATTTTATTCCAATCCCAGAACATAACAGAGGACGTTATGTGACGTCCGCCATGTCACCCGAAGACCTGTTTGACAGACGGGTGTTTTGGGGAACACGGGTTCCGCTCCGAGAGCTCGTCCCGGCTTCCTTCTAGCAGCACATGCTCTCATCTGCAGGGAGATCCATAACTGGGCCGCCATTCTTGTCGGAACCAGACTGGTCCAACTCCACCACAGCCGGCGGTGAGCCGTTGAAGTCATGCTGTGGAAAGGAAGGACGTGGTCTTAGATTCTTTTCCCCTCGAGTCCGCTCCCTGTTGTTGCCGGACTCTGGTTGTCCGAGCCAAGCTGCATCTGCAGCTCCGACTGACGGGTCTGAGAAGTAGCTGCTCTGGCCTTGAACCTCTTGTTTGGCGGCCTCAGTGAGGACGTATGAAGGAGCCGAGTGGCAGCGTTACAAAACGTCATTATCTATATACGACGGAGCGAGGGAAGAAAGAAAAGAGAGGGAGAACTTTTAAAGTTTTATTCATTACGCTGCAGTTTGACTACAGCATAAGTACAAGCATAAAATCTTTGACTACAACAGCACTTAGAGCAACATTTTTTGATTTTTTTTTCTCGTCTTTTCTGTAAAAGTATTGCAATAACAGACCGTAGGCCTAAAACCTATTACATCACAATTGCTTAAATAAAAAGAGGCAAAGAATACACAACAATTTTACCTCTGCGTTTTGGATATATATAGATATATATATATATAGATATATATAGATATATATCTATATATATACACACATTTCAGCACAGAGGGGGAGGAGGGGAAAAGAGAAGGATTCATTTTTGTAAATAAAGCAAATTGATGATACAAAACCCATGATGGAAGCAGTCCTATGGTAACCGTCGAGACAGAGAATACCAAACTGTTGAGACGTTATCATTGTTATTATTCTCATCGTTATTATTATTAAAATCTGGAGCGATAAAAACAGCTACTTGTTGTCAGCAGTTGAGTACAGACTTGGAGAAGGGGGGTGGGGGGAGGAGTCAAATCAAAATGAGTCTGAGCCCCAGTTAGTTTCTTCAAGCTAGTGCAGGAAACGAAGAAGAAATCCAAAAAGGTCTTAAGGAGGAGAGGCGAGCGGCGCTCCAGAGTCACGATAGAGACGACTTTCCAAATCCAAATACACAACTGCCACTGATTTGGTGCTTTGAAGAGGAGCTGTTGCTCTGTACAGTCTATGGGTGAGCGTGCTCTGCTATCGTACAGTGGAGTTAATCTCGGTACATACTGTAAATAAATGACTGCAGATTAAACGTGACGTTTCTTTCAATATACTGTGCCACATATAACATTTGTAATGTAGAAAATCAAAAATAATAACAAAAAGAGAGAGAGAAAAGTTGAATGACAGTTTGAACGGCTTGTTTTCTTCTGGTGAAACGTCCAGTCTTTACCAAACAGAACGACCAGTTAGTTGTCCTGAAGGTTTCTAACTCCTTCCTGTCTGAAATGCTTGAACCGAGAAGCAGCGCTGAGTGAGCTCACACCTATACTTTGGCAGATATACAAAATTGCAGCTGAATAGTAACTAAAATAAAACATGTTAAGATCTAGACGCGCTCCTTCCGTATTGGGAAGCGCTGGCGGCTCTCGTGTGCAGTGGTCATGTGACGCCCCCCCCCCTCAAAAAACTTCGGCTTTTCGTGCCAACCATTTACAAAGCGAGTAGAAAATCAGACCGGAGCCCGGCTGAAGTCGTGGCATAAAACAGCGACTGACGAGTGCTTGGGTTTTCCGCTTTTCTTTAAAAGATCTGTGGAGTAGAACTATACATTAGTTAGTCGGTTGGGGAAAAGAAAACCCACCAGCCGGTACCAAACCATGGCAAGCGCTGCGAAAAGCTTGTTCTTTGATGAGGAATTCCCATAAACAAGTGAATAATATCTTTTCTCAACAATTCCCTTAATACAGAAGTTATCTCATCCTTATCATAACAGACTATTATTTATAGCAAAATATCATAAGTAGTAATTTGTATTTGTGTTGCAACCATATTCTAAGCATACTTTGCAAACCAGGTTTTCTCATAAAAAAAAAAGACAAAGCACGTTTTTTGTTTCTTAACGGTAGGCATTTACAAATTTGATGCTGCCTTCTTAAAATTCTTATATTGTCTATACATTATATTACATTATTCACAACATTTTTTTGTGTGTGGTTTCTACCCATTGGGTAGGATATGTGCATAATATATTCAAGTTATATACAGCACCTTACAAACAAACAAAGAAAGACAGACTACTGAAAAAAGCACCGTTGGAAGTGAGGCACAACGAAGGTGGGAGCTTTTTTGAGTGCAAGTGTGGGTTCCTATGTCTGCTCCACACGCCGGACCAACTGCTGGGGGGGGGGGGGGGCTCCGGCGTCCGGCACAACGGAGACACGGAACAGTCCAGGGAGTTTGGGCGACCAAAACCTAGAGTTTCATGAGGCGCTTGAATTAAATGCAGTTCTTTCTCATGCTTTGTGTCCACTTCATCGCAGGATCAGATTCAGTCTGGAATCAAGCAGGCGCTCAAGAGTGCGAGAGAGAAACCCAGAGAAACAGAGAAACCCTGGTCCGTTGTGCCAGACAGCTGCGAGGGCTTCCATCAGCAGTTAGAGTGTGTGGTCTGCTCCAACATGAACATTAGGCACCTTATTTACTCACATAGTAACATGCAAAACCTCCTTGTAGAAAACATAAAATTCTTCTTTATATCCTCAATTTACAAGCTATGAATGCGCGGACAGAACGAGGAGAGAGGGGAAAAACAACAACAGAGAGGAGGAAGAGGAGGAGGAAGAGGAAAGGATCACAGGCTTCGAAAGCAGGTCTGTGCAGTCAAAGGCCGAAGTGTTGGGACAAATCCATCCGCCACCGATTCGCCCGAATTCAAAATAAAAAAACATTTTCATGAGGAAACGAGGCCACGCTTTGCCTCAGAACTTGTGCTTTTGACTGCAGAGGGTCAGATCTCTCTGGATGTCCAGGTCTGGATGAGTCGAGGGGACGGGGGTCATGAGAAGCAGCAGTAGCAACAATATTAGCAGCAACAGCAATAGCAGCAGCGATGTAGCAACACACACACACACACACACACACACACACACACACACACACACACACACACACACACACACACACACACACACACACACACGAGTGCAGTACATTCAAACACACCGATGCTAACAGAATCAGAAGGCTTCCTTTCAAACTGATTATTTTGATCTCCCTCCTCCATCACGTCATGTGACCGGTGTGAGGTCAGACGTGAGGTCAGACGTGAGCTTAGTTACGTCTCATCTACAGAAGCAGTTTCCAGGTTCACAGCTTAAGGCCTCGTTGCCGCATTAGCATCGCATTGCCTTCTAATGCTCATTAATGCCGCGTTGGGCAACTTCCCACCAGCTGCAACTAGTGCCAGCAGAGTGGAACTGCATGCTCCAGCAAGTGAAGATCATGAAAAGAAATCATGAATGGAATGATTTAATTAGAGCTTAAAATGTAGCTGTGTGCTAACAGATCAAACAACAAGTCTGGTGTTATTCTACATCAAATCCCCAAAAGACTGATCCTCCTAACAAGTGATGCTCCAGTCCTGGTCCTTCATGAACACACACACCGGCTGCTGCCACTGAGGCAGATCACCCACTGTGGAACACTCTGCTGCTGAAAATAGTCCCCAACAAACGCACCATGTCCTCCTGTTTGAGTATCGTCTGGTGAAACTACAGTGATCCGCTGTTCAATGACAGGACTTTTTCAACAAACCATCATGCCTTACTGGCCTGGAGGAAAGCTCAATTAATGATGTGATAATATGGGCGGTGCCAAATAATATGTCCTTGAATCTCTAAAAAAAAAAAAACACACACACACACACAGGAAACTAGCACACTGCCAAACAAGGGCTCCACTCCGGTCTCCACTTTAAAGGGCTTGGCGGCCTCTGCTTCATTTGAACGCAGTGTTTTCTGCACGCGGATGGGGGGGTGGGGGGGGGAACAGTTAGCAGAGACCCCGTTAACAAGCTGGGGATGGGGGGTAAAATGCAAACAAGATAAGGGGAGACAGAGAGAAGCGCTAGAGCAGAGGAGAAGGCAACGATGAGCAGAGAAAAAAGGCTCAATTCTCAAAAAGTGTTTTTTTCATTTACAAAAAAAGGACCATCCCATAGCCCTTTGACTCCCACCACAGACGGTCAGTTCCTCCTGAAGAACCGGGTCGCTGTGCTGGCGGATGCAGACAGGAATCTTCACCGTGTCGTCCTGGGTTGTGTTATTGGATTTCTTTATGCGTGTGTGGCGTTAGAAACGTGAAGGCTTGTTTATGTGTTTTGTGTTTGGCTGTCATGGCGGCAGGGGTCGTGTTCAGTGTGGCTGTTGGCAGAATGAACTGTGCATGTGGAGGTGAGCGGGGAGAGGAGCGAAGGGGGGAGGACGCAGGAAAGGGAAGGAGGAAGTGTCAAGGTGCTCAGAGTTGAAGGTCTGCTGTGACCGCGCTGCTGGATGGACACTTCGATATGTTTACTGTTGTTCTTGGTTAACTGGGTTTGTTAGCACGGAGGAGCAGCTCTGGTTCTTTGTAAGAGCTCAGGACTACTCTGGCTGGGGGGCCCTCCAGAGGGCCACCAGCTCTCTTACTAAGTCTTACTGTGCTGTAAGCAGACATGTTGTAGGCTGGGTACGAGGACTTCTTGCTGTTTTCAAAAAACGGAAGGACATAAGCTTATAATACTTGTTGTTGTTTTTTTTCTTTTTCTGTTTTGTTTTTGCTCCCAACTGTTTAAACGACTTTGGAGGCAAAAGTTCAGTCAGTCAATCCATTCATGAAAAGGACAAAAGAAAGAAAGAAAATGGAGAAAACAAACACATCATTATCATCACATAGCATCATTTCCCTCTTTTACAACAAAAAGATAGTGCAACTTTTAGATAACTTTTCTTTTTTGTGTGTGTTTTGAATCCCCTGCACACTTTGCCTCCTCGTGAACCTTGGCACTAAGATTTGGGTTTGTGAGTCTCTTGTTGTGTTCTCTGTAAGTCATGATTCTCAGTGCTCGCTTTGTGCACAGATCCCGGTCCGAAAAAAACATCATCCTCAGTTCCCCGGGGACGGAGCCGTCGCCCGAGGGGACAAAAAAAAAAAAGAATAATCAAAAAGCGCAAATTGTTTCAATCTGTGCGAGCAGTTTCTTTCTCGTGTCGAAGGGGAAACTCTCCATGCAGTGCAGACATCTGCCAGCAGGCAGCTGCTGGAAGGACGTACATCGGAAAAAACTCTGAATGGAAATCAGCTCTTGTTCCTGTTTCCTTGTTTAGTTGTCGCTCTGGTGGACATTTCATTGTGCATGGGAGTGTGGAGAGACGGAGAGAGAGAGAGCGACAGAGAGACCACCGCTTACAGGCGATCAGGGTGAAGAGCAGAGGTTTCCCCCAACCTGCCCCCGACCCTCCTCTTCACACCAGGTCCTCCGGTTGGCCGTCCTTGGCCTTGGCAGGTACTATTGTGCTTTCTGATTGGCTCTGCTGCTGGATGGTCCGGCCCCCCCGGCCCCCCCCACCCTCTGGTTATTGCTGTGCTGGTGTAGAAAGAACGCCGAGCCGGGGTAGTGGCCCATCACCTCGCTGTACGCCGGCGGAGGGCCCTCCATGCGCCCGTGGCTGCTGGAGTTGGCCACGCTGATGCCCGAGTTGCTGCTCGGCGGCCGCGGGCCCCCGCCTCCCCCCCCGACTCCCAACAGGCCGCCGCCTCCCCCCATGTCGATCAAGTCACTGTCGTAGATGGTCCGGTTGGGCGGCGCCCTCACCGACTCGCGGTTGAGCTCCATCTGCTGCTCGGGGTCGCGGAGCTGCAGGGTGCAGGGCCCCTGGTAGGGCGGCGGCTCCTCACCGTCCGACAGCGAGATGGTGGGCGGCAGGTCGATCTGGTGCTGCAGGTAAGGGTAGGTGGGCTGGAAGCGACTGAAGCGGTCGCGCTGCATGAAGGAGGGAGCCGTGAAGCGATCCCTGGCCTGGGGGGCGTACAACACCTGAGAGGACAGAGAGAGGGAGGGAGAGGACATTTACATATACTGGATACACACATATACAGTACACATTTGTACACATACACACATTCCAATGATGCTCCTGTTGCAGTATCAGCACCAATGTATCCCTGATTCATTATTAAAGACATAACCGTGTAATTACAGTGAAAGAAAGAAGGTTCCTCCTGAAGCCTTTGTCAGAGATCTTCACCTCAATTAGCTCCACGGACTGAGACTGAGGATCTATTTCCTCTTTTCAACACGTCTCTGCTGTTGTGCAAGTCTTTATCAGAGGAACCATTTCAATTAGTGGCTGTGGCTCTAATCGGCAACCCCCACTGACAAGGCAGGATGAAGAGAACAGACTGGAGGAATAAACCCTGGGGGGGGGGGGGGGGGGGGGGGGGGGGGGGGGGGGGGGGGAATCAGGGCCATTGAAATGGAGAGACAGAGAGAGAGAAAGTGGAACTGAAAGGATTAAAAAGAAAGGCTACTGAGATAAGGAGGAGAGAGAGAGAGAAAGAGCAGAAAGAAGAGAAGAAGAAAGAGCCGTGGGACGATAAAGAAGTGGAAAGAGAGCTGGAAAGATAAAGACAGAAAGAAAAAGTATGAAGCCAGCCAGATAGACAGGGGGTGAGAGAGAGAGAGAGAGAGAGAGAGAGAGAGAGAGAGAGAGAGAGAGAGAGAGAGAGAGAGAGAGGTGTATCGCAGATAGAGCAGCAGAGCAAGGCGGCTCTCAGACGGCTGTCTAGACGGTGTCAGGGGAGGTGTTGCTGATTAATGACGCACCACACACACACACACACACACACACACACACACAGACACACCCCCCTCCGCGGCCTTTTTCCTTTTCTCTGGCGCTCTAGCGGCGACACCTTCTGCCTCCCTTCACCTGCCGTCTCTTTCTCTCATTTTCTTCTCTCCCAGACGAAGCTTCTATCTGGCCGCGTGCGCCCAACTAAAGCGGATCGCTGCGCTTGTTTTGGTGCAAACTTGCCACTTACTGGCCAGCCGAACCTCTCACACGGCATCACGCCTAAGAGTTATCAATGATGAACCTCGCGCTGCTCCTCGAGTGTTTATAGTTTTCCCAGTGAGCTCCTCCGTCTGGCACGGACGCCGACGAGCAAACAGATCACCGCTCACAGCGAGTGTGCCGTCATTTGTTTGCCGCCATTTGTTTGCGCTTCTGCATTGGCTTTGAGGACACGCCAAACCTGACTCCGTTTGGAGTGCAGTGCCAGCCGTACCCGGTGCGACTTACAAGCTTCAATTCCTGGATGATCAAATATTTACAAGCAACCAAAATGCAAATGTCAGGATCTTTGTCCCGCGATAGTATTCGTGTAACCACAAAACAATTACATGTGGGTGAAGCACAGACGAGCTGGGAGAGTGTCTATCGTCCATACTTCCACTCCACCAACCCCGGCCATTAGAGGGCTACGGGGCCTGGCCCCACCTTGAGCCACCAAAAAATATATATATTTATAATATTATGAATTATAAAAATTATAATAATATTAATAAATTATACAAATTGTCAATATTTGTGTTTTTAATATACCCAGTAATATTTGTAAAATAGGATATCCGTGTAAAATATCAGCTTTTCCTGCTTGTCCTCTCCGCTAGTGCACGTCTCTGCTGCGCCGTGCACGTCTCTGCTGCGCCGTGCACGTGCTGGGGCCAGATCCATTTGGCCCAAGAAAGATGGGTCTAATAAGCAGTTTAGCCAATCACTGATTAAAGATATAAATGAGTGACATACAATTTATCCAATCAGCGCCCTAAAAAAGATTCAGCTTGGGGACATTCTCATTTGGCCCCACGGTGCGCTGCGGTGCGCTTCTCTCGTTCTTGTCAGGGCTCGTCTCTCGAGACGCCATTTGAACAACATGACAGCGGTGAGTGCGACCACTGCTCTTCAATGAAGAGCCCAAACCCTAACTCGGTATAATCTCTCCAACACCCGTTTGAGAGAAGAATTTGGCGGAGAAACTACAGGTAAAACACCTGGTCCCAGATCAACCGGATCTCACCATAAGACAACAGACTGGCGTGAAAGGGAAGTAGCTTCTGTAGAGACGACTAAGCAACACCAGCACGGTTTGGCTAAGCAAGCTGCTGGATGCAGTCGTGCTAACGCCGTATTTTACTTTCCATGCTTGCTTTTTAAACAACGGAGACCAATCCAGCGTGGACAGATACGGGGGTAAGGGTCATGAAGCACTTTTCGGAAAAATTAAGAAAACATGAGAACACCAGGACACATGGATAACTCCGTCAAGCTAGCATATCAGGCTAAGTCAGTGGTTCTCAAACTGTGGGGCCTCTAGTGGGGCGCGGGGGGGGGTGGGGGGGGGGGGTGATGCTGTTTAAAAAAAATCTAATTGTAACCATTTTGTTACAATGTTGTTGGGGCGGTGGGGCCCCGAACATTTTTCTTCCTCCAAAGTGGGGCGTGACAGAAAAAGTTTGAGAACCACTGGGCTAAGTTAACATCGCTACCCAGCGGAGACAGGACAGCGGTGAAGAAACACAATGAGGTGGATAAAAACTAATTGATTGTGTGAAGTTTTGTGGGGCTTTTGAGCTGGCCTTGCATGACGAGACTGACAGCGTTTTTAAAGGCACGTCAAAGACGGAACAAAACAATCAATGTTATTGTTTTCGTTGCATCATGTGTTTTACCTGCGTTAAGATGAGATGCTTTTATTTTTAAAAGGCGGCTCGCGAAGTTAAAAAGTCAAAAGCTACGGAAAATATGGTAATTTCTTTATACAAATTAGAAACAGTAACGTATTAGCACTCCGCGGAAGAGGAGTTAGTTAAAGTTGTAATAAATGTAATAACTGTATGTTTTAAGGAAATTAGCGTAGTGTGCGTGTGTGTGTGTGTGTGTGTTATTAATGCAAACGAGGAGTAAGCAAACCTAATTATCGTTTTTGTGCCTTTGTACACAGCTCTTATGTTGGTTTTGGGAATTTATCAATACATTTGAAATCATCGGTCAAGTGCAGGACTATCTTTCAGAGGGGTATGCGACATGATAGAGATATATATATATATATAATATACACACACATACTGACTTGTATGAATAAGATGTCCTTATTATGTCAAAGTGTTGGAATAAATGTTAAATATTTAACTGCAAAGTAGTAATGTGTGATACCTTTTTTTGCATTGAATCATACAGAGATGCTTGCTGAAATTGATTAGATGGCCCTACCAAAAAAGATTTCAACCAGCCGCCACTGTCTAGATATGTAGTAGAAGTGTGGCTTCTTCTGCGTGCTCACAGTGAACAAGGCTCGGGTTAAACATGGGGCAGTGTGGTGGTCTTACCTCCGAGGCACCTTGTCGAGAGCTGCTGTCTGAAGGCCACAGACACCCGTCCTACACAGCGAGACAGACGAGACACAAACAAGAGAGAATGAGGCTTTGAGAAGCTCCCAGGTGGCTTTAAGATGCGTCTTCAGTCGAACGTCCTTCCCACATATTCATATTTCTAACAAATATGAAGAATTACTCGTGTTTGCCAACGTGTTCCACTCATGTTGGATTCCTTTCTCTTTAGAAATCAACACACATCACTGCTTTCCTTCTTCTTTGTTATGTCTGAGACGCGAGAAAAACAAACACCTAAAGAGTAACAACCTGAGGACGACGCAGAAGATGAAACACAAATGATGAGAAATGCCCGATGGCTTCAAATGCTAAATCTCGCCCCCGTTCGGGAGCTGTGACAACAAAAGACGGCGGACGGCTCTCGTCTTAAAAAAATAAAAACAGGCAGGATGAAAGAGACAGCGAAGATACGAGGCTATCAAATAATTGCTGTTTCTCTTCGTCTGCATTTGACTTGAGGATCTTTTCTAAAAAGGGGGCACAGTCGACAATATTTAGTGAGGGAAAAAAAAGGGGACATGAAAAGGAAGACCAACATGTACGAGTCCTGGGAGCTAAGTGTCTGTCAGGGGCCGCATTGAGTGCTCTCTAGGGCTGTCAAAATTGCTAAAAAATGACGTTCGAATATTCCCTTTAAAAAAACACATATATTCGAACATATTGGAATATATGTGTAAATACAAAATTCTTCAGTTTAGGTGTTCACTCCCCCCCACCGCACCGCACCGTCGGTCGCGCATAGCGGTTTAAATGAACGGCAACAATAAACACATGCTGAGTGCTGATCAGGGAAAAGGTTCCTCGGTTCCAGTGCTCCACAGAACTCCCTGAAGCCCTCATGTCCTTGCATACGAACAAAATACATTTTTGCGTGCAGGCCTCCTGTCGTGCCGCAGACAAGGAACTTGTGGCGGACGGCGCAAAATACGTATCCAGACGGGGCTGTTTCGCTGAAGTTCCACATTTTATGCCATATTCTCTTGGGTGCACATTCTGGAGATGTGGCCTCAAGTTGCTTGTCGTTGAATGGTAAGCTAACTCTAGCTTACATAGTGTAGCGACCCTGGGTCAGGAAAGCTACGAGACGTTAGCTGGCTTATAGGGTGTTTATTAAGGGAACA
>JBAMJR010000076.1:4300000-4302500 GCA_038501785.1 Myoxocephalus aenaeus | reverse complement strand
GTACTGACAAGAATACAACACAAGGAATTTTAAAAACAAAAAATGTGTATTTTTTACAAAAACAAAAAAAGGAAAGGTGCAGGAAACGCAGGGAGCAGCCCGTCCAGTAACAGCCACCCTGTCCCAGGGTTCCCAGCCTCTGTATCCGCCCCGGCTCATTCATCATGAGGTGGGTTGAGTCGAGTCTGAGCTGAAACGTGAACCCACCAAGACCTGCC
The DNA here is from genome assembly GCA_038501785.1 of Myoxocephalus aenaeus. Classification (NCBI taxonomy): domain Eukaryota; kingdom Metazoa; phylum Chordata; class Actinopteri; order Perciformes; family Cottidae; genus Myoxocephalus; species Myoxocephalus aenaeus. The sequence continues at coordinate 4,302,282 of JBAMJR010000076.1, read as the reverse complement.
TCTCCCTCCACCACAGCAGCCACAGAGGAGGGGTGAGACTGAGAGGAAAACGAGGGGGGGGGGGGGGGTGAAGAACGAAACCCAAGTCAGTGAAACCAACCGACATTAACCATCAAAGAGCGGAGGAACCTCAGTGCTGACAAGCTTTCATAAAAACATTCAAATACAAATGACTGGAACCGCCTCGTTAATGAGGAAACACACAAAAGGTCTGTCTCACGCCAGACATTTGAAACAGTTCTTCCTGTTCGTCACAACATGAGTCACTAATGTGAAACAGGCTGAGTGGACAAAGTGCTGAAAGTGAAGATGAAGAACCCCAAAAAGAACGGCACGAAACGCCCTTCTGGCAACGTCGCCAACCACACGAGAGGAAAGTAAAAGAACAGCTTGTGGAGAAGTCAAAGGACCCAGCGCTCTGAACCACCAACAGGACTTTACACTTTCAGGTCTGGGGAAGCCCCGTTACCACGGGCACCAAGTCTTTACGCCTCGTGAACCTTAAAGCCAAGCAACACCAGCTCACGACCCGGCAGGTGAGATCTGAATCATCGGCAGCGGGACGCCCTCTAGGGCTAACGTTGAGCGTAGCACATAGCATGTTTGAAATTCTGGGGGCGGACCCCGATGAGAAGAGCAAAGACCCGATCTGTAAACCCTCCATGGTACCAGATCATATGGGCTGAACATGGGTACCGACCGAGGTCCCGGATCGGACTGTAAGACTCGACTCTCAGCTAGTTAGCTAACACGCTAATGTTTAGCAGGTTTTAAGGTTCTTAGTTTAGCTTGTTAGCATAACAGCAAATGCTGATGGAAAGTCTTTAATTCTGAAGGTATTTGGTTCTATCCATAGACTGTATATGAGAAGTGGGGACTGTGAAGCCTTGAGTTTGGTGATTTTTGGTGAACCCATAAACTTTAGTGATTTGGAATGCGGAGGAGAGACGTAGAGACACTACTGGCATTTACTAAATGAACACCATGCTGTATTGAAGACGACTTGAAACTAGAGATTGAGACATAAACTCATGTTTACAATGTTTACTGAGGGAATAAATCAAGAGAGAAGTAGGATTTAGGAAGTAGGAAGTATCCGTGTCTGACGTGGCCCCTCAGCTCTGCAGCTTTCAGGGCGTCTTCCTGCTCTCTCTGAAAGAGGAAAGCGTTGAATAGAGGCTGCGTGGCCGGGCTGACTGGAAACTAGCCCAGGCCTGTTAGTGCTCACCGCACTCAGCAAAGGGAGGGGACTGAGGGAGGACTTCATTCAGAGAACCGTCTTCTGGGAAAACCAAGTCAACCCGGCCCGTATGTAGGCCTTCGGGATAAATATCACATACGCTGCCTTCTGCTGTGTAAAAAGACACACACACCAGACTCAAAGCTGTCTTCTGAAGTACAGGTGGGAACGGGCTTTTTACTGCTCAAGCTAAATAAAAGGAAAAGCCACTGCCGCTAAACGGCGATCCTCGGAACATCGGGGAGGCAGGAAGGCCGAGGAGGAGGAGGAGGAGGAGAGGAAGGGGAGGCCCATCCTGCCTGAACTCCAGTATCCAGCCAGTTCAGAGGCTCCAGAACACAGTGTACGGAGATGTGTGTGTGTGTGTGTGTGTGTGTGTGTGTGTGTGTGTGTGTGTGTGTGTGTGTGTGTGTGTGCAGGCAGTCTGCATTACCAGCACCAGTCTGATGTTATTACAACAGTAATCCACTTGTCAAAACAATATCAGCCCGGCGTCTGCAGCGCTCTTATTCCGTCAGCCGGCTTTATCATTCGGTGTTGAAGCCGTCTGTTTGTCCTGCTGAGGAGAGAGAGGCCGCGGGGTTTATGTTAACCACGAGGAAGCGACCGTTCTCCTCTCTTAAACATCTGCTCAGACATTGGTTCTGACCTGGAAACAGCCACCGACTGACTGAAGGATGGAACATCCGTTCAGGTTGTCGGTCCATGACAGCTGCAGCACTGTTTCAATAAAAAAGGTAGAAATATATTCCTGAGGTCGAGGTTGTAGAGGTCAAGCTCCTGGAAGGAGCTGCTTTCAAGACGAGTGCCGCGAGTCAATGAGAGGTCCCTCAGGTCAGCAGCTACGCCGTGTAAATGTCTCTATTGCTCGGGCTTTTATTGTGAAAGGTGGGAGCGGGAGCATGTCTGGTCTGGGCCGCCTTAGGAGGAGTCATGAGGTGCGTGGTCCAGTTGGGACGGCGGGGCTTCACGGCAGGGTGCATTTGGAACCCAATGGTCCTTTTAGTCACGGCGCAGAAGCTCAGAAAACTCTAAATTGCAT